>LPNX011140724.1:37501-54648 GCA_001517045.1 Pseudotsuga menziesii | reverse complement strand
GTGTGTGTGTGTGTGTGTGTGTGTGTGTGTGTGTGTGTGTGTACATACATATATATATATATGTATGTATGTATGTATGTATCTTCTTGAATTTCACCATTTATAAATTCACTTTTAACATCCATGTGGTGAACCTCCCAACGCTCAGATGCAGGAATGGCTAAACCTAGCCTGATAGAGTCCATATTTGCAACTGGTGCAAATGTCTCTGAATAGTCCAATCCTTGAATTGAGAGTATCCTTTGGAAACCAACCTTTCGTTATATTTTATATATGAACCATCAGCAGCTACCTTTGTCCTTTATACCCATTTGCATTTCACTAGTTTCATCTTAGAGGGCAAGGGAACCAATTTCTAAGTCTCATTGTCTTGAAATGAGTTGAACTCTTATTGCATGGTTGTTTTCCATCTTGGGTCAAGTGATGTTTCTTGATATTATTTAGGATCATATCCAACTATCATGAATAATTTCTCAGTAATATTCAGTTCACATACAGAGAAAGAAGTGTGAAATTGTGATCTAGTCTTTCTAGGATCTAGTGGATTTCTAGATAAATCCCTAGCTTCTTCAATGGTTTTCTCATCCCATTTGGGTAAAATGGGTGATCCATGATATAAATCATCATATTCATCAATCTCATAATCATAAATATCATAAATATAAGAAATAAATTCATCACTTACATCATCTTGTATTGGAGGATGTGAGAATTCCCCTTGAGCAAATTCGATCTCCTCCATGAGTCCTTCTTTGGATTGCACACTCCTTTCAATGAAGTTATTTTGAGATGAGGTATCAAATATATTGTATCCATTTGCATATTTATCATATCAAACCATGATGGAATCCTTTCTTTCATATTGCAAGTCCTTTCTCTTTTCCGGAGGAATACTAGCCCAAGCCTTTGAGCCAAAGACCCCGAAATGAGAAACATTTGGCTTGTGACCAAACCAAGCCTCATATGGTTTGTTTCCATCAATTGATTTGTGAGGAGATATTTTTTGAACATATGCAGCACAATTGATGGCTTCAACCCATAGCATAGGATTCAACTCCTTGACTTCAATCATACAGGTTTCCATCTCCTTCAGTGCCCTATTTTTGTGCTCTGTCACACCATTTTGTTGTGGTGTGTAGGGGACCGAATGCATCATTTGGATGCCACATTATTCACAGAGTTGTTTCAAACTCTTTTTCATATCATCATTTCCATTATCATTCCGGAAGACTTTTATATTGTTCCCACATGCATTATCAACCAGGTCTTTCCAAACATTGAGAGTCTAAAAAAATTTAGATTTGAGTTTGAGAAAGTATACCTAAGAAAACCTTGAGAAATCATCTATGAAGGTCAACACATACCTTGATCCTCCATACAATACTATGGGAAGAGGCCCAATAATATCTAAATGCACCAAATCCAATACTTGAGTAGCTCTCCTTGCTTTCCCTTTCTTATGGTTGCACTCTAGATTCTTTCCCACTACACATCCTATTCATGTGTTGTTGGAGATATTGATAGAATGAGGTCGTTCCACCATGCCTTGTTTGTTCAATTCTTGGAGGTATCTATAGCTTAGATGAACATATCTCTCATGGCACAATTTTCTTGTCTCATTGGCATGAGTTGGGAGTGGATTCCCTCTAGAGTAGGGAAGGAAATGAGATAACTTGTACATTGTTTCTTAATGATCAACAAACCCCAATGGAACCACCTTGTTTGTTGAAATATCTATTATCTTTACTGAGTCTAGTAAATGTTACACTCTTAGATTCACCAGTGTGATTCATTTGGTAAACTGAAAGTAGGTTCGGTTCCAATTCTCATACAAACAAAACATTATTGAAATACCCATCATCAAGATCGGTGCTTCCAATCCCTTTAGCTTGGATGATGGATCTCTAAATCATCACCCATTCAAAAAGTTGGACCACTGTCAAAATACATGGATGACAAGAAATATTTTACAGAGGCCATATCCCTAGAAGCTCCCAAATGAATGATGAGGGAAGAAGAGTTTGAATAACCAACAACCAATGCATATAACCTCTCTTTGTTATCTGATCTTGAACCTTCATTCTTCTTCCTTGTACCCTTAAGCAATGGGATGTTGTTCTTCTCCAATAGTTGCGCCATCATCTCTATGGTTTTATTCATGCATGCACTCTCTGGATGCTACCCTTTGTGACAATAGGTGCATTTGGTCTTATCTTTCTTATTCTTGTCCTTGTCCTTGCAAGGATTCAAACCTCCATCTAAAGATTTGTTTCTTTCTTTCTTCTTCCTATCCTGTTGCTTCGAATCCTTGGATTTCTTATTACATTTCGATAGATTTGAAAATCCTACAGAAATAGCTTTGTATTTATTGGATTGGATGGTTCCCATATGCACTAACTTGTCTTTCTCTTGAGTCAGTGACTCCATGAATTCAGCGAGTGATGGCATGCACTAGCTTTGAGTTGTGAGATTGCTAGAGTGGAAAGAACTTACAAACATTGAGTACTATGTCCCTAGCTTCGAAAGTATGGACAATGTTATTTGTTCCTCATTCTTTTCGATGCCACATTTCATGATATGAAGTACCAACGACTTGAACTTGGTGAAGAAGTCCTGGATTATCTCAAAATGAGCTAGACTCAAGGATATGAGCTCATTTTTTAGTTGGTGATCTCTCATCTCATCAGTATTCCCAAATGATTCCTTAATCTTGATCCATACTTTATTGGGAGTTTATATACTATCTACATGGAAGAGTAAGTCTCTCGAAATGTTGAGACAAATCATTCCAAACGGTTCATCAAGCCTGTGAATAACTTTGATTTCTCCACAGTAGAGTTTGGTTCAACCTGAGTCCCCATGGTGAACTTGTACAATACTTTCGACCTCAGATGGATCACCATTTTTTCCTTCCATTAGAAATATTTGAATGGGGTCAACAAGGCATGGGTCTGCTCCATTTCTACTTGTTCTCTTGGTGACAAACTGTTGAAATGTACCTGCAAACAAACACTTGAATCTATCTAGAAAATATCTCAGACAACAAATAAAACACTATGGATTGTTTTTGAAAATCCAAATAGATATGATACCATGTGATAATTGAATCACATATGTATCTAGGAGCCAAATAAACTCTCACAATTCAATATTGTTCACAAAATAACTGAAAGGGTGAAAATTACATACACACATGAGGATAATAACATATAATATTATGAATTTCCAACATATAACTATGTAAGGATCAAATATATATTACAATAGGGAAACATAGTGAGTCATTGGAAGCCATTTGAAAGCATACACATGTAATACCATGATTTGACCCCCAAGCTCCCCTAGGTGGACCAATTATCTTCCTAATCATCCAAAACGGACACAAATTCATGTGTGAACTAGGGTTAGGCATGGTGGAACATAAATGGATGCATGGAAGGTGTGGGTGAGCACATGGGTGAGTGGGAGTATTTCTAGGAGGAAATAAATGCCCAAGGAAGGCCAAAAACCACCTAAATCATGCACTAGCGTCTCTAGTCAAATACTATACCTGAAACTAGGGAAGGGGGAATACACCAAGGTAATATATCATCAATGAGGGAACCTTCCATTCAGAATGATCAATTGGGAGCACCTCAACTATCAAAATGATCAACCAGGAGCACATCAACTGTCAGTAAATGATCAATATCCCTAAGTATAGACCATAGAACATTGCATGGAAGAAAATGAAATTTTACCTAAGGTATGAGCTAATGTACTAAGGTGGATTATTTCTCTAACAATATTACCATTGCATCCTTGAAAATGTCAACCTCCGTACACTATTGGTGGGGGAATTTATCGAAAAAAATGGAAAAATAAGGTGACCCCATAGACACATGGGTAAAAATTCTCGAATACGCCTGAAAGGAGTTCTACCATCCCAATTATATTGAACAATAGTATAAGAAGTGGCAGCATATAAGGAAATGTAAATACCAGTCAATATAGAGTTACACCGATGAGTTCTATAGACTCATGGCTAGACTTGGAGTCCAGGAAGAAAGGAAATTGCTTGTCCTAAAGTACATCAGTGATTTATCCCCATACATTCGGAAAGGGATGTATTTTATGACTGTCAGTATTATTGCAGATGCATTTCATTATGACAGCAAGCTTGAAGCTAAAAAAAAGGAAAAGCATGTTTCCCGAACAAGCCAACAAGTCAAACATCTGATAAGAAGTTGTCAGTCGACTCTGACAAGTCAAATTACCCTTCTCAACCGACTCCACCAAATCATGGTTATAATAAGAATAAATTTCATAAATACAAGAAGGATCACAACAAACAAGCTCCTACTGGGAAATGGTGTGATTATCACAATTCGACATGGCATGATATGTCAGAATGCAAATCTCGGAAGACATTTTTGGAAAAATTGTCGACCTCTGACTTGTCCGACAGAAACCTGGTAGAATCTAATCCAGATGCATCAACTGTATTGTCTTTGACTTCAACCACTATGACAACCTCGATTATCATTGATGAGGAGGAATGAGAGTGCATGTTCCATACACGGATATGGGTTTAGAAAAACAAATTTTATATGATTGTGGATAATGGTGTTGATGTATTTGTAACTTCAAAATGTATTCACTTGTATATTTTATATATTGTATTTCATTGGTCCCCAATGTTCCTATCAAGAGAATCATTAATGTAATCAAGTAATGTAAAGTCATATAGATTAACCCTCCTTTGTAATTCGAGGGTAAAGTCCACACAGTTGTGGGGCACTAGGATTATTAGGCTCTCCTAGAGAATTTGGCCCTAGTAAGTAATTGTCAAGTCATAAACTAGTATAAATAGAGAGTGAGCCTCTCTATTTTTGAAACACACTCACCTAGCCATAGCACATAGGTGAGAGAAGAGGAGCTCACACAAGTGAGAGAGAGAGAATATTTGTTGGAGATCATATTTCTGTATTTGGGTTTTACTGCTGCCATTGGTGCTCATTCTATCTCTGAGGAAGTTGTAGGGTGTTTCCTTTATGGTTTCCCTGAGGATAAATATTTGTGTCTATTGTCTCTTGTGATTGATTGTTGTGCATGTTATTCTCTCAGATAAGATCCTAAGATCATTTTGTCTAATTGATAAAAATCTAACATGGTATCAGAGATAACCCGAGAAGAAGACACTGTGCAGCTGCAAAAGCTAGGGATTCTTACTTTTTGGGTCTCTCTCCACAGATCATAAGCAAAAGGAGGCTAGGATAACTCTCCATTGAAGGGTGCATATTTCTGCCGAAGCAGAATTTGATTCCAGGCATTTTCAGTTACTCCTGCGAGAAATTAGGGCTTTTCACAAAAGAGAAATTTTTGAGTGAGCCCAGCATAGTATTTCTCTCCTCATCAAAATTGAAGTTTAGAGACCAAGGTCAAATATTTTGGTTGATTAAAACTTCAAGAAATTCAAACCCTAGTTTGACCCTGGGCTTGAAAAACCCTAAAATACTAAACCTGGTAGTTTTGGTACATTCGCTATATCTCAAGATGGAAGAAGGCTCAGGAGCTGAACGTTTTACAAGATGAAGATAAAATACTTATGTACACTGTCTAAAAATTTCATCCTCATCTTCACTATATCCTAGGAGATATGATTCCTCCAAAACAGGGTTCCATCCTCTCCCAGTATTCATCCCTAAACAAGACACCTAGGGAGAATTCTTATATCTTAGGATACGAAGGTCTAAATGAAATTTCGCAAGATTTTCTACATAGGGCACGAAATTTAATTTTTGTGGTAAAATTTTCCAACACAGAGGAGCATTACAGTTGGAGATACCACAGAAACAATATCAGGAATTTCAGTAGAGGAAATTGGAAAACTAGGGCTTCCTGTTCCGAGAGATTCCCTCCACTTTTTTCAGAAAAGGAGTACATTAGACATCTCTCCTTGAAGAGGCCCATCTTTCTATCCAATCAGAAGTTTGAAATTCCAAGTTTTGAAAATTAGGTTTTCTCTAACAAACCCTAGATCAGCCAGATCTGAAACCAGGACAAACACCTCAAATTGGTAAGATCTAATATTTTGTTATTTACATTTGAGGTTCTCATTTCAAAATGACCTATCACACCAGCTTGATGAAAAGCTTGGTGAAGCTAAAAAAATTTGAGCATGGAAGTATAGGATTTCACTGGTTCTTGAAGGAAATTAATTAGACACCTACATAAGTGGAGAGGTTCCAATTCCAGAGGTAGGTGAGGATAAAGCCTTACATAAGAAGAACTTGATCAAGGCCAAGAGGATCATTGCTTGTTCAATAAAGGATCACCTTATACCACAAGTGTCTTCCCTAAAGACATCTAAAGAGATGTTTGATTCCTTGACCAAGCTATTTGAAGGGAAAAACGTAAACCAAAATATGACTTTGAGAAACCAGTCGAAGAATGTAAAGATCTAGAATGCAGAGACCATACAATCATACTTTACAAGGGTCTCTCAAAGCAAAGAACAACTTGAAGCAGTTGATTAATAAGTAGAGAATACAAAAATTGTGATAACCACCTTGAATTTCCTCCTAGGATCATGGGATTCATTCATTCAAGGAATGTGTTCTAGAAAGAACTGATTACTTTCAGCAGACT
This sequence comes from Pseudotsuga menziesii, assembly GCA_001517045.1. NCBI lineage: Eukaryota > Viridiplantae > Streptophyta > Pinopsida > Pinales > Pinaceae > Pseudotsuga > Pseudotsuga menziesii. The sequence continues at coordinate 48,018 of LPNX011140724.1, read as the reverse complement.
CTGGGAAGAGTCCACACAAGAAGAAGCTCGGCTCATAATAAGAGAAAGAGAAGATGGGAGCAATTGAAGATGAAGCTCTCACGATCCAAAGAAGATCCCTCAAGTGATGAGGAATACGAAGGACTCAAATCTTGAAGAACCTCATCCATATTAGCACTTGGATAAGAAATGATGTTTTTATGAATGAAGAATATGATGAAGCTGAAGAAGAATTCTACCCATCAAACAAATAAATGTAAGTATTCAATTGTCATTTCATGATATTGTTTTCTTATGCATTTGTTTATATTCAGTTGATGTGTTATGCATGATAAAATGTTTGCATTAATGATAGTATACTACTAATATGCATGTGATGGGTAAGTATCTCATGGTGATATACAACTCTCCATTGCTACTTATCTAGAATAAAACCTCTTTTCTGACATATTGGATTAGTGCACAATCTCAATGATGTCATGGTAGAGATGGAAGGCATCTAGAAAGTTTCCGTGAGATATGAATGAATGTTGTATTGGATAAAATAGTTGCATGATCATATATTTATGCATAAGAATCTGCCATTATGAATATGCCTTATGAAATGTTTCTAACCATACAACTAATGCATTTGACTTGTAGGAAAGATTGCGTACAATCGCCTACAACAAAAGAACAATGAGACTTGTTCTGAAGAAAAAATGAGGACAATTCAAGAAATAATCCAAAATAAAGAATAGTATGAGGAGACTTCAAGAGGCCTCAGATGCAATGCAGTTATGTGACACAGTTGAGCAAGATCATTGATGCAAAACCTTCCAGCTATGGAGAAGTAGCCAAGAATAAAGGGAAGGAGAGTACTAGTTCAAGAAGAATGATGTCTAGGATGCGGTATTGAGACCTGAAGGGAAGAATGTATTGTCTTCCATATGGATCTACAAGATCCATCATGCAGTAGATGGCAACATCGTGGGGTACAAGGAAATATTCATAGCATGAGGCTTCTCATAGAAAGAAGGCATAGACTACAAAGAGACATTTGCAGCCACTGGAAGTTGAGTCACATGACAGGAAGACTCATGTGTGCAAATTAAAGAAGGCCTTGTACGAGCTAAGAAGACACGCATGGGATAACACATACATGAGGAACTTAAACATCACCTAGAGTGATGAAGATATTTACCTTTGCTACAAGTTTGAAAATGAAAGCCTATAGAGGATGGAAATCTCACATATGGGTGTGAGAAGAACTTTTGAAAAAGGTTAAAGATAGAGGATCTTGGTATCCAGTAACCCTATATGGATACATAGAATATTAGTAGTAGAGGAAGCTACTTGTTTTTAGTTTTTCAACATTAAGCTAGCATTATGTTAGGATATTTACTGAGAGAATAACAAGCACAACAATCAAAACACAAGAGACAATGAACAAAGTGTTTTCCTCAAGGAAACCATAAAGGAGAAAACCCTGCAACTTCCTCAGAGATAGAATCAGCACCAAAATAGTAAAATCCCCAAAACAGTAAGTGATCTCCCAACAACAGTAATCTTCTTCTTGACTAGCCCCAGTAACTTCTCCTTCCTCAACTATGCGCTACACTTGAGTGTGGATGAGTTGTGTACTAAATAGAGATCCCATATCTCTATTTATACTAATCCCAGCATGACTAAAACCCTACTAGGGCTGACCTGTACTTAGAGAGTCTAATAACCCTAGTGCCCCGGAACTGCGGGACTTTAACCATTAGACAATCGAAGGGTTATCCACTATGACTTGACATGAATTGTTTACATTATTGATCCTCCCGATCAGAACATCAGGGCATGACAATATGACTCAAATACATAATAGATACATCCTGGAATAAACATTGGGTTACAATACATAAGATACATATATGAATACATTCTGAAGTTACAAGTACATCAACACTCCCTCTTAACTAGGAAGGTATTCTTTCGACACAATTTTTAGCACTGGTCTTCTTCTCTGTATCTCATCATCTATATCTCAAGTCTTCTGAGTCTTCAATTCATCTTTGTCTTCAAGTCATATTCATCTTCAATTCATCGGATCTGGATCATCTCTCGATCTAGATCATCATGGGACATCATCACTAGATCTGGATCATCACTGGCTATCATCACTGAATCTTGATCATCACTCAATCTGGATCATTATTTGACCTTGATCATCATCACTGGATCTGGATCATCACTCGATCTGGATCATCCCTGGTGCTATCTCATGATTCTTCTCGTCACAAGAAGTTCTACAGAGCCATCCCTTTTTCATGCTGGTTGTAGGCCTATCCTCCATGTAGGTCTTCTTTAGCACTTATATATGACCTACTCGTCAAAAAGGCACAGTACTCACATCCATCCAGGATGGAACACATCCTACTCACAATGATGGAAGAGTTCTGTACTTCCATCTAGGATGGAACATATCCTACTCACAATGATGGAAGATTTTCCCACTTTCATCCAGGATGGAACACATCCTGCTCACAATGATGAAAGACTCTCATCCAAGCTAGAACACATCCTGCTCACAATGATGAAAGATTTCTGCACTTACATTCATCCAGGCGGGAACACATCCTGCTCACAGTGATGGAAGGGCTCTGCACTTACATCCATCCAGGAGGGAACACATCCTACTCATAGTGATGGAAGAGATCTGCACTTACATCTGTCTAGGTGGGAACACATCCTGCTCACAGTGATGGAAGGGCTTGCACTCACATCTGATCTTGTAGGAACCAATCCTACAGTCATATCAAAATGGCCCCTAGTCCTCCTCAACTGAGCTACCTGGTAACTGAACAGGTGCCTCCATTCTCCTAGATAATGGCAGTTGCCCTTACATCCAACCTGCTCGTCGAAATGCCCAACACTCACATCTGACATGGAAGGAACTTAATCCTTTAGCCATGACAGAATGGTTCAGCCCTTACATCTGATCAAGTGGGAACACATCCCTCTATCACATCAGAATGGCTACTCAGTACTAAACTGAGTGTTCCTGGTACCTCATTGGGAAGCTCCATTCAAAGAATGGCAATTGCCCTTACATCTGTCCTGCTCGACATAATGGCCAGCACTCATATCTGACATGGAAGGAAGCAATCCTCTCACCATGAAAAAATGGCTCAGCCCTTACATCTGACCTACTCGTTAGAATGGCTACTAATATCAGCACTCATATCTGACATGGAAGGAACCAATCCTCTCACCATGACAGAATGGCTCAACCCTTATATCTGACCATGGAAGGAACCAATCCTCTCACCATGACAGAATGGCTCAACCCTTATATCTGACCATGGAAGGAACCAATCCTCTCACCATGTCAGAATGGCTATGGGACTCATCACTTTCCCTTGGAGGAGACCTCGATTTGGAGAACACCAAGCTTCTCCCTGAAGTACTCGAACTTCACCCTAGCCAATGGCTTCGTCAACATATCATCTATCTATTCCTCTATCGCAACATATTGGAGCTTCACTGCTCCTCTCTGCACCATATCCCTGATATAGTGGTACTTGATCTCGATATGCTTCGACTTGTCATGGAACACTGGATTCTCTGACAATTTCACGCAACTCTGGTTGTCACAATGTATACAAGTAGCATCCAACTGGAGATCAAATATATCAGACAGTAGCTTCCGCAGCCATACTGCCTCACAACTAGCTGAACAAGCTGCAACATACTCTACTTCAGCTGTACTTAGTGCCACACAGGATTGCTTCCTGCTAAACCAAGATATCACACCTGTGTTGATGTATTTGTAACTTCCAAATGTATTCATCTGTATTTATTATATATTGTAACCTGATGTTTATTCTGGGATGTGTTGTAATGTATTTGAGTCATTTCATACCCCGATGTTTATTCCGGGAAGTTTCTATAATGAGAAAGTCATGTCAAGTCATTATGGATAACCCTCCTATTGGTCAAGGGTTAAAGTCCCCACAGTTGTGGGGCCCTTGGGTTATTAAACTATCCTTGTGAAGTCGACCCTAGGTGAGTCATTGTAAGTCAGGACAATAGTCCCCACCATTGTGTTACCCTCCTATTGGTTGGAGGAGGCAAAGTCCCCACAAGTGGTGGGGCACGAGGGTTATTAGACACTCCTAGAGATGTCGGCTCTAGTAAGTAATTGTTAAGTGAGGCCGACATGTTGGAGTGCACTTCAAGTGAATAGAAGAATATAAATAGAGAATGAGCCTCTCTATTTATCTCACTTGCAAGACTCACACTCACTCATTGGGGCGCATGAGTGAGAGAGGAGAAGCTCTCTCAGTGTGAGAGAGAGAGACTGCTGCTATTGGGAGATCATCTTACTGTTTTGGGGATTTTATTGTTTTGGTGCTGATTATATCTCTGAGGAAGTTGCGTGGTTTTCTCGTTTATGTTTTCCCCGAGGAAAACTCTTTGTGTCTCTTGTCTCTTGTGATTTGCTTATGTTTTATTGTTGTGCTTGTTATTCTCTTAGTGAAAAGATCCTAAGATCATAATGCTATCTTATATGATGAAAAAATAACAGGTTATCAGAGCTAACCTGAGAAGAAGACATTGTGCAGCTACAGAAGCTAGCGCTTCTTACTTTTTGGTTCTCTCTCCACAATCCATCAGCAAAAGTATGCTAGGCTGACTCTCCATTAAAGGGCGCATCTTTCTATCAAAATGGAATTCGATTTCGAGCTTTTTCAGTTTTCGATGTGGAAATTAGGGATTTCTACAGAAGAGGAATTTTTGAGTAATAACAGCATAGGATTGTTCTCCTCATCAAAACCTAAGTTTAGAGACCTGGATCAAGGAATTTGGTTGGGTGAAACTCCGGGAAAGTCAAAACCTAGTTTGACCCCGAGCTAGGAAAAACCCTAAATACTAAAACTGCTAAGTTTTGGTACATTCGCTATATTCAGATTTTGGCGACATATCAGAAGCTGAAAATTGCAGGGGCCAAACATAAAATCATGATGAAGACTATGTCCAAAAATAAGCCTCATATTCACTATACTCTGGGAGATATGATCCCTCCAAGTTAGGGTTCCAGCCTCTTCCAGAATTCATCCCTAGAGAGGATACCTGGGGAGAATTGCAATATATTAGGCTAAAAAGGTCCAAATGGAATTCCTGAAGATTTTCCAGAAAGGGAACGGACTTTAATTTCATTCTTCTGAATATTAGACTTAGAATATTAACCAGTGACACGTGACATTCTGTACAACTTCATTGTTATGAACAATCCTGTAACAGGTCACCTTGGAAAAAGGATCATAAATCCAAAATGGTGAAACCAATTCTAATGAAACCTATGGTTTTGGATCAGGGACATGTAAGGTTACCTTAGTGAAAAATTTCAGACATAGAGGAGTATAAATTTCAGATATATCATAGAAATAGTAACAGGAATTTCTGCAGAAGAAATTGGAAAATTAGGGCTTCCTGTTCTGGGAGCTTCCCTCCACTGTTTTCAGAAAAGGAGTACATTGGAGAGCTCCATTTGAAGAGATCTATTTGTATATCCAATAATATTTGAAATATTCCAAGTTTTGAAAATTAGGGTTTCTATGACAAACCCTAGATCAGCCAGCTCCGGAACCAGGACGGACACCTCAAATCTGTAAGATCTAATCCTTTGCTATTTTCATTTGAGGTTCTCATTTCAAAGTGATCTATCACATAAGCTTGATGATAAGCTTGGTGAAGTTGACAACTTCCAAGCATGGAAGTATATGATCTCTCTAAAGAAAATGAATTGGACACCTACACGAGTAGAGAGGTTTCAGTTCCAGAGGGAGATAAGGCTAGAAGTCTTACATAAGGAGAACTTGGTCAAGGCCAAGAAGATCATTGATGATTCAGTCATGAATCAACTTGTATTACAAGTGTCTCCCCGAAGACACCAAATATGTTTGATTCCTTAGCCAAGCTATTTCAAGGGAAGAACATAAATCAGAATATGACTTTGAGAAAACAATTGAAGGAAGTGAAGATCCAGAATGCAAAGACCATGCAGTCATAAGGGTCTCTCAAATCAAAGAACAACTTGAAGCGGTAAAAGAAGTGAAGAATGCAGAAGTGGTGATGGACACCTTGAATGGCCTCCCAGGATCATGGGATTCATTCATGTGAGGAATGTGTGCCAGAAGGAAGTGATTACTTTCAGTAGACTCCGAGAAGAATAAGAAGCTCAACTCATAAGAAGAGAAGAGAAGATGGGAGCAACTAAAGATCAAGCTTTCACCATCCAAAGAAGATCCCTCAATCGATGGGAATATGAATATCTCAACTCTTGAAGAACTCCTTATCCACCTTAGCATTTGGATAAGAAACTATGCTATTATGAATGAAGAAGACGATGAAGTTGAATACTCAAGAAGGAGTCTGCCCACGAAACAAATAAAGATAAGTATTCAATTGTCATTTCATGATATTGTTTTTTGTTATGCATTTGTTATATTCAGTTGATGTATTATGCATGATAGGATGTTTGCATTAATGACAGTATACTACTAATATGCATGTGATGGGTAAGTAACTCATGGTGCTATACAACTCTCCATTGCTATTTATCTAGAATGAAACCTCTTTGCTGACATATTGGATTAGTGCACAATATCAATGTTGTCCTGGTAGAGATGGAAGGAATCTAGAAAGTTTCCGTGAGATATGGATGGATGTTGTATTGGCTAAAATAGTTGCATGATCATATATTTATGCATAAGTATTTGCCAAGTATGAATATTATTTATGAAATGTTCTAACCATACAAATGCATTTGACTTGTAGGAAAGATCGTATACATAATCGCCTGCAAGAAAAGAAGAATGAATACTTGTTCTGAAGAACAAGTGACGACAGTTCAAAGACAAAGAATAATATGATGAGTGTAGTGACATCATTGATGCAGAATATTCCAGCTATGAAGAAGTAACCAAGAAGACCAGTTCAAGAAGAATGATGTCTAGGATGCAGTATCGAGACCTGAAGAGAAGTTTGTAGTTCCATCGTGCAGTAGATGGAAACATCGTGGGATACAAAGCAAGTTTCGTAGCACGAGGCTTCTCATGAAAATAAGACATAAACTAAGAAGAGATATTTGTAGCCACTGGAAGTGAAGTCACATGACATGCATAATCATGTGTGCAAATGAAAGAAGGCCTTGTATGAGTTCAGAAGACACCCATGGGATAACACATACATGATGAGCTTGACGAATATCGTAACCTTTGCTACAAGGTTGATAAAGGATGACAAGCTCATAGATGGATGTGAGAAGAACTTTTGAAAAATTTCAAAATAGAGGATCTTGGTATCCAATGATCCTAGATGGATACTACTTGTCACTCCAGTACAGAATGTTTCAGTGCATAGAGTACGGAAGACAGAGGGAGTACGATGCTTCGCTTCAGAGGGAGTGACTACAAAATATCCTGAGGATCGACATGGTACAACAAGATGGACAGATTACTTATGACTTTAGGCTTTACTAAGAGTAAAGTAGATTCCAACCTTTACTACAAGGTTGAGGATGGCAACCCAGTGATGCTTCTACTATTTGTAGATGATCTATTTGTGACAGGTACCGATGGGTTGATTGCTGATACAAAGATAAATATTGTTGCTGAGTTTGAAATGAAGGACTTGGGGATGATGCATTACTTTATAGGTATGGAGGTGTGGCAGAGTACAGATGGAATCTTCCTTGGACAAGGGAAGTATGCAGTAGAGATCCTGAAGAGTTTTGGGACGATGAACTGCAAGACTATGGCCACACCTATGGCATCGAACTTGAAGCTATTGAGTGTTTCTTCATCAGAGTCAGTTGATGCCACAATGTATCATCAGATGATTTGTTCCTTGATGTACCTGACAGATACGAGACCAGATATTTGCTTTGATGTGAACACATTGAGACATGTTCACTTGATGGTTGCAAAGCATGCATTGAGGTACCTAAAGGGTACAGTTGAGTATGGGCTCAAGTATGATACAAATCAGAAGATCAACCTAGAGGGCTATGTGGATTCGTATTGGACAGGTAGTGCCATTGATAGGAAGAGCACTTCGAGGTGCTACTTCAGTATGAGATTAGGTGTGATCTCTTGGTTTGATAGGATGGAGTCCTGCATGGCGCTGAGTACAGCCGAGGAAAAATATGTTGCTACTTGTGATTTGGGAGGTAGTATGTTTCTTTTGAAAACTACTATTTGATTTGATTGATCTGACTTGCATTTGTGGTATGATGCAGAGAGGAGCAGTGAAGCTCCAGTTTGTGATGCAGATCAAGATTTCTCGAAAGAGGGGGTTCTAGCATAGCTGGTGAGACAGGTTGTCCGAGCATAAATCCTGGCGAAGCTCGTAGGTTGCTCAGACGTAAACGGTCCTGTAGGTTGTCCTCAGATGTAATTGGTCCTGGCAAAGTTCGCAGGTTATCCTTGGATGTAATCAGCCCTGATGTGATTCTATGCTATAAATGGTGAGAGTGAAGTTTGAGTACTTTAGGGAGAAGCTTGGTGCTCTCCAGATTGAGGTTCCCTCCAAAGGGAAGTGATGACTTCATGTGCCCTTGTGACATGGTGAGAGGATTGGTTCCTTCCATGGTCAGACGTAAGTGCTATTCCATTCCGACATGGTGAGAGGATTGATTCCTTCCATGGTCGGATGTAAGAGCTGTGACATGGTGAGAGGATTGGTTCCTTCCATTGTTAGGTATATGTGTATGCCACATCCAGCATGAAAAAGGGTTGGCTCTATGAAGACACATCTAGTATGAAAAAGGACTAGCTCTATGTAGATGCCACATCTAGCATGAAAAAGGGTTGGCTCTGTGAAGACATATAGTATGAAAAGGGACTAGCTCTGTGTAGATGACACATCTAGCATGAAAAAGGGCTGGCTCTGTGGAGGCTCATCTAGTATGAAAAAGGACTAGCTCTGAGTAGCTGCCACATCTAGTATGAAAAAGGACCAGCTCTGTGATGCCTCATCTGGTATGAAAAAGTACCAGCTCTGTGATGCCCTACCTAGTATGAAAAAGGACTAGCTCTGGGAAGGCTCATCTAATATGAAAAAGGACTAGCTCTGAGTAGCTGCCACATCTAGTATGAAAAAGGACCAGCTCTGTGATGCCTCATCTGGTATGAAAAAGGACCAGCTCTGTGATGCCCTACCTAGTATGAAAAAGGACTAGCTCTGGGAAGACTCATCTAGTATGAAAAAGGACTAGCTCTGAGTAGTTGCCTCATCTGGTATGAAAAAGTACTAGCTCTGAGATTATACATCCAGTATGAAAAAGGACTGGCTCTGTAAAACTTCCTGTGACAAGAAGAATCATGAGATAGCACCCGTGATGATCCAGATCCAGTAATGATAGCCAATGATGATCCAGATCGAGTGATGATCCAGATCCAGTGAAGATGATCCAGCAGTGTTGATCCAGATCGAGTGATGATCCAAATCCAGTGATGATGCCTAGAGATGATCCAAATCAAGTGATGACGATCCAGATGATGATCCAGATCCAGTGATGATGATCCAGCAGAGATGATCCAGATCAAGTGATGATCCAGATCCAATGATGATGCCCAGAAATGATCCAGATCAAGTGATGATCCAGATCCATTGATGATGTCCAGTGATGATCCAGATCCAGTGATGATCTAGATCCAGTGATGATGATGATCCAGATCGAGTGATGATCTAGATTCAGTGATGATGATCCATATTGAGTGATGATCCAGATCCGATGATGAAGATGACTTGAATATGAAGATGACGAGAACTCAATGATGATCCAGATGATACAGAGAAGAATACTTGTGCTGATAAATTGTGTTGAGAGAATACCTTCCTAGTTACGAGGGAGTGTTGATGTATTTGTAACTTCGGAATGTATTCATTCGTATTTCTTATATATTGTAACCCGATGTTTATTCCGGGATGTATTGTAATGTATTTGAGTCATTTCATACCCCAATTTTTATTCTAAGAAGTTTCTATAATGAGAAAGTCATGTCAAGTCATTATGGGTAACCCTCCTATTGGTCAAGGGTTAAAGTCCCCACAGTTGTGGGGCCCTTGGGTTATTATACTATCCTTGTGAATTCAACCCTAGGTGAGTAATTTTAATTTGGGGCAATAGTCCCCACCATTGTGTTACCCTCCTATTGGTTGGAGGAGGCAAAGTCCCCACAAGTGGTGGGGCATGAGGGTTATTAGACACTCCTAGAGATGTCGGCTCTAGTAAGTAATTGTTAAGTGAGGCTGACATGTTGGAGTGCACTTCAAGTGAACAGAAGAATATAAATAGAGAGTGAGCCTCTCTATTTATCTCACTTGCAACACTCACACTCACTCATTGGGACGCATGAGTGAGAGAGGAGAAGCTCTCTCAGTGTGAGAGAGAGAGACTGCTGCTGTTGGGAGATCATCTTACTGTTTTGGGGCTTTTACTGTTTTGGTGCTGATTCTATCTCTGAGGAAGTTGTGGTGTTTTCTCCTTTATGGTTTCCCCAAGG
>LPNX011140724.1:26990-37175 GCA_001517045.1 Pseudotsuga menziesii | reverse complement strand
CCTGAAGTGCTCTTCCTATCGATGGCACTGCCTACCCAATCTGAATCAACATAACCCTCCAGGTTAATATTTTGATTCGCATCATACTTGAGCCCATAATCAACTGTACCCTTCAGGTATCTTAGAATATGCTTTGCAGCAATCAAGTGAACATTTCTCAGATCTGTCAAGAACTGGCTCAAGGTGTTCACGGCAAAGCAAATGTCTGGTCTTGTGTTCCTCAGGTACATCAATGATCCAATCATATGACGATACATCATAGCATCAACCGACTCTGATGAAACATCACTCAATAGCTTCAGGTTCGATGCCATAGGTGTGGCCATAGCCTTGCAGTCCATCATCCCAAACCTCTTCAGGATCTCTACTGCATACTTCCCTTGTCCAAGGAAGATTCCATCTATACTCTGCCACACCTCCATACCTAGAAAGTAATGCATCATCCCCAAGTCCTTCATTTCGAACTCAACAGCAAGCTTTCTCTTTGTATGATCAATCAACCCATCTGTACCTATCACAAATATATCATCTACATATAGTAGAAGCATCACAGGGTTTCCATCCTCAACCTTATAGGTAAGGTTGGAATCTTCTTTACTCTTGGTAAAGCCCAAACTGGATAGAAAGCTATCAATTCTGCCATACCAGCCCTAGGTACCTGTTTCAAACCGTACAGGGATTTCTTCAATCTACATACATGAGACTCTCTATCATGTGTCTCAAAACCAAGTGGATGTTCTACATACACTTCCTCTTCTCCTACACTATTCAAGAAAGCAGTCTTGACATCCATCTAGTGTATCTTCCATTTCATCACTGCAGCCAGAGCAAGTACTGATCTGATGGAAGTGTATCTGGCTACAGGTGCAAAGGTTTCTTCATAGTCTATTCCTTCTTTCTGAGAGAAACCCCGAGATACAAATATTGCCTTATACTTTTCAATGCTACCGTCTGCAGCATGCTTGATCTTGTATATCCATTTGGAAGTTACAACTGACTTCCCTTCTGGTCTTGGGACAACATCCCAAACATCATTCTTCATGATCTATTTATATTCTTCGATCATAGATTCCTTCCAATCTTTCTATTCTGCTGCTTCTTCATAACTGGAAGGTTCTTTATCAATGAAATCACATAGTAAAGCTACATAACCGGAATTGGATCTGGTTCTCTTTCTTTCTCTGTGATTCTCTTCTGGAGCCCCATATCTTTCCACACCTTGGATAAGTTCACGTACCCAAGCAGGTTTCCTCTTATGAGGATTCTTCTCTAGAGGTGGATCTACAGGTCTTTTTGGTTCTTCAAAATCTTGATCTTCTTCTTGAGCTTCTTCATTCATGGTTGTATCATGAATTCTGGGTGCTTCTGCTTCTTCAGGTTCTTCAGTAGGTCTCTTACTAGATTTGTTATAAGCTGTGTCTTCATCAAATGTCACATCCCTGCTGACATCAATATTCTTGTATCCTGGGAAATATATTCTATAAGCCTTCGAGCTTTCAGAGTATCCCACAAATATACCCTTCTTTCCTGAAGGATCTAATTTTGTTCTCTTCTCTTTTGGAATGTGTATGTACACAGGGAAGCCGAATATTCTAAGATGGCTGACTTCTGGTTTCTTGCCGGAGAATACATCTTCAGGAGTCTTGTTCTCGAGTACTCTATGTGGAGTATGGTTCTATACATACACCGTTGCTCTGCCAGCTTCACCCAAAGATGAATAGGAAGATCTTGATCATGAAGCATTTCTCTTGCAGTTTCCATGATAGTTCTGTTCTTCCGTTCAGCAATCCCATTTTTTTTGTGGATTATAAGGAGTGGACAACTTCCTCTTAATCCTTGATTCTTTGCATAACTCTTTGAATTCATTTGAAGTGAATTCTCCGCCATTATCTGATCGAAAATTCTTGATCTTCTTCTCAGTGTGCTTCTCGATCAAGGCTTTAAATTCTTTGAGTTTGTTGAATACTTCGTCTTTGTTCTTCATAAAGTAAACCCATGTCTTCCTAGAAAAATCATCAATAAAAGAAACATAGTATGAATACCCACTTAGTGAGTTTGATGACATCGGAGCGCATACATCAGAGTGGATGATTTCTAATATGTCTTTAGCTTTGCTTTTGCTACTAGGAAATGTCTTCTTTGTATTCTTTTCTCTTGCACATCCTTTGCAGACCCCATCATGTTTTGCTTGGAATTCTAGAAGACCTTCAACAGCTTTGCTTGCAATAGGTAGTGCTCTATAATGCACATGTGCAAGCCTTCTATGCCAAAGTTCACTTGGCTCTACTGTGTCATGGACCAAGGCTTGTTCTGGATGGCCCTTCAATTTGTATAATCCTCCTTCTTGTTCTCCGATTACTACCACATCATCGATAGTCTTTCCTTTTGGCCACATGGTGACTTGACCATCTATGAATGCAACTCTCATTCCTTTTGCATCTAATGCTGATATGGAGAGAAGGTTCTTCTTGAGTCCTGGTACAAACAATACTTCTTTCATTGTTAGAGACTTACCAGAGTCTATTTTGTATGAAGATTCCCCACTACCTTTTATTGGATATTGGTAGTCATCTCCTAGCTTCACCTTGTGAGGTGATTCATGTTCTGACAGTCTCACAAAGGATTCCTTGAATCCAGCCATATGTTTGGAAGCTCCACTATCTATAAGCCAATCATCACTACCATGAGTAATGTTACCTATGAGAGCGGAAATCAAAACATATTCATCCTCTCTTGAAGAATCTTAACTTTCATATGTGGATCTCTTCTTGGATGGTTCATCATCCTCTGCAGCATGAGCATGATGTCTTCTTTTATTCCCCTTCCTTTTGTGAGAGTGGACCTTGTTCTTAGGATAGTCTTTTGAAAAGTGTCCTATTTCATCACATGTATAACATCTTAATCTAGATAGGATAGTCTCTGCATTCTGAATCTTCACATTCTTCAGTTGATTCCTCAGATTCATTTTCCGGTTTATGTTCTTCCCTTTAAACAATTTGGTTAGGGCATCAAACATAGCTTTAGGTGTCTTGAGAGAGGACACCTGTGGGATAAGGTGATCCTTGATAAAATCAGCAATGATCCTCTTTGCCATAACCGTCTTCCTTTTATGTAAGGCGTTTGCCTCATCTCCCTGTGGAACTAGAACCTCCTCATGAATGTAGGAGTCTAATTTATTCTCTTCCAAGACCAGGGAGACCCTATACTTCTAGGCTCGGAAGTTTTCAGCTCCCTCAAGCTTTTGATCAAGCTTGGTATGATGAGACATCTTAAATGAGAACCTCAAATGGAAATACAAAATATTTTAGATCTTACCAGGTTCAAGATGTCAGATCCGAAACTTGAGCTAAAATCCTGCAAAGCTAGTTCAGGAGCAAATTAGGGTTTTTCTTTTCCGGAGTTCTGTCCACCCAAATGCCTTGAAATTTGTCCCTAACTTCAATTTTAGGGAGGAGATCAATCCAGGCTTGGGCTCATTGAAAAATTCATCTTCTGTGAAAAGCCCTAATTTTCGATAGCAGTGACAGGTCCAAAATTGAAAAACCTCAGAATTGGATTCTACTTCGACAGAAAGATGCGCCCTAAGGAGGATATTTGTTCCACCTTACTTTTGCTGAAAATATGTGGAGGAAGGTCCACAAACTAGGAATCCCTAGTTCCCATAGCTGCACAGTGTCTTCTTCTCAGGTTAGCTCTGATTCCATGTTAGTTTTTCAACATTAAGCTAGCATTATGTTAGGATATTTACTGAGAGAATAACAAGCACGGTAATCAAAACACAAAAGACAATGAACACAGTGTTTTCCTCAGGGAAACCATAAAGGAGAAAACCCCGCAACTTCCTCAGAGATAGAATCAGCACCAAAATAGTAAAATCCCCAAAACAGTAAGTGATCTCCCAACAACAGTAATCTTCTTCTTGACTAGCCCCAGTAACTTCTCCTTCCTCAACTATGCGCTACACTTGAGTGTGGATGAGTTGTGTACTAAATAGAGATCCCAGATCTCTATTTATACTAATCCCAGCATGACTAAAACCCTACTAGGGCCGACCTCTACTTGGAGATTCTAATAACCCTAGTGCCCCGGAACTGCAGGGACATTAACCCTTAGACAATTGGAGGGTTATCCACTATGACTTGACATGAATTGTTTACATTATTGATCCTCTCGATAGAAACATTGGGGCATGACAATATGACTCAAATACATAATAGATACATCCCGGAATAAACATCGGGTTACAATACATAAGATACATATATGAATACATTCCGAAGTTACAAATACATCAACATTTGTTACTCCAATACATAATGTTTCAATACATAGAGTATGAAAGGAAGAGGGATTATGATGCTCCATTTTAGAGGGAATGACTGCAGAATATCCTAAGGTTCGACATTGTAGACAGGATGGAGAGCTTACTGATGGCTCTAGGATTTACTGAGAGTAAATCAGATTCCAACCTTTGCTTCAAGGTTGAAGGCGAAAGACCGGTGACTCTCCTGTTATATGTCAATGACATGTTCCTAAAAGAAAAGAGGAACTCATTAAAGTTGTAAAAAGGATACTTGCTGCCGAGTTAGAGATGAAGGACTTGGATATGATGCACTAATTTATAGGCATGGAGGTGTGGTAAAATGTGGATGGAATATCCCTGGGACAAGGGAAGTATGCAGTGGAGATCCTAAATAGGTTCAGGATGATGGACTGCAAGGCCATGACCACACCTATGGAATCGAACCTGAAACTATTGCTCGATGCTTCAACATAGTCGGTTGATTCTATGATGTATCATCAGATGATTGGGTCCTTGATGTACCTATCAAACACGAGACCAAATATTTGCTTTGCTGTGAACACATTGATCCAGTTTCTGAAAAATCTAAGACATGTTCGCCTGATTGCTGCAAAGCATATTCTAAGGTACCTAAAGGGTATAGTTGACTATGGTCTCAAGTATGAGGCGAATCAAAAGTTTAACCTATAGGGTTATGTTGATTTGGATTGGGATGGCAGTGTCATTTATAGGAAGAGAACTTTGGGATGTTTCTTCAGTATGGGATCAGGTGTGATCTCTTGATTTAGCAGAAAGAAATCCCATGTGTCATTGAGTATAGCCAAAGCAAAGTATGTCACATCTTGTTCGGCTAGTTGTGAGGCAGTATGGCTGAGGAAGCTACTGTATGATTTGTTTGATCTCCAGTTGGATGCTACTTGTATATATTGAGACAACCAAAGTTGTATGAAGTTTTTGGAGAACCTGGTGCTCCATGACAAGTCGAAGCATATCGAGATCAAATATCACTATATCAGAGATATGGTGCAGAGAGGAGTAGTGAAGCTCCTGTATGTTTTGACAGATGAACATATAGTTGATGTGTTAACCAAGCCATTAGCCAGAGTAAAGTTTTGTTTTTTTAGGGAGAAGCTTAGTGTTCTCCAGATCGAGGTTCCTTCCAAGGGAAAGTGATGAGTCTGTGTTCCTTTCTGACATGGTGGTAGGATTGGTTCCTCCCATGGTCAAATGTAAGTGTTGTGCATTTATGACATGGTGGTAGGATTGGTTCCTCCCATGGTAAGATGTAAGTGTTGTGCATTTCTGACATGGTGGTAGGATCGGTTCCTCCCATGGTCAGATGTAAGTGTTGTTCCCTTATGACATGGTGGTAGGATTGGTTCCTCCCATGGTCATATGTAAGTGATATGCCTTTCTAACATGGTGGTAGGATTGGTTCCTCCCATGGTCAGATGCAAGTGTTGTGCCTTTTTGACATGGTGGAAGGATTGGTTCCTCCCATGGTTAGATGTAAGTGCTGTTCCTTTCTGACATGGTGGAAGGATTGGTTCCTCCCATGG
The DNA here is from genome assembly GCA_001517045.1 of Pseudotsuga menziesii. Taxonomy (NCBI): domain Eukaryota; kingdom Viridiplantae; phylum Streptophyta; class Pinopsida; order Pinales; family Pinaceae; genus Pseudotsuga; species Pseudotsuga menziesii. The sequence continues at coordinate 31,313 of LPNX011140724.1, read as the reverse complement.
TTAGATATATGTGTTGAGACCTACATCTAGTATGAAAAAGTACTGGCTCTGTAGTGGAAGTCCTTGCAGAGGGAAATTCCTACATCCAGTATTAAAAAGGACTGGCTCTGTAGTGGAAGTCCTTGCAGAGGGAAATTCCTACATCCAGTATTAAAAAGGACTGGCTTTATAGTGGCCTATATCCAGCATGAAAAATGGTTGGCTCTATAGTGGCCTACATCCAGCATGAAAAAGGGTTGGCTCTGCAGTGGTCTACATCTAGTATGAAAAAGGACTGGCTCTATAGAGATACATCCAGTATGAAAAAGAACTGGCTTTGTGAAGTTACATCCAGCATAAAAAAGGGTTGGCTCTATAGTGGCCTACATCCAGTATGAAAAAGGACTGGCTCTATAGAGATACATCTAGTATTAAAAAGGACTGGCTCTTTGAAGTTACATCCAACATGAAAAAGGGTTGGCTCTGTAGAGGACTACATCCAGTATGAAAAAGGACTGGCTCTATAGAGGTACATCGAGTATGAAAAAGGACTTTCTCTATGAAGTTACATCCAGCATGAAAAAGGGTTGGCTCTGTCGATGAAGACCTACATGGAGACTAGGCCTACAACCAACATGAAAAAGGGCTGGCTCTGTAGAACTTCCTATGATGAGAATAATTGAGAGATAGCACCATTTGATCGAGATAGAGGAAGCAGTGACGATGATAATGATCCAGTGATGATCTAGATTTGATGATGATCCAGCTTTGATGATAATCTAGTGATGATGATCTAGTTATGATCCAGCTTTGATGGTAATATAGTGACGAATACTTGTGCTGATGAATTGTGTCAAGAGAATACCTTCCTAGTTAAGAGGGAGTGTTGATGTATTTGTAACTTCGGAATGTATTCACTTGTATATTTTATATATTGTATTTCATTGGTCCTCAATGTTCCTATCGGGATAATCATTAATGTAATCAAGTCATGTAAATTCATAGATATTAACCCTCCTTTGTAAGTTGGGGGTAAAGTCCCCACAGTTGTGGGGCAGTAGGGTTATTAGACTCTCCTAAAGAAGTCAACCCTAGTAATTGTCAAGTCGGAAACTAGTATAAATAGAGAGTGAGCCTCTCTATTTGTGACATATACTCATGCAGCTATAGTGCATAAGTGAGAAAAGAAGAGCTCACACAAGTGAGAGAGAGAACAATTGTTGGAGATCATGTTTCTTTCTTTGGGTTTTACTACTGCCATTGGTGCTCATTCTATCTCTGAGGAAGTTCGGGGTTTTTACTTTATGGTTTCCCTGAGGATAAATATTTGTGTCTATTGTCTCTTGTGATTGATTGTTTTGCATGTTTTTCTCTCAAATAAGATCCTAACATCATTTTGTCTAATTGATAAAAATATAACAAATGGTAGCAAGAAGAACTTTGTTTCTGAATATCTTATGAACAAACTTGGTCTTGGTACTACTCCACATCCTTAGCCTTATAATATCGGTTGGATGAAATATGGATAGGAGCTAAGGATCACATGCCAATGTAGACTCACCTACTTCATTAAGCCTTTTGAAGATGAAGTACTATGTGGAATGCACCGCTTTCCATATGTGACTCCTTGTTTGGGAAACCTTACTTGTGGGATCAACATGATACATATCAGTCATGGCCTAAGAAGGTGATTGTCAAAATTTGGAATCAATGGTATGGCATACCGGAGAGACAACCCACATCAACGGGTGTTATGATAACTGCCAAATGAACAAATAATATTATCAACCATGCCCAGAATTTTGCATTAATTATGATAAATCCACAACATTCAAGAAATACTACAACAACAATTCCTCTCACCGAAAAATGCAACTCTCAAAAACAACAACAAATCGACAACATCCTTGAGGAATACTAGAATGTATTTCAAGAGTTTAATAGAGTACCTTTGCATTGTCAGTTAAAACACTCCATTGAACTTGTTCATTATTCTTCATCACCTAACACATATGTTTACAGAATATCCATTCTCGAGAATGAAGAGATTCACAGGAAAATCCAGGATTTGATCGACAAGGGTCATATCTACCCCAGATCCTCTCCTTGTGGAAGTCTAGTCTTTCTAGTTCCAAATAAAAACAGGACTTGGCACATGTGCATCGTCTATCAGGCTCTCAACAATATTTCAGTGAAGAATAGATACCCTATTCCACGGATAGATGAACTCATCGATGGCCTGAAAGGTGCTAAGTTCTTTACAAAACTTGAACTTAAGGAAGGATTGTTTGAATGGTTAGTCATGATTTTCGGCTTAACCAATGCAACAAAAACATTCATGAAATATATGGATGACCTTCTACGACCCTTCACCGACAAGTGTGTCATTGTTTATCCCGACAATATCTTAATTTTTACTCAATCATGGGAATAACATGGAATGCATCTTGGAAAAATCTTCGACACTCTCTAGCAACATCAACTATATCTGAACATGGAAAAATGCTCATTTGTGATGACCAACATCAAATATGTGGGGTATGTAATTGACTCTGCAGGCATTCATGTAGACCCAAAAAAAGTACAAATCCTCAAAGATTGGCCCATTCCTCAAAACATTCATTAACTAAGAAGTTTTTTTGGTTTGATGAATTTCTATCAACGGTTCATAATTGGCTTCAATCACATCGCATGGCCTTTGAATTAGTTGAATAAAGAAAATGGGAAAATGTCTTCAAATGGACACCAACACAAGAACAATATTTTTAACAAATTAAAAACAATATTTGTACTGCACCAATACTTGTGTTACCTTATTTTTATCGGCCTTTTGAGTTTGAGATGGACACATCAGACTATGCCCTCGGCACAGTGATCACTTAGTCAGGTCACCCAGTCGCGTTTCATTCTGAAACTTTCAACGACACTATTAGAAGGTATTTTACATATGAAAAAGAACTGTACGCCATTGTGAAAGCTCTTAAGAAATGGAGACACTACATTCTTGGCAAGGAAACGATCATCCTTACTGACCATAAAAGTTTGCAATTCTCTCTGTCCCAATCGAAACTACAGACAACTCAACAAATCAAGTGGATTAATTACCTGCAACAGTTTAAGTTATTAATTAAATATCTAAAAAGAAAAGCCAATTATGGAGTCTATTGTCTCCGTCGACCACCCATTACTATACTGTCTACATTGATGTGTATGTAAGGTTATGACACCACTACTTATCCACAACTGTATTCGGTAGACTATGATTTCTCCACAATTTATCTACAGCTTTATACCGACACGTTGTAGACTACTGAATACTTCCTGAAGTACACATTGCTATACAATATTGGAAATATTTGTGTACCAACCGTTGATCATAGACAGAAGCTCATTTGGGACGTGCACTACAGCAATACTACAGTACATTTTGGATTCACAAAAACATTTTTTATCCTCCAGAAGTATTTTTATTGGCCTTCACTTAAATATAATGTCAACAAGTACATTCTATCGTGTGTAGCTTGTCCCACTGCTAAACCGTCGAATCGATGACAAGGACTGTACAAATCCCTTCTAGTTCCTAGTTGACCATGGGAATCTATTTCTATGGACTGCTTGACAGGATATCCTACTACCAAACATCATCATTATGTGATCTTAGTAGTAGTCGACATATTTTCCAAGGTGTTTATTCTTATACCATACAAGAATACTACGACATCACAACAGACTACTCAACTCTTCTTCAAACATATTTGGAAACATTATAGCCTCCCAATGAAGTTTATCTCCAATATGGATGTTATATTTGTCGGTACCTTTTGGAAAACTTTCTAGAAATAGCTCGACACGATACTTTCTTTTTCGATGGCATTCCATCCACAAATAGATGAACAACTGGAAGTCATAAATCGCTTGGTAGTACAACTGCTTCACATTTACAAACACAAGCATCGTCATACATGGGATGACATCCTTCCATAAATACATCATAGTTACAATCGCTCTTAACACATTTTTATGAGAAAGAGTCCATTTGAGATCTGTTATGGATTTCAACCCTCGGTGCCCATTGACTTGATTAGTTCCTCAACATAGTCAAATGACACCAACTTCGAAGGATGAGAAGTTGAGAAAGCATTGAATTTAAAAGATCAAATCTACAACATCTAGAATCAAGCACAAGAAATGTTTCAACAAGCTAATGAAAAAGATAAGGACCGACAAAAAAAGCATCATATTCCTTATTCATTCCAAATTGGGGATCAAGTCTAGTTACATATAAAGAAGGAGAAATTCACAGGTCCATACAAAAATCTTAAACCTTTGCGATATGGTCCATAA
>LPNX011140724.1:0-23684 GCA_001517045.1 Pseudotsuga menziesii | reverse complement strand
CTTTTGCACTGTTTCATTCTTCAATGGCTGAGTAAATTGTGAGATCTTCTTTGTGAGTTGTGTGTTTGTCTACAGATCTATATGCTCAAATTTACAAAAGTATCCTTAAATAGATTGGATAAAATGGTTTTCAACTCGACATTCCTGCATGCCTTGGCCTACATCCAGTCTTCAATGTAGATATACTTCGACCATACCATGCACCATTGTTGGAACAGAACGAATTGCATACAGGAGAACCCGAAGACATCCATTTAGATGTTCATGAACCCCTTCTTTACGAAACCATTCTGGGACAATGCATACTCCAGAAAAGGACAAACTCCATTCCCTTGTTTCAAGTGGCTAAAGCTGGACAGCTCCATGTATAAGGAAAATGGTACTCTCCTACTAAAGTAGCGGGCAAGTTTCCTCACCTAAATGAATACACAATGGATACACAATGGATACCATCATTTCTTACGGAAGGAGAAATGATCCAACCAGCTGTTGGGATATAGGGCAGACCCGAGTTTTATACCTTTAACTCCACACCAACAAAATACCCACAGTGTTGGCCCTTTTGGCAACAACCTGCGAACAGGTTGCAGTCTCACCCGAAACAACTATGGGGTGCCGTAGAACCAGATTTATGCAAGCAGAAGAGGGATATTACTGTACTTTTAGCTTTTAATAGATTATAAATATAAATCACAGAGCTTAACATTCACTTATTTAGCTTCGCGGTTAGATAAACAAACAGTGCCTTGCGCAACCCTTTACTGGGAATTCACAGCGAAGTTATTATCTAGCAGTGATCTTTACTTATCAGATATATAGATATTAATGCATGGAAGAACACAACAGAAACAACACACAGAACCACGACACAAGATATAACGTGGTTCACCCCCAGTGTAGGGGTTACGTCCACAGAACTGTGTTTTATTCAACTTTCTACAAAAACCACAGTTCTGATCTGCGCACTCAGCTGCAGATCCCTTCAAGTCCTCAAAGCCACGCACACAGCTGCAAGCCTCTGCGTACACAGCTGCAGATTTCCTTAATCACCCAAAAACCCTCTGTGCACACAGCTGCAGAGGTCGTCCACGCACATAGCTGGGACTTAACATTTTCTTACAAAAATATCCTTAGCTTCGCATCAATTCATCTTACATAAAAAGACTAACCTAACTTATTTACAAGAGTGCATATTTATACAGCGCACTTATTACAAAACCATGGGCACCTCGAACCCTAAAACCTCGACTTAAACCATGGGTTTATTACAAAAAGAGGACTTTGACTCAACCTTGACACCCCTAAGACTATTTTGACTCATTTCCCTACCAGTTCTTCTGACTCTATGAACAGATTTTGCCTTACCAGAACCTTGCTGAGGTTCACAGGAAGCAATAACTTTCTGCAACTCACTTAAAGCATTCTGATTTCTTAAAAGTTTCAGACAACTCTGTAAAAAGGAGGACAGTGTACTTACTTTATCCGTCGAAGCTTCTTGCGGCTGCGACTGTTGTTGATGTGGCTGCGCAGGTGCTACTGTTGTGCTAGAATCCACAAAATTTTTCTTGGCTTCCATGAATGTCTCCTTTTCTTGTTCAATATCAAAAGCAGGGACTTTCACGGGGGCCTTACAAACCCAAGCCTCATCAGGCTGTTTCTTGGCAGGCTGTATATGCGTCGTAGCTCCACTTCTTGTAACAACATTAATGGCTGGGGCAGGTCTTTTCTCAACGGAAATCATCTGAATATTCTGAGTAGGGGCACTGTTTCTTTCTTGAATCTTAGCTATCAACTGCGGGCACTGCTCAATCACATGATCTACTGCTCAGCAATACCGACATGTCGTAGTCGAGTTCCGACAGTCGTGAGCCAGATGTCCGTCCTGGTTGCAGTTATAACACACCACCTGACTACGACCTCTGCCAGCCATGCCACCACGACCACGGCCTCCAAAACCACCTCTACCTAATGCACCACCATGGTAGCCATAGCCATCATTACTCTGTCCCTCATTTTGTACCCGATAGGCATCGTAGGTGCGTTCTCTCATGAAGTCATAACTACGACACTCATCTTCATTATGTCCTATGGACTTACAGAATTTGCAGTAAGGGTTCTTGGGGACTTGCACATACCTCTGTAGCAGATAGCAATTCTCAGGTCAATGCTGGCCAGTTGTCCGACAGATCTCACAATATAGAACAGTAGGGTTGAACGGGTTTAGCGCACCAGTATTCAGGTAATTTCGTACCACAGGACACTGTTCCTTGTCGTGACCTTCTGTCCGACATTGTGTGCACCAGACCTCTTCACAACTGGTTTTTCCTTTCTTCATATCGCGAAGCTCCAGAGCCATCACTGCCAACTGTGCTTGGATTTGAGCGATACCAGAGTTATCTTCGATAGGAGCGGTTTCAAGCTTCATCGTGATTTCCAAAGCCTCCTGCTGGTCAGCAACCTTCTGTTGCATGAGTGGAGTTCTGATATGCGGTAGCAACGCTGCAATAAACCATTCCTTGTGCTGCGCAGGTCCAATGGGGAAACTGACTTGGTCTAGCAGAAATTTGAATCTTTGATCAAAGTCCCACACTGATTCTCCATGCCTCTGCTGAATCTCTTTCAATTCAGTGATACACTGCGACTCAGATTTTGGCTTCTTAAATTCCTTTATCATTACTGCTTTATATCAGCCAATGCATGGTTCTGAGTGCTGGAAAAATTCATGAACCAGGTCAAAGCATGGTCTCTGAAAGAAGTAACCAACTGGGCCCTTTTTGTATCGTGATCCATAATGGTCTTCGCAGTCCACACTGCTTCACATAAAAACTAGAACTGTTCTAGATCCTCTGATCCAGTTCCTTTGAAAACAGGGAGCTTAATGTCATCATTCATATGGGCCATCGCAGGTCTAGGGGGGGAGGGAGGGGGACTGGAAGTAGGGGGGGGGGAACTTACTGGGGTAGACTGACCTGCAACAGGAATACTCAGGCTAGGGTGACTTTCAGACTGCGACAGGTTCTCAGGGATAATAGATCTTCGCTGCGGGGTTACCAGAGGGTTTCCAACAGAAGGGGTTTCTTCGGGTTTTGAATCTGTGGGATTTACAGGGGGATACTCGGTATGCTGAACTTGGGAATAGGATCCAAAATATCTCTTGTACCTTTTTCCACTTCCCAGCAAACCACTTTACTCATCGAAGGTGTGTTCTCTTGCAAACATAGATTAGTAATACAAAATCTAACAGTCTGATTCAATGAGCAATATACCTGTTTTAGCTAATAGCATTTTAATTCTCAAACTAAATGAATTCAAAAACTTACCCCTTGGTCCTTTGAAAAAATACCGCTCGGCTTTGCTAAAAGAAGTACTCGTGTCGATGGCGAACTCCATCACAAATGCTTCAAGGGTTCGCATTGTCTAGAAATCAACAGCGCAGGATATCTCGTTGTTCACCCTTTTCAGTATATTAATTCTCGCGGGGGTCCAAGCAGGAAACTAACGTTCTTGGAATTTCATCCTTCTCTCTGTTAACCTGGATAACCACTGGTGCAACTCTATGTGGATACTACCAAAGAAAATTTCATAAACATCACAAAAAACATACCTTTATAAAAAGTCGTTTGCACTACGACGCGGATCTTTGTTCTCTTACTCAGCAAATTTCAGATAAGTCTCATCAAGCCAATCACCGATTTCCTTCACAGAGGGTCTCCAGAACATAGCCCTTGAGGTACGACGTAAACCCCTCTTGAGCAGATACTGAGTTCAACCGGCAACGGAACCAATTTTTTGGGCTATAGGGAAGACCCGGGTTTTATACCTTTAACTTCGCACCAACAAAAGACCCATAGTGTTGGCCCTTTCGGCAACAACCTGCAAACAAGTTGCAGTCTCACCCGAAACAGCTATGGGGTGCCGTAGAACCAGATTTCTGCAAGCAGAAGAGGGATATTACTGTACCTTTAGCTTTTAACAGATTATAAATATAAATCACAGAGCTTAACATTCACTTATTTAGCTTCGCGGTTAGATAAACAAGCAGTGCCTTACACAACCCTTTATTGGGAATTCACAGCGAAGTTATTATCTAGCAGTGATCTTTACTTATCAGATATATAGATATTAATGCATGAAAGAACACAACAGAAACAACACATAGAACCACGACACAAGATATAACACGGTTCACCCCCAGTGTAGGGGTTATGTCCACAGAACTGTGTTTTATTCAACTTTCCACAAAAACCACAGTTCTGATCTGCGCACTCAACTACAGATCCCTTCAAGTCCTCAAAGCTGCGCACACAGCTGCAGGCCTCTGCGCACACAGCTGCAGATTTCCTTAATCACCCAAAAACCCTCTGCGCACACAGCTGCAAAGGTTGTCCATGCACACAGCTGGGACTTAACCTTTTCTTACAAAAATAGCCTTAGCTTCGTATCAATACATCTTACATAAAAATCCTAACCTAACTTCTTTACAAGAGTGCATATTTATACAGCGCACTTATTACAAAACCATGGGCACCTCGAGCCCTAAACCCTGGACTTAAACCATGGGTTTATTACAAAAAGAGGACTTTGACTCAACCCCGACACCCCTAAGACTATTTTGAGTCATAACTCCACTTACAAACTCCCAAAAACCCATGGAGTTACCCACCTTAAGGACCGTTGGGGTGCGTGCCCCAACACCAGCAGTTGGCATGTTTTTGAACGTCAACAAAGTATGGCACTTCGACTACTTCAACTACTTCAACTGCTTCGACAGGTTCAGTATCAGCTTCAACAAGTCCGAACCTCGACACAACTGACCTTCATAACCTCGACAAGTTTTGTGCTTGACATACAACATCTTGGCATGCCTTGGTGGCACCCACAACTATCGAACATCAGCAAATTGTCTCTCTATCTTCCAGTCTTCTACAATAGTTGAAATTCCAAACCATTATAACTTCTCTTGAAACTAAACATAATGGGTGGTCATCCAAGTGTCTCAACATTCTATATAAACATGTACATTATTGTAACAAACAACCAAACTTCATGTAGAAGAAGTAATAATATAAATTGGTTCGAATTTTTGCATATTGTTTGTGCACATACTTTCTGTCGATATACTATATTTTCTGCTTTACTTGTTCTTTTTCTAAGCTTCTGCCATAATAGTTCTTGACTCATTCAGTCGATTGTTGTCCCCAACGTGCACCAAGGCACGACCTTTCCAATCAAAAAATTGTGGTGGACTGGACAAACAACACATTTTTTGTTAAGGTGCTCAATATTTTGTATTGGTGTGACAGAATCAAGGCTTTGAAGGTCCATATCTCATCCCTTTCCTTCTCCCACATATATAGAATGCACAATAAATTGGTAGATCACCTATCAAAAAGAGCAGTAGATTCTCCTGAATGTGTCATTTATTAAAGAGATGAAATATTTTTAGAAGGTATATGAATGCTCCTCTTTCATATTCTAGTTATTCGGGAACCTCCCTTTAGGCTACACCTTTCTCTGGGGTGTATTTTTTGTTTTTCCTTTCTTGGTCGTGGCTATTGACAATTGTTTTTTCTTACTGACTCTTTTACTCATACTATAAAAAGTTGGGCCCTGTATAGCTATGGTTTCCCTGATTTTTAGGCTGATATTTAATAGGCTGTGTCTTGCTCCTATATGGACATGTCCAAATGACTGAATTATATACAATGATTGCAAGTTTTGATGTATAGTTGTAATTGGTTAGACTGTGGAGAAATATGTATTTTTAACAAAAAACTAGTGACTAGTGCTTTCTTTTGGAAGATGCACATATAACTTTGATTTCTTAAGGAAATAGCATATTATATTTGTTTCACTTTGAAAAACACCTCATTCAATCTATGAACAAGCCAAAAAAATGGTGCTTTATCAATTTTAATTGGTGTTAGGATCTAAGAAAAATTAAACATAGTTTTGGAGCGCAATTGGATGACAAACCTTAATTGGCACTAATATTAGAGGAAAATAAAACATAATTTTGGAGTGAAATAGGGATAAAGGAGATTGCAATGTAAAAATATAAAGTATATGGTAAATTGCATGATGTCTCCCGCATCTTACACCCTAATTCCATGTATGTGGTTAGTTGATTCAATGGGTGTAGTCACAGCTTCAAGGTTAGTTGAGTCAACCATATTTGTGTTTCGGAGATATTGAACAGAGTGAAAGGGAGCTAAGACTAGTTAAGGTACTTGATGAACAACTAGATGTGGGTTCAATAAATGAGCTTGAGAGAAACACGCTATAAGGGGGTATAACTTGGAAGATAAACACAAGTTTTTACATATGTAGGGTCAGAGTACGAAGAACCACCATACGTGGGCACTTCTCTATTGCTTCCTAGACTCAAAATATGATAGAAAAATAAGTCCATAAACTAGCGAAGTTGGAAGAACTCAAAGAAATGGAAAAATTGGCTGAAAAGTTGCAGGGGTTGAGGAAGTGAGAAGATTAGCACAAAGAATAGTTACATATTTCACAAACGATAATGCAGAGAGAATTTTGAGCTCCCATGAATATGTACTATTATTAGGTTATGCGTCCTAGTGTGCAAGGATCTCTAAATCGATGCCAAGGTTTAAATTTGTAGCAACATTGTATGATATGGTTAACCCTATTTTTCCTACAAAAGTGGACCGGGATATACACACTAAGGATTCTTCAAATTATGGTGTCAAGGGCTATGCCACCCTACTATTTTTTGTTAATGGCGCTTCACATGTCTATACACGAGAGCTTGGAAGGTTAGTTTTAATACCAGTTATACATTTATGTCTTAAAGAATATCCAATACCATTCCCTTTGGCTACACTACAAAAGGTGTATTTCCTTTGGTTAGGTCCCAAGTCTATGGGTATCTATTTTTCCAAAATCTATCTTATGATAAACTTGACCAGAAGCATGAGATTCATTCTATTCTATTTTGGTTCTTGATCCCATCTTGATGCTACATTAGTACATTATTAATCATTTTCCTATGCCTAATATAGGTCCCATGTTTGCAGGTATCTATTTCGCCAAAATCTATGTTATGATAAACCTCACCAAGAGATTGTGATTCGCTATGTTAGGTCTTGGTTCCTATTTCCATTCCCAACCCCATTTTGATGCTAAATTAGTACATTATTAATCACTTCCACATGCATTATATATGCAAGCCCCAGTTCTTATTTCCATAAAACCTCAAGCAACTTTGCTTGTTTGGTTCATGTATTTTATTTCCAGGTTTCCTGACTTGCACCTTTTTTAAAATCATGTCTTGCATGCGGTGTAGAGTCAAGTTGTAAAAATTTTGTACCACAATAACTTGGAAAGGAGATCCAAACATAAAAATCAGAAAAAAAATCGAAATAAAACAAAAAAAAAAAATTAATTGCAAATTAATTAGCAACTCTAGTAACACTCGCAGAGAGAATGGAATTCTCGTGGGAATATTACTACTTCATCAACATTAGTACCAAACCAATTCCCATTGGCCTTATTTTATTAATTTTCTTTTTAATTCCCAAATTGTTGTGGAAGGTTTTGCATTTTTGAAACCCATTGAATCTTTTCACTTTCACATAACACATAAAAAAGAGACTATAATCCCTCTCTGTGCTTAATAGACCCAGAGTTAAGATGGATCTAAATTATATGCTAGTTAAGATATTTTGCAGCCCTAAAACTGATTACAGAACTATAGATCTTTATCAAATTTAGCATCTTTCATTGGCAGCAACAAAGTACATTCTATTGGCATCATTTCTAAGCTCACTAATTCTACCTTCATAAAACTAGTACAAGTGCATACTTAACTATAGAATACATCCTTTCAAATAGTTAGGTTCTCAATCTTAGCAACTAAATCAAGAACCTTTGTTCTCTATTCATTGCCCCTCTATGGTGGAAAGGGGACACTTTGGAGATAACTAGATGATTAGATAGGTAGCAATAACTATATGTGATACTATCTTATTAACACGCATATCCTTTTAAAGATATTGTGGAGATACATTCAATATATAAAATACTTTTCTTCATCTGGGAAAAGTCATTACTCTTAAAGACTCTCAATTGGAAAAGAGTGGTGGAAGTTTGTTTTCCATTAAAATACTTGTAGTTTAGTTGGTTAAGAAGTTTGAATGTTCCTATTCTAGAGAGAAATGGGTTCTTTATATGGTTTCTTTGTAAGTCTATGTCATAAATCATTTGGAATTTCCTCTCATGGGTTCTTTTCAATGACAACCATATTAGGATATGAGAGGATAGGATTGTAGCTTGCCCTTCTTTATTTGACTTCCATGAGATTAATGGTAGCAAAGGTTGGCTTTTTGCCTCAGGATATCACACTTTATTTAATCTGTCTCTTTGGGACCGAGAAAAAAGTGGGAAATGGATAAGATGGAAGCTTCCATCTTCTTTCAAGCCTCTTCAAGAGAATTAATTATTATATAGGGGGGAGTGTGGGGTGGGTCTCATTCAGTCAATGGGGATATGCTACCAAATTATCCTAATGAAATTTTTCTCTTTGGTCAGCATTGTGGAAGAAAGTGTGGCCAAGGGATGTGTTTCCCAAAATGAAATTCTTTTGTTGGACAAAGGTTCATGGGATTTATCAAAGGATACAAATCTAAACAAATTTGGAATCCAAGGGCCATCTCAATGCTTGATGGAGTTGGATTTGAAACAAGTCTTATTCAGCATTTGATCGAAAAGTTCCAAGGCTGTCAAAGTTTTCAAAATTTTCAAAAAAATTAACTAAATTGTGCTATAATTGCAAATCAAGTACCCATAAGTAAAATTACAGTAGTGACAAATAAATTCTTAAAACAAAATTGGTACAGTTGTAGCAAGGCAAGATAAATTTAAAAATCATAATTTTCATCTCTTTCAACTTTAACACTCCCAAAGGTCCCTGTGTTAAAGGTGAAGCATACAATAACAATGTCTAGTATAGAAGCAGTAGATAAACAGGACAAACAACTAACTGAGTAAACAAAAACTGGTTTAGACTTCCCTTATACTCATATATACTTTCAGATCTAATCTTGTCTCTTAGGAGACAAGTCATTCAAGCATGGGACAATTTTGATCCTTATCTTAGGGCAAGGGAATGCCTGAGAGAGAGAAAATTAAGAAGTTGTAGGATAAGGTTAAACAAGTACATTAGAAGTGGAACAGCTTGATACATCCAATATCAACCTTAGGGTGCTAGATAAAACGTTCCACAAGCATGCAACTAAAGAAGGTGACCTCAACTCCTTTGTGCAATTTTATGACAGTCATACAACAACCAATATTAGCACCCTTCTACAGTGCATAGGAAGCCTTAAAGTATACACCAACACTCTCAATCAGGAGAAACACAAACACAAAGACAAAAGTAACCTTCATACACAGTGGTAGCATCCTTAATGAGATTAAGAGAGGCAAATATATTCTCTAAACAAACTCAGCAGGCTATGGCCTGCTACAGCATGATAAACATGGTCACAACATCCTAAAGGTCTTGGCTCAACTTTAAAAACTCATGGCCCAGCAAGAAACTCAATCAAGGGTCATGGCTTATCCCTAAGGGACTTCTATCACTCACATCCCATCCCAGAAGGGCTTATAATAGTCATGGCCCATCTCTAATGGGTTCTATCATTCACGACCCTTGGAAGGGCTTCTATCAATCATGACTCGGCCCAAAAGGGCTTATGTCAATCATGGCTCAACTCAATAAATGTCATTCCTAGAATTAGCATCCCACAAAATATCACGCCCAACTCAACGAAGGTAAAACAATTCATGGAAGCCCTTAATAGGCTGAGTAGATGTCACGACACACTCATAATAGCAACAACAACTTGGACAAGGAGGTGGTGACACTAGCAGGATGAGTGGAGAGGTGGTGGTAGCTCAGAAACAATAGAAAAACCATAGATGTCAACCCAAGGAGAAGTAATGAACCCTAGAGCAGGTATAGGATCAAATCTCCAATTTCCTCTTGTCAATACACACTCTTAAATTGATAGCTTAGGACTTTAATTTATAATCTTGATAAGCCTTCTAGAAGGGTCACTTAACTAACCCTATATTTTAGGAGAGCTACCAAACATAACATAAAATAATGTTATGTTGACTTAGGATAGGGTACCAATGGTCAAGAATTCATAACAAATATAACAAAATGGTCAAGGTACCACACTAGGAGGGCGCTCTAACATAAGAACATGGTAAAGGTACCACACAATAACAAAATTATTTCTATGAATGCAAAGATAAGTTATCATTCTTTTACAACTGTTGATGGGCACAAAAAAGTTGAATCTAATGCTATAATATTGATGCAAAGTAAATAAGACATGGTTCTATCTTGATCTCATCGAAGATGATATAGCTTACCCAACATAATGATGACTTTACAAATGGTTGGGACTACCAAGGTGAAGAGCATATAATGTGTTGTCTATCCTTGAGTTTGGTTATTGTTAACATGGATAAAATTATGATGGTGCTATGCTAACGGTCAGGACCAATAAGGTGAAGTACTATTGGAATATATTGTGTATGATCTAACTGTGGAAATATTAGGAGTAGAGCAGTGCTTAACATTGCTACAACACAAAAATAAGAAGGTTGCATTCCTTTAAGAACAAGGGAAGGTAATACCCTACAAATTGTTTCCCGTGTTATAAATCATCATAACAATAATATAATTTTAAAGTCACAACCAATATAAACACCAAATCGGTATATGAGACCCCTTTCTTATGGGGCAATGGGCCCCCTTTGCACAATGATTTGACTATTAAAGTCTATGGAGGTGTACATACCCTTACCACCTCTGGATATGAACTTGTGACCTATTAATAGGAGACACATGTTTTTATGTGGATATTTTTTCCAAAATATTAGTTAAATAAAATTTATGGGACAAGGGACCGCTCCACAAAACAATTTGACATGCTAAAGTTTATAGAGGTGACCTACCCCTCTAGATATGAACCTATGCCACTCCTAGGAGGAAACATATTATCTTAACTATTAATACTGTTAAGTCAGTAAATTTTCTCTTCAATTTTGGTTTGTCTCCTCCATTTTTGGTTGTTTTTTTCATTTTATTTCAATCAAGGTTTTGTTTTAAGTCTTATTTTTAGTTTTCTTTAAGAACTTTTTAGTGAATTGAATGGTTTTTTGAGCTTGCTTTTTATAGATTTGTTTTAGTTTTGGTCCTTTGTATTTTAAAGGGGTTAAAGAAAGGTCATTATATCAAATATTTGATTCATGAATGTTTATTTGGATCTTACCTAGACATGATTATCACTTTAGCAGCTTTTTAAACCTCCGACAAATTAGCAGAAAGTTGAAAAATAGCGAAATTTTAACACTGGACGTATTCTTGTAGCACTAGACAAAAATTTAACAAAGGGCGCACTACAATAATATCGTGGCCCTTTGTTTTTTCGATTTTCAAATCAATTTCTATCATGATTTCAGTTTGTGAGTGATTAATCGCATTGGGTGAGTGGTTTAGCACGTGTAGGCTGTAGTTTCAGCACGTTTTTAGGTGGTTATCAGTCTCAAAACAAATCAGCCTCATCATTGCTTATAATGCGGAATCAGTTAGACAAATATCAGTAAATCTCGGTCTAAGCTAGCATAGTTCTCTTTTCACACGCATTATCAGAGGAGAAGACTGCTCGTGAAGTAAAGTTAGCTGCTCAAAAGGTGGATTGTGTTGCTGTGGAGAAGAGACAGTGTTATGAATGATAGCGAAAATTAGGGATTTTTAATCTATTTACCTGCAGTCAAAGTAATAATATGAAAACACCTGTACGCACAAGGAGAGGCAGTTGACAGCCTAAAACGAAGTTTTAAGCCGTGGCAATTGAACAATCAGTAGGTATTTCAATACAAACCCTTATAATTGAAAAAATTGGGTTTTTCTTGCTGAAGGTTATTCTGGAGAAATTGGTTGCTACAGAGGATAGAATATGTTAAAATATGAATTTTTCACCACAGAAATAACTGACTGCAGCTATTCTGAAGAATTTCACTGAATAGAGCATCAAAATAACCTTAAGTTTAAAGCATTCAATTTTTGGAATTTCGATGACAGTTTGAAGGAAGGTTGTTTTTGTTTGCTCTCCAATATACTAAAAGAAAAACTCTGATATTGATGCATATTGGCTACAATGAGCTAACTGAAAAGGATTTCTCTCAAAATTAATGCTCATTTGAAACAGAATCTACAGGAATCAGCTAAGATGACTTATAGATTGTTTCATTATGTTTATCCTTTACACAGAAAGTGTTCAGTTTACTGGTGAAACTGTTGATCATTGTCATGATTTGTAAATTCAATTGTTTGGAGAACATGTTGGCTTTTATATACAGGTTTTGAAGACAGTCTTTTGGCTAAGGTGAATATATTGCAGACAGTGGTGTTTTTCTCCCTTTTCATACAGATAGTCTCCAGTCGGTCTAATGAGCCTGTGGTTGATGTCACTCTTGCAAAATCTGAAGCTGTGAGAATTTTCGGGTTTGAAGATTGAGGCTGGTTGATACACAGATATAGAAGTACAATATTGAAGATAGAACATCTACATTCACTGACAGTCTTTAATTACATTGAATAGCCTGGACACTGAAATTAATCAAAGTGTTGTTTTCTGTGATTTGGATGAGTTTGTATTAAAGGAAAAGATCATATCTGAATGCATATCATAGTGCTTGTTTCCTTAACCCTAAAATGAGGAGCTTTGATGGCATATAGTCTGAAACAGTTTGACATTATGTTTGATGGTGCATTTTTGAAGAATGAGCAGTGTTATGGTGTTTTTATGACTGTTTCATGAAACTCTCACAGTTTACCTATATACAGACCTGGTTTGTACTATTGTAATAAAGGAACATTGAAGCTTTGGTTCAAGTGAATTTGACCCCCTGTTGGGAAGTTTTTACTTCATCTTTTAAATAAACAGGCCTGTCCAGCAGTGTATTGCAGATTGTGAAGGAGTTCAAAGAATAGAAAATCAGTTTGTAAAACCTATTTGAAACCTAAAGTCAGACAGTTTCTAGTTCCTGAAAGAAGAAGATGGGAAAGAGTGGCAAAAGTGGAAAAATAAATAGGGCTGAGCCCACTGACCTAGCTTGGATTGAGAAACTCCCAGACTGTTCTAAATTATTTCAACAAGCAGGTTGGCTCAATTTCTTCAGAAGGATCAATGGCTACAATGCACAAGTCTCTTGTAAGTTTGCTCAAGGGCTGAAAGAAGACATGGTCATCCTGGATGCTCTAAAATCCAAATTGACTGTGGAAATAATTGTAGAAGCAACTGGAATCAGTAATGAGGGTGAAAATTGGTTCAAAAAGTTACCTTTTGATTTTGAACCTCAGAGGTACTTGTTACCTAATGTAATTCGTGACTGGAACAAGGGTATTCCTATTCAAAATTTCAGGAAAGAGTGGATTGAGCCCATTAGGATATTACAGAGTTATGTGACTTGTGAAGGCAGGTATGGCTATGTGTATAAATATCATTTTAGATTCCTCCAACACATGGTAGGAGTCTCCAAGATGAATCTTCCCTTCTTCTTTTTAAAGAGCTTGCAAAAGATGTCCAGCAGGGTAAAGCAACATGAAGATTTAATCAATTTTTCACCATGGTCTGATCAAACTGATCATCACCACTGTATTGCAACATGAGGGTAGGACATGGGACTTCTTTCTATTCTGGTCAGATGTTCATCCCTAGCAAGAAGACCAGCAATCTAAGAAACAGACTGATAAGGGAAAAGTGATGATGAAAAAGTTAGGTCACACAACCAAACCTGCAGATAAAGATGATGTTAAAGCTAAGAAGGTAGCAGAACAGGGAAAGGTTGCTAGTCAGTTCAAAATGTCTTCAGATTTCCCTAAAAGCAGGTACTCATTATTTGCAGGAGAAAAAGTGCAGCCTAGTTTGCAATTGCCACCAGCAGCAGATACTCAAGAAACCAAGACTGTTGATGAAGGGAAGGCTGCTGTACTTGAAGATGAAGTGCAAACTAAACAAAGAATCCCCCTCACCATTTTATCTGAGGATGAAGGATATTTATTAGAGGATGAACAACCACTTGATGAAGCAGAGCTAAGTGCTGAAGCATGTGGAGAATTCCTCACCTCAAAGGTTAAATCAGCTAGACCTAAGAAGAAGAAAAAGAGGACTGTAGCTTCATATAGAAGGCCTAAAACTAGGCCAACTAATAAACTCAGGTGGAATATGAAAAAGCTACTTGATCCCAAGCTAAATTTCAGACAAGAAGCTGTTGTGATTAATTCTTCCTCTAATGAAGAAGAAGAAATTGTTAAACAGGGCAGCAAAAGCAAGGGGAAGTCAATTGCCAAGCCTTCTTCTTCTTCTCAGCCTGTAAAGACAAAAAGATCACAGTTAGTAAGAGAAATTGAACAGCCTAGGTCTGAATTATCTGAAATAATTGTTGAGATTAAAGATAGACTCATCAAATAGTAGGAAGAAGAAAAAGCAAAGGCATGTACTCTTGAAAATCAGGAATGGGATGAAGAGGATGAAGCTATACTCAAGCAAGCAGGAATTATAGAAGAGTCAATTGTTCATGTTGATTTCTCAGATCTTTTAATGTAGGATGCAAATGTATTAGAAAACCCTAGTTTTGATGATGAAAGCTTGCAGGTAAGAGTTCAGAAATATAAGCAACAGGTAAAACAATTACAGGACACTAATGACAGTTTGTTTAAAGTCAACAAGGGGCTTATAGAGGAGCTGCAAGATGTACATCATCATTTCTTACAACTATCAGAAGTGTCTAAAGAAGTGTTAAAAAGGAAGGCAGCCACTGACAGGTATTCTACAAAACTAGAAAAGACAGTTGAAAGCTTACAGCAGGAGAATGAAGACCTTCAGAAAAAGGTAGCTGATATGGAGAGGAAGCACAAAAGAGCAAAAAAGAGGTCTCGAAACCTAGATGGTTTAGACCTACTTGCTAAAGCAGCGAAGGAGATTTGAATTAGTTATGCTTTAATTAATGAATCAATTTGACAAACAGTTTTTGTTAATGATTTGCTATTTTTAGCAATTTGTAATTTTGTAAAAAAGTACTTTTTACTTTACCTTAGTGATTCGATGGGGACAGTTAGGATGTGAGACCTAACTGATTTTGGGAGAATGTTCCTATTTAGATGAGTTAGTAAGACATTGTTAGGGTTCTGATTTTTGGGAGCATCAGGAGGGTTACAAGACTGTTTTGTCTGCAAACTTGTTCAGAGATAAGTACTGTAACTCTTATTGGCATTTAATGATAAAATAATGAAATATATGACTCTTTCCCCTTCAGTTTGTCTATGTTGGCTTTGTTATTGATTATGTTTTGCTTCTTAAATGATAAATTCATTGCTAGTTAATGTGTATTTTCTGGTAATGCTTATCCTTTATGTATGAACCTCAGTATAGCCTTTCTGTTGGATCTTATGTTATATGTTATGCATCTTTATCAGTTTATGTTTATGATTTAGTTGTTACTTTTCTTCTGAATGTATTCCCTGATTGTTCTTGAAGCTTACAACCATTTAAATCATACCAAAAAACCCTAAACTTTGTTTTATTTATTGAGTTTTACTCTTGAGATTGTGTTGGCTTGTTCCCCTAGCCTTAGGAACAATTTCTGGCACAAACAAATACCACTCAAGTTATACTATTGTGTAAGATTTGTAAGACTCCAAGGCCTCGGGCTCCTTCATGAACACTTAGCAATGAATCAACTTCAATTGGTGAGTTCATAGGATTATTGGATATAATTTATTCTGTTCCATCCACTAATCAATCAGTTCATTTGTATGGTGAATCTACAGAAGGGGGTTTATTCAATGCAGGGCCCTTCATATCAATGTAGGTACATGTAAACCCCATTTTTTAAGATTTCAATTAAATCTTTGATGTTTTTGCATTCCAATTTTTCTCTGGTGAGTTTGGTGGGTTGTTTGATAACAATTTATATGGGATGGAAACTCTAACAAGAAATTTTATTTGAAAAGGGTTTTTTCAATTTTTTGTCCCTATTTGTATGTGGCTTGGAACTTGGGACTCATACCCTTGTTGATTCAATTGGATACATCCATCTTCTTTATGTCCAACAACATTTGTTTGAAATAATCCCATGTAATCAAATAAAGAAATAAAATTAAAATTAAAATGATTAAGGATGGTAGGAATGGTGGATGCAAATATTATCTTAATAGCATATCGATTTCACCTTTTGATCAACTCTAGTTAAGATTTGATCGTATACACGCAAACTTGGATGTCGAAATCATTGTACTGCACCACAAAGTTTCACTGTTCAAGTATGTAAGTCGGTTATATCCATGGTTCTTTCTGATTAAGCAAAGGTAGAATTGCGGAATTTTTGTTTAGAAATTTTTGAATTTCATGCTTGACCATAAGGTATAATGATGATTTAATACATTATAAGGCCATTAACTACATGTTCCATTTCAAATCCCCTGGTTTCAAGGTATTGTCCAAGCAAGCCACATTTGACCATGTATTCTATCTTGGAGATAGTGGGAGCACATGGGGCATCTTCAAAATGAACTTGGTCATCATTTTTGAAATCTAAAATTAGAATTACAATATATGAATCAAAACCAGTAGATTCACATTTTGCATGCCTTTCAAAATAAACTTCCGTCAAAGCAATTTCTTTGTCAAGGTTGTTACAAATAAGATTATGCTCAGTAGTCTTTCCAAATCCCTTATAATCCATAAGATGCATCATTTTGTGATTTCATTTGACATCATATATCCCTGAATATAAACTGTTGTTTCTTTTCATATATATATTTATGTAATCAAGAATTGTTTCAATTAGTTAACTGCTGAAACACATGAGAAAACTCGTTCTGAAAGTTAGTATGCATAGAATTGTTATCATAACAAATTACATTTCCTTTGATGTAATGAACCACTTTTTTGAATATTGTGTAAAAGAAGATCCAATTTATTGCTTCCATTTCCCTTATTTAAAAAACATGTTGAGAAAATAAAATCCAATTCTCAAGGGAAGGTTCTAATAGAGATTACCACCTCTCCAGTAACCACATTATCTTAAAGTAGTGAAGATAATAAACTTCTGATCATTATTAATTTATTTAAAACTCGAGGAATATTTGATGATAGTTTTTAGATGCACCTCATCATTTGCAGCACATTGAGTATGTGTCTTATATGCGGGTCATATTTCATAAACTAGCATTTTGCATCTCACTGTTGCACTATGAAGAGATGAACTCTTATTGACATCATCATTGGAATAGTGGTCATCCTCAAAACTTTCTGGGACAACACAATTCGTGAGCACATAATCTTGCTTAGAAGTACTTAGATAGACCCTTTTTGTTTGAATTATTGAACCATTGATCTACATGCAAATGATATCAATTGAGAGATGAATTGTGTAGTGGAATACCAAGAACAATGTACACTGAACAAGACAAATTTGAGACAAATCTGATAAGAATTGATCAGTAAATTACAACATTAATATTCATTATTACCAATAGTATACAACAATGTTACAATAAGGATAATTTGAATCATGTGGATAAGATTCGAATCTACCAACTAAACCTGACTGACTAGATAACTGAGAGTGTCTAAATCACTGCATGGGCACTAGTCTAATTCTTGATGTCTAACTTAGTCCGACAATCAGTTAAACTAGTTAAACTAGTTAGAATGATGAGGGAGGTGAAACAAGGCGCCACTTCTAGATGCAACCATGAAAAATTGGTGATAGAATAACTGATATTGATCTAACTGAATGTAACTAAAGGTTGACATAGCATAACTGCCTACCTACCACAACCAACTGATGGAGGCTACTAGTGGCACTCAGAGTGGATCCTATAATGTAGGGAATAGTATTAGAGGCACCTAAACTCATGTATGAACATGTAGTAAGTGGAATTTAACCTATATATGTTTTATCCACACTCCAGTACATTAATAATGTCTCCCTATGCTAGATAATATTATCAAATAGACCATATATGGACAAGGGAGGATTATATAATCCTAAAACCCCCCTTAATATTGACTTGGACAAATTTTGGCCTTAGAAACTAGGCCAAAAGTCACCCATAAAATATAATGAAAAATAAAACTACTTAATAAACTAAGGAAAATAAGGAAAACCTATTGGGAACCCCCCACCCCTCAAAATAAGAAGGAACATGAAAAACAAGCTATACTTAAGAGAAAATTTTCCTCTTTCGGTAATAACTTGCAAACATTTTGCTGCAATTTGTAGCATTATGCAGCAGCATGGTTCTTCTATGCAGCAGCATCCTTAAGGTGTGCATGTGAACCTCTCAATGTTCTTCTAATCTTATTGATGTTGTATTTGTTTTTTCTTTCTGGAGGAGGAATGGAATGATCAATTCTTTTCTTCTTTGGGCCAAATGGTTGATCATTCGCTATCATCAAGTAGCACTTTCCTGGAAATTTGTTGCACCACTCTATAGATAGTGAAGTTGTGTGAGATAATGAAACATGCTCATTTTGATACAGAGACCTTGTTCTCCTTCTCTCTTCTGGATTTTGAGCACCATCCCGAGCTGCTTCAATTCAATTTTGGGCCCATTTAGGCTTAGGCCACTAATTTGTTATGGGAGTTGGATCTGGATACATATTCTCATGAGGCACAACCTCAATATCAAGATCATGTTGATATTTTTCCTCTCCATCTTGTTAGTTTTTCAACATTTAAGCTAGCATTATGATCTTAGGATCTTTTCGCTGAGAGAATAACAAGCACAGCAATAAAACATAAACATATCATAAGAGACAAGAGACACAAAGAGTTTTCCTCGGGGAAACCATAAAGGATAAAACCCCGCAACTTCCTTAGATATAAAATTAGCACCAAAACAGTAAGAGATCTCCCAACAGCAGTGGCCTTTTAGTCCCAGTATATTTCCTCCTCCACAAGTGCGCCTCACTTAAGAGAGTGAATGATGTGTGTGTTAAATAGAGAGTCTCACTCTCTATTTATATTCTTCCGTTCACTTGAAGTACATTTTCACACATAGGCTTGACCTAATATTACTTACCTGAGCCTACACCTTAATTAGTGTATAATAACTCAAGTGCCCCAAAACTGTGGGGACTTACCTAATGACTTGACATGACTTGTTTACATTATAGATCCTCCCGATCGGAACATCGGGGCATAACAACATGACCCAAATACATAATAGAAACATCCCGGAATAAACATCGGGTTACAATACATAAGATACATAGAAGAATACATCCCAAAGTTACATATACATCAACACTCCCTCTTAACTAGGAATGTATTCTTTCGACACAATTTTTAGCACTGGTCTTCTTCTCTGTATCAGCTGGATCATCTCATCTTCAAGTCACCTTCGTCTTCAAGTCATCTTCGTCTTCAAGTCATCTCTGGATCTGGATAATCTCTTGATCTGGATCATCATCACTGGATCTGGATCATCTCTTGATTTGGATCATCATCGAACATCATCACTAGATCTGGATCATCTCTCGATCTGGATCAACATCACTGGAATGGATCTGGATCATCACTCGATCTGGATCTGGATCTGGATCATCTCTCGATCTAGATCAACACTGCTGGATCATCATTACTGGATATGGATCATCACTCGATCTGGATCAAAACTGGTGCTATCTCAAGATTCTTCTCGTCATAGGAAGTTCTATAGAGCCAGCCCTGTTTCATGTTGGTTGTAGGCCTACCCTCATGTAGGTCTTCGCCCAGCACTTAAATCTGACCTACTCGTCATAAATGCACGCCCAACACTTATATCTGACCTACTCGTTAGAAAGGCACATCCAGCACTTACATCTGACCTACTCGTCAGAAAGGCACATCTAGCACTTACATCTGACCTACTCGTCAGAAAGGCGCATCCATCTAGACAGGAACACATCCTATCACAGTGATGGAAGACTCCCATCCAGACAAGAACACATCCTATCACAGTGATGGAATATTTCTCCACTTTCATCCAGACAAGAACACATCCTATCACAGTGATGAAAGACTCCCATCCAGACAAGAACACATCCTATCACAGTGATGGAATATTTCTCCACTTTCATCCAGACAAGAACACATCCTATCACAATGATGAAAGACTCCCATCCAAACAAGAACACATCCTATCATAGTGATGGAAGATTTCTCCACTTTCATCCAGACAAGAACACATCCTATCACAGTGATGAAAGACCCCCATCCAGACAAGAACACATCCTATCACAGTGATGGAAGATTTCTGCACTTACATCCATCCAGACAAGAACACATCCTATCACAGTGATGGAAAGGCTTGCACTCACATCTGATCCTATGAGAACACATCTCAGTAGTCATATCAGAATGGCCCCTAGTC
The DNA here is from genome assembly GCA_001517045.1 of Pseudotsuga menziesii. Classification (NCBI taxonomy): domain Eukaryota; kingdom Viridiplantae; phylum Streptophyta; class Pinopsida; order Pinales; family Pinaceae; genus Pseudotsuga; species Pseudotsuga menziesii. The sequence goes on along the minus strand of LPNX011140724.1, from coordinate 3,214 downwards.
CTCGACTGATCTACCTGGTAACTGACCAAATGCCTCCACTCTCCTAGAGAATGGCAGTTGCCCTTACATCCGACCTGCTCGTCGGAATGTCCAACACTTACATCTGACATGGAAGGAACTAAATCCTTTAGCCATGAACAGAATGGTTCAGCCCTTACATCTGATCAAGTGGGAACACATCCCTCTATCACATTAGAATGGCTACACAGTCCTACACTGAGTGATCCTGGTAACTGACCAGGTGCCTCCATTCCTAGAATGGCAATTTCCCTTACATCTGTCCTACTCGACAGAATGGCACAGCCCTTATATCTGACCTACTCGTCAGAATGGCTATGGATCTCAGCACTCATATCAGTCATGGAAGGAACCAATCCTCTCACCATGATGAAATAACTCAGCTCTTACATCTAACCATGGAAGGAACCAGTCCTCTCACCATGTCAGAATGGCTCTGGGTCTCATCACTTTCCCTGGGAGGAAGCCTCGATCTGGAGAACGCCAAGTCTCTCTCTGAAGTACTCAAACTTCACCCTAGCCAATGGCTTCGTCAATACATCAGCTATCTGTTCCTCCATCGCAACATACTGGAGCTTCACTGCTCCTCTCTGCACCATATCCCTGATATAGTGATACTTGATCTCAATATGCTTAGACTTGTCATGAAACATTGGATTCTCTGACAACTTCACGCAACTCTGGTTGTCACAATGTATACAAGTAGCATCCAACTGGAGATCAAATAAATCAGACAGTAGCTTCCGCAGCCATACTGCCTCACAACTAGCTGAACAGGCTGTGACATACTCTGCTTCAGCTGTACTCAGTGCCACACATGATTGCTTCCTGCTAAACCAAGAGATCACACCTGATCCCATACTGAAGCAACATCCTGAAGTACTCTTTCTGTCGGTGGAACTGCCTACCCAATTTGAATCAACATAACCCTCCAGGTTAATCTTCTGATTCGCATGATACTTGAGCCCATAATCAATCGTACCCTTCAGGTACCTCAGAATATGCTTTCCAGCTGTCAAGTGAACACTTCTCGGATCTGTCAAGTACTGGCTAAATATGTTCACAGCAAAGCAAATGTCCGGTCTTGTGTTCATCAGGTACATCAATGACCCAATCATCTGACAATACATCATAGCATCAACCGACTCTGACGAAGCATCACTCAATAGCTTCAGGTTCAATGCCATAGGTGTGGCCATTGCCTTGCAGTCCATCATCCCAAACCTCTTCAGGATCTCTACTGCATACTTCCCTTGTCCAAGGAATATTCCATCTGCACTCTGCCACACCTCCATACCTAGAAAGTAATGCATCATTCCTAAGCCCTTCATCTCGAACTCAGCAGCAAGCTTTCTCTTCGTATCAACAATCAATCCATCTGTACCTGTCACAAATAGATCATCTACATACAATAGGAGCATCACTGGATTGCCATCTTCAACCTTGTAGTAAAGGTTGGAATCCGCTTTACTCTTAGTAAATCCCAAACTGGATAGAAAGCTGTCAATTCTTTCGTACCAAGTTCTGGGTGCCTGTTTCAAACCATACAGGGATTTCTTCAATCTGCATACATAAGACTTTCGATCATGTGTCTCAAAACCGAGTGGATGTTCTACATACACTTCCTCTTCCACTACACCATTCAAGAAAGCAGTCTTGACATCCATCTGGTGTATCTTCCATTTCATCACTGCAGCCAGAGCAAGTACTGATCTGATGGAAGTGTATCTGGCTATAGGTGCAAATGTTTCTTCATAGTCCACTCCCTCTTTCTGAGAGAATCCTCGAGCTACAAATCTTTCCTTGTACTTTTCAATGCTCCCGTCTGTAGCATGCTTGATCTTGTAAATCCATTTGGAAGTGACAACTGACTTCCCTTTTGGTCTAGGGACAACATCCCAAACATCATTCTTCATGATCGATTGATATTCTTCGATCATAGCATCCTTCCATTCTTTCTTTTCTGCCGCTTCTTCATAACTGGAAGGTTCTTTATCAATGAAATCACATAATAAAGCTACATACCCGGAATTTGATCTTGTTCTCTTTCTTTCTCTGTGATTCTCTTCTGGAGCTCCGTATCTTTCCGCACCTTGGATAAGTTCACGTACCCAAGTAGGTTTCCTCTTATGAGGATTCTTCTCCAGTGGTGGATCTACAGGTCTTTGTGGTTCCTCGAACTCTCGATCTTCTTCTTGAGATTCTTCATTCATGATTGCATCACGGATCCTGGGTGCTTCTGCTTCTGCTTCTTCAAGTTCTTCAGTAGGTCTCTTTCTGTATTTGTTGTAAGTTGTGTCTTCATCAAATGTTACATCCCTACTGACGTCAATCTTCTTGTATCCTGGAAAGTAGATTCTGTAAGCCTTCGAGCTTTCAGAGTATCCCACAAATATGCCCTTCTTTCCTGAAGGATCTAGTTTTGTTCTCTTCTCTTTTGGAATGTGGATATACACAGGACAGCCGAATATTCAGAGATGGCTGAATTCTGGTTTCTTGCCGGAGAAGACTTCTTCAGGAGTCTTGTTTTTGAGTACTCTATGTGGAGTACGGTTCTGTACATACACTGTTGTTCTAGCAGCTTCAGCCCAAATATGCATAGGTAGATCTTGATCATGAAGCATAGCTCTTGCAGCTTCCATGATAGTTCTGTTCTTCCATTCTGCAACCCCATTTTGTTGTGGATTATAAGGAGTTGACAACTCCCTCTTAATCCCTGATTCTCTACATAGTTCTTTGAGTTCATTCGAAGTGAATTCTCCACCATTATCTGATCGAATGGTCTTGATCTTGTTTTTAGTATGGTTCTCGATCAAGGCTTTGAATTCCTTGAACTTGCTGAACACTTCATCTTTGTTTTTCATAAAGTAAATCCATGTCTTTCTAGAAAAATCATCAATAAAAGAAACATAGTATGCATACCCGCTTAGTGAGTTTGATGACATTGGACCACATACATCGGAATGGATGATTTCTAGAATGCCTTTGGCTTTGCTTTCGCTGCTAGGAAATGTCTTCTTTCTATTTTTCCCTTTCGCACATCCTTTGCAAACTCCATCATGTTTTGCTTGGAATTCTGGAAGACCTTCAACAGATTTGCTTGCAATAGGTAGTGCTCTGTAATGCACATGTGCAAGCCTTCTATGCCAAAGTTCATTTGGCTCTACTGAGTCATGGATCAAGGCTTGTTCTGGAT
>LPNX011140710.1:858509-883825 GCA_001517045.1 Pseudotsuga menziesii | reverse complement strand
TTGCAGGGTTTACTTGGAGAGTGTGGTTTCGAACCTGAGTACTCAACTACCATCTACTGTGATAACCAAAGTACCATTCGAATCTGCAAAGATCCAGTTCAGAATTAGAGAACCAGACACATTGAGATTCACATGCACTACATCAGGGAGCTTGTGCATGATGGCACCATTCACCTACTCTTCTGTTCATCTTCAGAACAAGTAGCTGACATCTTCACAAAATAATTTTGTGAGAAGACCTTTAGAAATATCAAATCACTATTGGGGATTGCTGATCATGCTGTCAAAGCATGAGTGGAGACAAGATTCTACAATTTTGTTTTACAGTCCATGTTTAAGGGAGGATTTTCCCAAGTTGGTTTTTCCTCTTTCCTTGGTTGTATGGACATTGCAGTATGTAAAGGGTGACTAAGCCTTGTTTCTAGGCCCTATATTTTTTATTTATTACTCATAAAGTCAGGCTTAAGGGGGGGTGTTAGAATAATCAACCCATAGTATTTACCCACTTAGACATTATTCCATTTATTTTGTCTTATTTGCCTAGTCCATGAGTCCCACCATGTGCAAGTTGCTAATTGCCTATCCATAGAGGTCAAAATTGCCATTATTGACTCATGGAGCACTTGGGAAATCCTTGGGAATCAAATATGCTTTATTCCTGGCCTCCTAGGCACCCTTTTGCTTTTTCTGCTTTATTGCCTGCTTTTTCAGTGTTTTAAGGCACATAGGAAAGCAAGACTAGGTGAGGTGAATCAGCTTTGTTGCCTCTTCCTCCTCCACTCTTTCCTCCATGAAAAAGCATGTATGAGCTGCCATTTGACCACTCTTTAGCTTGCCCATGTGCCCTTGCTAATTCATGGGGTCCTTGATAGATTTGGGATCATCTTTTTACACCTATGGGGGATTTGCCTATTTTGGGTAAGCCTGCTTTATGCTAGATTTGGATGCTTCCTTATACATTCGATTTGCTCATGTATTCTATATATTCATAAGCCTATGATATTACAGGGTTGGCTACTGTACACTCAGTTAATATAATTTTGTGTTACAGCTCCATATTCAGTTTCCATTGTTGATAATTTTGCATGATCAATTGTTAATTGTTGTGGGTGAAATTAATCTACTGCAGGCCTGAATTTCTACACTGTGTACAAGTGGGAACATAAGGCTCTGAACAATCTAATGGGTTTCAATAAAATCTATCCAGATACAAAATCTTGAAATCATTTCACCAAATTCGCAACCACTAGAGAGATATCAAAGGGCCATTTTTCCAATTTTTGTAAAATTACGTTTTCTGTGTTGGTTGTTTATGAGTTGTTTGAATGAATTCTAAAATAGGGGAATTTGTTTTAGGTTGTTCGGAATTGATATAAGTGTATAAATAGTAGGAGGGTGCAGGTGTGCAGTGTTGCCGCCTTACACACACCTGGGTCATTTGGCAGAAATCTTCAAGCCACTCGGTGTGTCCTTGGGGGCAAGTCTCGAGTCAAGGCTGTCACCTTGTTCTTGACTCCTCCGTTTAGGCTCAACTCCTAACGAAGCCAAGGGGGGTAGACCCTATTAAGTTACTAAGGATAATTAATTAGTATGGTAATGTTAAACTGAATGAGTTACTTAGGAGTTTGAAATTAAACTATAGACAATCAAAGATGACAAGATACAAAAGATGAACACACGAAAGCACAATGCTGAGACACAATATATATATAAAGCAAGAGAATAACAAATGCCTTAGAATGGAGTAAAAAATTATATCAATGTACTTGCATGTGCTTGGAGTGAATGTTTTGTGATTTCCTCTTGGTACGTTTTAAGTTAAAATTGAGGTGTGAGTTGATTAAAATTAGGCGAAGGGGTGGACTCCAGATATACTCGAGAGTAGTTGGAGTATGTCCAAAACTAAACCTTCACGGCTACCTGCAAGGAATATGTGGGCTGAATGGAGTCTCTTGGGCTATTGTTCATAACGCACCCGTTAGGGTGTGACAGAGATCGGTGCCCCGAGGTCACTTTTCAGAAGTTCCCGCTTCCTTTGGGTATTTTGCCACCGTAAAGGTTTGATCTAGGTGTTGGATTTTCACCCGATGGCTTGTAAGTTTGGGAGAGTGAGTCCTAATTATTATAGTCACTCAAGTGATTTTGATATAGCTTGAGTGATCGGACAAACTGCAGCCAAGTGCATAGCATACACACCGGAGTCTTGTCAATTTTAGTAAATTTTAAGCTAGGTGTTCTTGTTAAAAGAGAAAACCCTCCAAGAACCTCTTTCCATCCAAGTGGATCTCAATCGGGGAATCAAGGAGGGGTTAATTTTATAATAGCTGAAAAAAAAATGATAGAAAATAAAACTGATACACAATTCTAGTTTTTTGATTAGTCCTACCACGAATCTCTTTCCCCTTTTGGGTCAATCAGGAAGTTGTGGGGTAAGTATTAAGATTACTTTAAAATATAAAATATGGAATATGAAATTGATAATTAAATAAATTACACTACCCTACAGATTAGATCTATGCTAGTTTGAAAAGGGATGAACCAAAAGCAGGAAAAAAGACACCGACGCAAATCCCCCCAGGGGGGATGGGGAATGGGCTCGAAAGAGCCTATTCAAAAATTATTTTTATTAACAGCGGTTACAATGTTAGAGAACTGATATAATTCCTCTTGATCCTTATACGGAGTGAAATCAAGAGATTACAAAGTGCGAAAATTAAAGGTTTTAGTCATATGGGAGACCCCTGGGGGGATTTGAACGCTCCTGAGGCCACTTCCGAATAGCAGATTACTTTATTTTCTGTAAAACATGATAAAAAAAAGAAAGCATATTAGACTGAAATATTCCCAAAAGCACTCTGAAATTACCTTTCGGTCAGCTTACTTTTAACCAAAAAATGCTAAGTAAAAACTAGTTAAGAAACGGTTAAAAAGGAACCAAGGAAAGCAAGCTTTACTTGGGATCTTGGATTTCCTTTTAGGAAGCCAATATTATGTGCACTTATTGCTATATTTATCTTTTATAACAGCAAACATAAATCTAATGCATGTAAGCTACCAATTTTCTTTAAAATTCCATGCAAAAACGACGATTCCCTAAAGCTAGATCTAGAATGCTTATGAAAACTTTTAAGTGTGAGATCTAGTTTATGGAATTTGATAAGATATATCTATGTCAATTTTACTTTTAAGTTGATAGATCTAAAAAAAATCAAAGCTATGAACAAAGTTACTTGGTAAAAGAGTTGATTTTGAGGGAGGAAGAGGAGGAGAGAAATGCTGGTAGCCTTGAAGATCCACAGTGGAGCTTTCAAGTGGAATGTCGAGGGACTATGCATTTGGAAGGTTTTGAGAGAGTGAAGAAGCAAACTAGATCAGCATCCTCTCCAATCTAGGAACCTGCAGCTCAGCTGAAATAAAAAAAAAAACTTGCCGAAAAACTTGTGAGATCCAATTAGTACATACACAGAGATTCAGAATAACATGCATATAAGCTTATAGAACATGCTGAATATAGATCTCTAAACATGCATCAAAGGAAAGAGATGGCCAATAAACTTATTGAAAAGCACCTTTCCTATCAAGATTATAATAAGCTTATTATCAATCTTAACAACAGATCTACAAGCAATTAGTAAATCATGAACACAGATACAAGTTACCTCAGTAAAACAATGGAAATGATCATCCACACATACAATGGCACAACACCATATTGCCTCCAAAGCTTCTCTTTATTTCAAATGAAAAATAACAACAGTACAATAGCAGCAACACCTCAATTCCAGCTCTAACTCCTGGAAGAGGAGGCTTATGCTTGGATATATACAAAAACTAGGAGATCCAGCCCAGTGGGGACGCAAATACCAAGGAGATAGACCAAATATGCTGATGGAGAGTCCATTAATGCCTGATCTGTGTCTAGCTGAGCCAGATCTGAGTCTCACTGAGTGCAATTGTCAATCAGAGAGCTTATCTGACTGACACCTCAACCTGTTGACTGAAGCATCCACCAAAACTCATCCAGATGAGCCAAAACGTGTTGAGGAGAGAGGGAGGGCGAAATTCCCCATAAAGAATGTTGAAGATCAACTCTGGATCCAATTTGATCACCTCCTTCAGTCAAGGATTTGTCAAATCCAGTCAATCTTGTTTAGATCTGACTGATTTCAAACAAATCGGCTGAGAATCCACTAATTTATGATTTTGGATTTGCTCCATTATTCGTCAATTTATTAATTAAAGTAATCAATAATTGATTTTTGGGGATTTCTGACCTGAGTGATGGAAAATCACTCAAAACTAGAAAATAGTGGGTCCATGGGTTTACATGGTGCTCTTAGCTTGAAAATGAGCACCTACATGATTGAAACTGATTATTTGGCCCACTTTTATTACAAAATCAAATTTTCCAATTAAACTATTCAAAAATAGCCTAAGTTTTGGAAAAATTAAATTTTTAATAAAAAACACTGAAAAAACTAAAAAATTGAAGAATTGAAAAAACCTAGGGGGACTTAGACATGTTTATACATTGACACATAGACTCTAATAACCTCAATAGTCCTAAATGCCAAGCCGACCACCCCAACTTTGGAGGTATGGAGTGAAAAACTCAGAAATTATCAGTCGTTTATTCAACAACCAATAATAAACAAGGGAAAAAACACCTTGGGCTGATCAAATTGACAAATAAAGTCTAAGAGACCGAGTCTTTTACAGACACTATCATGCTAGAACATTTATTACAATTCCTCCATGGGGTATGAACATGTGATATAGTACAACAAGCACTTCCCAGAAGTACTTCCAATGGTCTTCTTAAGTCCGAACAAGTTATCCTTGTCTGGTTCACCAGGATCACTTGATAAAAAACCACTAAGTACAACCTAGTTGGTAACATGGAGATAGAATGTAGAGGGGGATAGAATAGATAGGAAAAGAAAGAGCATATCAGGCAAAAAAGAATGTATTGAATGAACTATTGGTTGAATAAATAAAGGAGTTCTTTTTCGTGTGCATATCTCTGTGCAATTGGTTATTAGTGATCATGTTTTGTTATGAGTTAATATAAGATTCAAATACTCTATGCGTCTTGGATAGGAAGGCCCCCCTGCCCAGGTTTGCGATGCATCATTAGGCATAGTAATTTGAAGTTGGTTGCATATTTGAGATGATTTAGAATGTTGTTTTAACATTGATTTGAGTGCATTTTTATTCATGATGTTTTGCTATAGAATGTAATTTTCTGTCAATTTTACTTCTATATTTATTTGAGAGCAACAATGAAATTTTAGTTTATGTCCTTTGCATAAATTTGGATTTACAGATTATTGATCAAGCATAGGCCTAAAGAGTGGAATTGTAGAATCAGACTTGCCTCATTGTGGATATGAATAGATCTGTTGGGATATGGAGAAATTTCACTTCTATAGTTACAAAATGTTGAGTTAATAGAATAATATCTCAAGAAAGTGGTACTTGTAATAGATGTGTAAGTGTTCACTATCAAGGCTAATTTCATAATGCATTGAACAAGGGATAAAAACATAGTGATGAATTTTGAAAATACAGGTGTGGTTTTGAAATGTATGATTCATGTTTATAATTTAAGTAGTGTATGGAATTGTGATAAATAGGATAGTTTACTTTGAAGGATTGGAGCAAGCATGAATGTATGAGTTAATCGGTTAAATGTTTTGAATATTTATTTAACTATGAAGATAGAGTCAGCTTTCATTTCAATCCTGTGCATATGGTGTCAGTGACTCAAATTTTACCTCCATGGGTTGATGAATTTAATGTCAACTATCATGCTATATAATTATGCTGGAATTTTTGGCGTCGTTTCTAGGAGGTGCTGAAAAGGATTGGAGAACAAATCTTGTGTTTTTCTTTCTAGAGGATGGAAGGAGGAAGAATGGTAAGACAAGAGGTAAGAACCTGTGGATCTTCTTTAGTGGGTTCCTCCAAATCCTTTCCAAGTATATCATTTCAGTAGTGTGCAAGTGTGCCTTTATTACCAACAGTATGAATTTCTTTCATGCAAGGATGTTCCTTTGATCCAGTAGGAGTAATTTTTCTTTAAGCAAGAGTGTCTTTCCTTTCAGCAAGTGATATTCTCTTTCAGCAGTGTGGTTTTTCTTTTTATGAAAGAGTGAGTTTGTATAGAGCAAGTGTGTCTTCACTTTCCATAGAGGGATATTTCTTTTAAGACAATGTTGAGGCTTGGAAATTTGCAGGCAAGAAATTATCCCTAGTCAACGTTCCCAACTAGCCCATGACTGTTTGGTGTAGGGAATCTATCCGGTTTGCGGTCCGGTTACCATAGGTCAAGTAACAAAAACAAAGGGTTTTACCGGTTTTGGCCCGGTCCACTGTGTATATTTTTGTGTTTTAGTTTTAAGCATGATATGCAAGTGCCTATCTAAAATGCAGATTGATGTAGAATACGAGGAGCGGTCACAATGTGATGCACAGGTTCTTACCTCTCATCTTAAACTCTCTCGCATCTAAATCACACACATCAAGAAAATAAAACTAACTACCTAACCTATCCCTAGGGAGAAAGATTCTCATTCATTAATGAGTAATGTATTTTGTACATGCATCATGAAAAATCACAGATAGCTGATACTTATTTCAAAACACATGAACAATTAAAGATATTTGAACAACCAGATAGCCAATTGTTTATGAACAACATTCATTACTCATAGTGGAAATTTTCATAAAATAAACCAGAGAACATTCATACAAGAACATAGGTTCACAGAGTTAGAACGATCTCATAGTTAATGGACACAAAGCTGAAAATGAAATAGTTCCTCTTCAACAAATCCATAGCACAACATTTGAACATTCCACCAAGCTTTCTCCAACACGCAAATTGTAATTATCTATTGCAAAAGGAAATAGTTCTTCTTACAATATGTCCTCACAAATCTCACTGGGAAAAATTCTTCTATTCCCTCTAATTCTCCTATACTTATAGTACAAGCAAACTCTTGTGATGCCCCTCGGTGACCTTTGGGCTCCTCAACTGTTTAATATTACAATTTTGTCCTTTTGTGAGTGCTCATGATTTAGGCAATACGTTACATTTCAAAACAAGATATTAAGAGCACTTTTATAAAAAAGGACCAGCTTGGTAACCGATCAACTTTTCCCAAGCCCGGGCCTCTACTGCTGTCAATCTGTTGAGATCTCAGACCCTTACTTCCTTCTCCTCTTTCTTCATTTTTACTTCCCTTTTAGAGATATCCTCTTTACAGCAGCAAATCATCCTGTCATAAACACAAACTGTTCTTAGACCATTTATCATTGACAGAGTACACAAACCGTATCAAAATATACATCCAGTAAAATGAACTGTAATGCATGATAATGCAAAGAAAAACTCCCGCGAGTTCATATCCTAAAATCACAAGCCCAAAAGATAGATTCGTTAACTTCAAGCGAGGTCACATATGGACCAACTCGAAATCCACCGAAGAAAACCTAAATCACAACAAAGTGACTGCCCATCTGAACCTTAAACCATGCTTCATCTTGGAGAAACTTAGACTCGACCAAAAACACATGAAACAACTCCATCATCAAAAATAAAGTAAAAGTACACAAAAAGGCGGGAAAAAACCCTCTCGGCGAGTAGAATCACTATATACATCGGCAGGATAGTCCCATTCACAATCGCAATGGCAGAAAATAGATTGACTACCACTTCTGCGAAATAGGGAAAATCACCGGTGATTGAAAACTCTAATGCTTATGGAGGAATAGTCCTATTTATAGCCGCAACGACGGACAACGAATAGAATGCGGGTCCCGCGAGACTATTAATTCTATTGTCATCGGAAAGACTAGAGACTAAAGCATCAGGAAGAAAACTCCTTGTCGATGAACGGAACGACATAAAAGTCGGATGGTTAGTGCATTACGCAGCTGCAATGGCAGAAGACGGAAAGACTACGGCTTCCGACTTACTGTTCAAATGGCTTCCGACAATGAAAACAAAAATAAATCATTACAAAGCAAAAAAGGTTTTAACCCATAAAACCACACATCGGCGAATGTAATAACTGTCCATCGGGTCATTTATCGTTTAGTTTTTGCAACAGTGGCCGTGTAAGGAACTAAAGCTCCGACTCAAACATGAATAGGCTTCCGATAGCATGTCAAAAATCATCAAAATAGGAAAAATCACCGAAAACGTTAAGTGCTTGGAAAACTTTAAAGTTGTGCAGTGGTTAAAAAGTTTGTCTTATCACCAAAATAGCGGCGGCATAGAGAAGAAAAACCCCGACTCAAACTTCAACCAAACTCCAACAGCGATACAATCGAAACAACAAGAAATTGCTAAGTTCCATAGTCAAAGCAAGGTCATTCAACTTTCGAGATGAAAGAAAAACAATCAACCTAAAAATCCAAATTTATAGTAGAGAAAACAGAGTTCAGGAATCCAAACACTCCCAGGCAAGATAAAATAAAAAGGAGGGTCCAAAATTTCAAAAATTTGGGAAAACAGTTGCAACTGCAACAATTGGCGACTACCTAGTGAACCTAGATCTCTGGACAATTTATTCCTTAAGTAACAGATTGTTTAACAATAAAACCAACATGTTGAATTCTTCTAGATGTCTGGATTTCCCAAATGGAAAATATATGTACTTTTAATCATTGATGATAGTCCAATTTAGGAAAATGGAAACCAAGATTTTAAAGTCAAGATAACTCTTTTGAGGCCAGGAATATGAGTTTCATTATTGCCTCTGTCTTCGGGTAGCTTCCAGCTTGGACACCACAGGATTGTAACATATGGTAAATAGAAATATTCATTTGTTCCTCATTCCCATGCCATTTTTCACTTTTTGTGCTTTTGGAATTTTATGTCCTTTTTGAGTCCTCCTGCATGTTGTTCTTTCTGAATTTTTTTATTCAGGCTCCTCTATCCATAGTGTCCTTTTGTGTAAGAGATGTATTTAATTTTCAGCTCACGGACGGAGAAGAACTTTTTGGCAGCTTTGTACTCATATGATTTAGTACTTTGTCTTGATACATATTGCTTCCTTAGGAGATTTTTTTTACTCTTATCTGCCTTTTGGCTTTCAATTCTTGGCATGGGATCATTTATATATAATATACTGTTTACCCTGCTTCCTTTCCATGGGTCTTTTACTATCACCCCCTAGGACATTTTTTGATGTGAAATGGATGGAGCCTTGAAAGAGTATTCCAGACTTTTGATCCTGAGTTATTTTACAAGGATTAAGTAGGACTTCAATGTGTTCATAGCCATTTAGGAAAAATGTTAAACTAGAAGAAATTATTTCAGATAAAACAATAGTACACAATCTTATAATCAAGGATTTTAGTTAATCCAGAATTCTGATGCTCTCCATGCAACCAAAAGTTTGCTTCTTTTATTGAAATCATTCAAAATCTAACTAAAAACAAACCAAAATAAAATAAATCAAACATAAACACCCAAGCAATCAATTTATTTATGTACAAGACAAATCAAGAAAAATAAAATTTGAGAACTAAACCACTAACTGGTCAGTTCTCTGCCCACCCCTATAAATCTGGCAACTTGTAAGCTAAGGGGCTAGGCTTGACTACAAAATGAAAAAGACCTAACCATTATCAAAAAACTACATCTATTGGTCTTGAAAAAACTATATCTGAAACTGAAACTACTACTTTACAATCAATCTCATCAGCCTGTGAACATTGAAGGAGATCAAGCTGAGTGTCAGTCATACTACTGGCTTCTTCTGATGCATGATTTCTTAGTTCAAGCTCCGTTAGATAATTCCCCAAAATAGAATTTGCATATTCATTTCCTTCTTCCAACTTAGTGATAGTGTGCTTCATGTAAGGTTCCCTTAAAATTTTGATCCGATTTGGGACCCCTTTATGAGGCAACCATAAATGTGACCAATCTGAATCAAAATACCCCTTTAACCTTGCGGACCAATATCAGTTTAGAATAAGTCCATACCCATCTGGAATGTCCGCCACCACAATATCAATAAATTGACATATCTTTTCATTTGCAGATAAACGAATGAGAACATTTTCCATTTCCCCAACTACTTTGACACTAGTTTTGTCTAATTCAGTTACTTCCCAAGTAGTATGTTTTGGCTTCCCATTAATTTTTTTGCAAACTTTGAGTGGCATAACATTCACGGATGATCCATAATCTACCAGACAATTACGCACCTTATGATTCAAAATTTCCAGAGTCAAAAGGAAAGGTGGGGTTTTAAACCTAGCTTTCCCTTCCCCAATTAATTCGACATCTTCCTCCACAGGTGGGTTTCCGGTGGGTATCTATTCCTATGGTTATTCATGCCTTTTAGTATTTTCTTTATTAACACCTACTTGTTATTGCATGGGCTTAGAAGGCTTGTTGATTTGCTCTGGATCTTGGCTGACAATGGTAATTTCGGGTACTTTGTCCTCAACATTTTTCCTTGGCTGTTTCTTGACATTCTCTTGCAACTTCTTCATTTTTCAGATAATTGAATTGTCTTTATTAGCCAAGTTCAAGTGTTTTGTTGTCATTGTTATATTCTCAGGTTTAAGAGTACTTTTTTTTGTATCAAACAACGAGACACAATCCCATAAAAACATGGTATCATTTTCTTGTTTTTCTATGGTCTTATTACCTTTTTCCTCCTCATCACTGTCCTCAGTCAATTTAGAATCCAAGAGCCGATTCATTACCAATGTCATTGAATTTAACCATTGAAGATAGTTCTTTTCACAATGGGGTTGTTGGTGAAAAGTGCAGAAATTATCCATCCCTACCTCTGTCAGATTCATTGATGCTGAACCACGCGAAGGGGTCTTGAATTGGTTGTTATCTTCCCTTCTTTGTAGTAAGGCTTAAAAGCTTTCTGAGCTTCCTTTTCCTTTCCCAAATCTATTATTCTATTGGAAAGCTTTTACATCATCTTTAACATCCCCTCAAAATCATGTGATTTCTCCTCTTTAGGATTAGCCAGCAATAAGGCTCTTTTCTCAAACGTTTTTTCTCCATATTGATCAGGATAATCTTCTATACTTTCCTTTTCAGCCTCTACTCTTTATACTTTTTCATACTTCTCTGCTAACGTAGGATTAACTTGAGCTTTTGCGAACATAGCCAAATCCGGACCTAAAGCTGAGGTATAATACCCAATTAGAACTTTATCAGAAGGCTTATCAGTTGCAGAGAAGTTCTTGAGGTAAGCAGAAAATATTTGAGTGAAATTGTGTACCTTTTCTTTCCTTTCTTTTTTTAAAGCGCCTAAGCCTTTCGTTAGTGCTGCATGCATCTTTTGGGCTGCATACTTACTTCTGAAAATCCTTTCAAAGGTATCCCAATCTAGGATAGAGTTTGCAGGAAAACCAAAGTACCACGATGTTGCTGCTCCTTTAAGGGTGTGTGGAAAAAGTCTACAAACTAAATCCTCATGTTCCCCAACCCTTAATCCTTCTATTGCCAAATAGAAACTTTGCAAATGGTCATCTAATACAACCTTCTCATTTGGATCAAACTTAGGCAAAAACTTCTCAAAAGCTTGAGGTAAGTCATGCAATAGAGATGTTAGGTTCAAGGGTGATCTGGCTTTCCAAGCCGGTGGTGGATTTGGTGGGTTAGGTGGTTGGTTTGCATTTACACCTGCCATGAGTTTGGGTGGAGAGTGAGGAGGCGAGGGAACAGGAGTCCGCACAGGTGATCAGTAAGGTGTGTTTGGGCCTACTTGATTCAAAGGCTGAACAACTTGTAAAGCTACTTCTACTAACTCTTCCAAATCTCCAACCAACACTGAATCTTCCAAGATGGGATGGTCTTTCTTATTTTATTCTCTTTGGGGTAAATTAGGGATAATGGGTAATCCTCCAATACTCTTTCCATAAGCCCATGTGTGTCTTCTCAGATCATTTACCACTTGGTTGTCCACAACAAACAAATGTTCTCTATTCTCTTCAGTATTTCGATTAGGAAAACTTCTTTCAAAACTATCACTGGTGGAGTAATTTTGAGGGAATGGATTTCCCAGGCCAGCCATGCACTGGCGGCCCTCCTTCTAGCGCCAAAACTGTTGAGGCCTGGAAATTTGCAGGAAAAAATAGCAAGGGATTCTCCCCAGTCAACGTTCCCAACTAGCCCATGACTATTTGGTGTAGGGAATCTATCCGATTTGTGGTCCCTCTACCATAGGTCAAGTAACAAAAACAAAGGGTTTTATCAGTTGCGGCCTGGTCCACTGTGTATATTTTTGTGTTTTAGTTTTAAGCATGATATGCAAGTGCCTATCTAAAATGCAGATTGATGTAGAATATGAGGAGAGGTCACAATGTGATGCGTAGGTTCTTACCTCTCGTCTTAAACTCTCTCACATATAAATCACACACAGCAAGAAAATAAAACTAACTACCTAACCTATCCCTAGGGAGCAAGATTATCATTCATTAATGAGCAATGTATTTTGTACATGCATCATGAAAAATCACAGATAGTTGATACTTCTTTCAAAACACATGAACATTTAAAGCTATTTGAACAACCAGATAGCCAATTGTTTATGAACAACAATCATTGCTCATACTAGAAATTTTCATAAAATAAACCAGAGAACATTCATACAAGAACATAGGTTCATAGAGTTAGAACGATCTCACAGTTAATGGACACAAAGCTGAAAACAAAATAGTTTCTCTTCAACAAATCCATAGCACAACATTTGAACATTCCACCAAGATTTCTCCAACAGGCAAATTGTAATTATCTATTGCAAAAGGAAATAGTTCTTCTTACAATATGTCCTCACAAATATCACTGGGAAAAATTTCTCTATTCCCTCTAATTCTCCTATACTTATAGTACAAACAAACTCTTGGGATGCCCCTCAGTGACCTTTGGGCTCCTCAAACGTTTAATCTTACAATTTTGTCCTTTTGTGAGTGCTCATGATTTAGGCAATACGTTACATTCCAGAACAAGATCTTAAGAGCACTTTTATAAAAAAGGACCAGCTTGGTAACCGATCAACTTTTCCCAAGCCTGGGCCTCTACTGTTGTCATGATGTTGAGATCTCAGACCCTTACTTCCTTCTCCTCTTTCTTCATTTCTACTTCCCTTTTAGGCATATCCTCTTTACAGCAGCAAATCATCCTGTCATAAACACAAACTATTCTTAGACCATTTATCGTTGACAGAGTACACAAGCCGTATCAAAACATACATCTAGTAAAATGAACTGTAATGCATGGTAATGCAAAGAAAAAATCCTGCGAGTTCATATCCTAAAATCACAAGCCCAAAAGACATATTCTTTAACTTCAAGTGAGGTCACATATGGACCAACTCGAAATCCACCAAAGAAAACCTGAATCACAGCAAAGTGACTGCCCATCTGAACCTTAAACCGTGCTTCATCTTGGAGAAACTTAGACTCAACCAAAAACCCATGAAACAACTCCGCCATCAAAAATAAAGTAAAAGTACACAAAAAGGCAGGAAAAAACCCTCTTGGTGAGCAGAATCACTATATACATCGGTAGGATAGTCCCATTCACAACCGCAATGGTGGAAAATAGATTGACTACCACTTCCGTGAAACAGGGAAAATCATCGGCAATCGAAAACTCTAATGATTACAGAGGAATAGTCCTATTTATAGCCTCAACGGTAGACATCGAACATACTATGGGTCCTGCGAGACTATTAATTCTATCGGTGTCGAAAAGACTAGATACTAAAGCATCAGGCACAAAACTCCTTGTCGACGAATGGAATGACATAAAAGTCAGATGGTTAGTGCATTACACAGCCGCAATGGCGGAAGACGGAAAGACTACGACTTTCGACTTACTGTTCAAAAGATTTTCGACAGTGAAAACAAAAATAAATCATTACAAAGTAAAAAAGGTTTTGACCCATAAAACCACGCATCGGTGGATGTAATAACTGTCCATCAGTTCATTCATCGTTTAGTTTGTGCAATGGTGGCCATGTAAGGAACTAAAGCTCCGACTCAAACCTGAATAGGCTTCCGATAGCGAGTAAAAAATCATCAAAATAGGAAAAATCACCGAAAATGTTAAGTGCTTGGAAAACTTTAAAGTTGTACAGTTGTTACAAAGTTCATCTTATCTCTGAAACATGGGCGGCATAGAGAAGAAAAACCCCGACTCAAACTTCAACCAAACTCCGACAGCGATACAATCGAAACAGCGGGAAATTGCTAAGTTCCATAGTCAAAGCAAGGTCATTCAACTTCTGAGACGAAAGAAAAACAATCAACCTCAAAATCCAAATTTATAGCAGAGAAAATAGAGTTTAGGAATCCAAACACTCCCAGGAAAGATAAAATAAAAAGGAGGGTCCAAAATTTCAAAAATTTGGGAAAACAGTTGCAGCTGCAACAAACAGTATGCCTTTAATTTTATCAGTATGAGATTTTTATTCAACAGTGTGAGTATTTTGTTTCAAGCAAGTGTGAAGTTTGCAGATTTAGTTTAAAGAGTTGGTTATTTTCAATTGGTGTGACTTGCAAAGTTTTTAGAAAACCCCCTACAACGAAAATCATAAAATCCAGCTAATGGATCCCAGAATGATTGAAAGGAAGAAGATTTTGCTGCAAGATCTCTCTTGTATTTTAATGGAACTTGAAGAAATATCTGCAGCTCAAAAAATGGAAGAGATATCAATCGATTTAGTGGTTTCGCTTGAGAATCCAAGCAATTTGCAGAAGAGGCCAAGAAGTTATAAATTCCAGCAGAAGAAGAACAATTATGTGAATCGCAGATTCAAGAAACACTCCCATTTTTAGTTCCAATATATAGTCATGGTTGTAATGCTCATCTCTTTGGAAATATGCAAGGTATGTCCAACACAAGGAAATATAATGATCAGGGTATGGCTCATTACATTGAATGGTGGTTACAATCTATCATGAAGCTTTCAGATGCTCTTCTCCTTCAACAATTTTTGGAATTCAATCAACTGGTTTTGCTTGCTCCCCATACCTTAGTAATTATTCATGTATATATTTTATCAAAAGGTATGAGTTTGATTTTGATTCTTCTACGTCAGTGGTTGCACTGGAAATTCTCCAATACTTGAAGATATTATTTTCTTTTCAAGTAGGGTAGGTAGGATAGGAATAAATAAGCTCAATTGTGTAAAGAAATTGGGAGGGCTCTAAAGGAAGTTAGTATGTTGCATCTTAAATAAAAATGTATTTACCAAATAAATTTCTGGATTCATCACTCTCACCTATGGTCATCGACTCATTACAAAGCTAGGATATGGAATGCCTAAAGAGAATTCATTTGCACGAGGACATGCAAATAAGTAGGCACGAGGGAGAAAAGCATAAAAGAATGAAGCAATCAATTGGTCCAATAAATATTGTTCTTCATAAAGTTCAGATTCTTGATGTCATTTTTACTATGCCAAAGACGGACATCAACAGTCCATATAGTTTCTGGGAGGAAAAATTTAGCAATCAACAATTTCTTGGAAGATACACTCACCGTCTGGTCTTGATCTGCACATCTGGTACAGATACAATAACAATATTGAGGTATGCATTTTTAAACCTATTGATTTAATTAAATACAAGAAGAAGATCATGGACAAGTGCAAACCATGTATCTGAATTGTGCTTAGTTTATCTAAATCCTTCCCATCTTGGTTATTATTGATTACCAAACCTCTGTTTTTTTTACCTTATTAAATCTATGTTTCTCATTTAACATTTTGAATCCTTTCAGTGATTCAAAATGTATGCCAATATTTTCATAAGTTTGTAGAATCTTTCAATATAATGATCTTCTTTCCTATACCTTACCTTTGGGAAACCCATTTCCAAATTATGGTAAATAAATCCTCTGCATATTAAATGGAAAGCAATATGAGTATTGGAAGTAGTCAAAGCGATTATGGTGGGAGGTCCTATACCGACACTTTTTAATGAACAAAACAATTGGCATTTTCAGGTAAATCTCAGCTAGTTTCTCCTAGACAATTTTCAAAACTGCAAACAAAAAATGCAATATTAAAAGGGGAATTGCAGGAATATCAAGTCACCTTGTTCAATCTCAGGATTAGGAGTCTTATATGCATGAAAAACTAGATAAATTTTGTTCTCATACGGATTTACTCAGATTTGGAAATAAGAAGCTTCACTCAAGACTCAATCGCATGTATCTTGAGACCCCCCATACTTCTAATTGAGAATCGAGCTCTTGGGAAGAAACTTCACAGAACAATGTAGGAAGCAACAAATGAAGAAGAAGACATTCCATATGCTACATTGAGTTGAATTTTTCTCATTTTTGTTTACATGAACTCTTCCTTGCATGAGGACATGCAATAATTTGGGTTTGGGGGGATGTTAGGACCCAAATTTGATCAATTTTTATGCCTTATGTCCTTTTTGTGGCATTTTCCCACCCCTCATTTTGTATAAATTTGATTTAAACATTAACCCAAATCAATATCTAAAGACCCAAATCTTATCCTTAGCAATTCTCTTGTTTTTAATTAAGTTTTGATGAGTTTTTTAATGCAAAATCTCAATTATTATGATATGTTGTGGATTCCTGTATTAATGTTAATGATCCAGCACCAGGATGAGAAGGGTGGGAATGTGTCAATGATAATCCCTCTATGAGAATATTCATGGAAAACCAGAAATGTAAATTAATTTCTGAACTCTACACTTTCGGTACCTGTTTCGGTACCTGTTCTAGTACCTGATTTGACACTCAATCCGGTACCCATATATTTAGCAGTGAACTTTTCTGACCTACCAAATTGTGCTTCTATATGTCTAAAACTAGGAGTATATTTCTTCGAATGGTCTAATAGGTTTGAGGAAAAACTATCTAGATACAAAACCAAGAAATCGTTTCGCCAAATTCACAACCACTAGAGAGATATCAAAGGGGAATTTTTCCAATTTTTGCAAAATTGGGTTTTATGGGTTGGTTGTTTCTGAGTTGTTTGAATGAATTCTAAATTGGGGAAGTTATTTCAGGTTGTTCATACTTGATGTAAGTGTATAAATAGTAGGAGTGTGCAAGTGTGTGGATAGAATGTAGAGGGGGATAAAATAGATAGTAAAAGATAGAGCATACCATGCTGAAAAGCCTTGTACTGAATTAAATATTGGATGAATAAATAAAGAATTAATTCTTCATGTGCATATCTCTATGCAATTGGTTATCAGTGACCATTTTTTCTTATGAGTTAATCTCATATTCAAAAACTCTCTGCAACTTGGATAGGAAGGCCCCCCTGCCCAGGTTTGCAATGCATAATTAGGTATAGTAATTTGAAGTTGATTGCATATCTGAGATGATTTAGAATGTCATTTTAACATTGATTTGAGTGCATTTTTATTCATGAGGTTCTATTGTAGAATGCCTTTTGTCAAGTTTACTTCTAGCTTTATTTGAGAGAAACAATGAAAGTTTAGTTTATGTCCTTTGCATAAATTTGGATTTAGAGAATATTGTTCAAGCATAGGAAAGGGTGGAATTGTACAATGTGATGTCCCAAATTTTACATTGGGTTACAATGTCCTAATCAAATTTTTCATATTCATGAAAGTTTGTCAAATTGATGCTAAGGCTCAAATAATTGCCAAGGAGGAAATTACTACTTTCCTAGGTAAGGGGTGGAAGCTTTGGGATTTGGAACAAGGGGGAAAATAAATGATTTTTGAACATTAGAATGACATAAATATTAAATAAAGTATCTAAATAAATAAATACAAGGGAAAATCAAAGTGGCAATTGATCATGAAGACACATGGAGAATGTGGGACCCACACAAGCTAGATTTTCTATGCCACATGGCATCCTCCTCTTGTCATTTCGAATCCATAAGAGGCCCAAGGGTCTTTGTATGAGTTGGAAGGTAAATATACTTGGCATGAATAAGTTAAGGTTGAATTGAAGTGGAATAGTAACTCCCATTGTTATAGTTGATTTTACCA
The DNA here is from genome assembly GCA_001517045.1 of Pseudotsuga menziesii. Classification (NCBI taxonomy): domain Eukaryota; kingdom Viridiplantae; phylum Streptophyta; class Pinopsida; order Pinales; family Pinaceae; genus Pseudotsuga; species Pseudotsuga menziesii. The sequence goes on along the minus strand of LPNX011140710.1, from coordinate 865,819 downwards.
CACATGGTGGATCACACATTTATGGCCTTCCCTGTCCCTCTGCAGACTCTTTGGACCCCATGGACCATTTTTTGTACCTTTGATGTTTCCAATATCATCCCTAAAAACATGCATTATTTTCCATACATGACTTTTAAACCTATTCTCGCGTATATACACGGATACGACCCTCAAACCCACGTACATCAGGATGTGTGCAAAAGGCCAACTAGTTTTGGAGTTTTCCTTGATGTGGATCCGAGTCACTTGTCTCTTGGCCTTCCATTTTCCTTAAGATTGCTCGGATTTGACCTTCCATTACCCCATTGAAGCACTATAAAAGGAACCCTTTGGATACATTGAAAGGGGAGGAATTGAAGAGTAAGAAAACTATAGTCCATTGTTGTCAGAGCTTATACTTGAGTCTGGATCCCAATGTCCCTTTCAACACTTTGTGTTCTTCCCAAGATTTCCTTTGCTTGTGAGCTTGCTATCAAGAGATGGAGGATTGAAGTGGTGGAGGCCCAGGTGGAGGACTTAGTTTCTATGGTTCGCAGACGTGCCGACAGAGGTTGTCACCATTGTAATATCTGATTTATATTAATAGAAATATCTTTTCCTATCCAATAATGTGTATTTAAATGAATATTGAATCCATGGATTCTTTTAAATGCTTATATGTTATTGATTATATATGCTAGAATAGTTCTAACACCATTAAATCACATGCTTGTCTTGTTTGTTGAATGTTGAGAGAGCAAATTGCTAATACAAGCAAGATTGGAAAAGCTCAACGGGGATCTACATCAACCATCTAGAATAAGGTATGTTTCGAGATCCTTTAGTGTTAGATGTTTTATTTCTCTTGGATATGGGAAAGGATTTATTTTTGCATTTACTCTGTCTGTTGTGGTACCCCAAGCCATAGGAAGTTTTCTCCGTAACATAATTGGTGACTCCACTAGGGAGTTCCTAGTCATTTCCTTTGGGGGTTTTATCGGCATTCAATGTTCTTGAATTGCTCTGATTTCTCTGTTTCTGAGTTGGGTCTGGGGGCATGTTTTCCTAGTAGTGTCTGATAGGATTAAATTTTTTCTCAGCTTTTCTATTTACCTTCTTTTTTATCTCCTTTTCTTCTTGTACACGAGTTTTGTCTTCACAGTCGCGTGTACATGGGGTTTTTACTGGAATATCCGCGTATATACGTGGGTTTTCTACACACAGTTGTGTATGCCCTGAGTTTTTCCTTTTGGGGGAAGATTAAGTGTTGTTGGGTGAGTTTGGATGATTGCTGAGTCTTCTTGGATTCTTTTGGAGTCTGTATACACCTCTGTTTCTAACCAGAGACGCTTTTTAGTTTGATTTTTTTTAAATGTTCTTGTCATTTCATTTTCTATTTTTTGTTTTGGGATTAGTGCATTAGGTCTCTTTTACTTTAGTGCTTTGCTTGGGTGTTGTATGGTAGTGCTTCCAAAGTATGAGGGTTGTAGAGTCATACTTTTGATTTATTATCTCATTTTAATTAAAAAAATACAAAAACATTTTCTTTTTGCATCATTATGCATTGTTGCATTTTGCATGGTAGTTGCATTAGGTTTGCTTGGAGAGTATTAGTCATATTTTCATATAGGAATGATTGCATATTCATTTGAAGGAAAATTTTGCACTTCACGTAGTAGTATACCCCATTTTTCATTAGACACAGTGCATTTGCATTGATTGTTAGGTGTGCATTTTAATTCTTGTTGTGTCATAACATCATTAGTTGCATGACCACTTGCCCTTTTGAGTAATAAGCCAATCAAAATCAACGCATAATAAAATGAATTACACTCTTTTCTTTTATAGGGTGCACCAACAAGATTAGGTTTTAGGTTCTTGGAATAGTTTATTGTGAGTAAATTCTCCAAGACCACTAAATGAAACATTTATGTGTCTGTCCAGGTGAGAGTGTGAAATTCCTTTATATAATTAGTGTTTCTCAGGATCCTCCTCTTACAAGGGAGTTAAGCATGAGGCAATGTGAGTGGTTATTGATTGGGATGACCCTTGGTCATAACTGAGTAGCACTGGAGATATTTCCAGGATTGTATTCATATCTGGGGGCTCTTTCGAGAGTTTTGGGCTTTGCTACTCTGCCCATACGGTCAATCCCGCCTGCGAATGTCTGCCTTAGCATTGATTATATTTAGGTGACCTTAGTTTCCTTACCTAGGTTATAGAGGGGGTACTTTGCAGAGGTTATTTTGCAGGTGTCCTAGCCAGGTAGGGGTCAAACTACACAATTGCTATATGCATTGAAGCTGAGGGCTACTATAATCGGTTACGAACCTCCGCTTGTTGTGTATGGGAGTCTCGAGTCTCTCCTAGGAAAGACATACCTGCTTCATTCTGGAGCTCACATATCCTACCTATTATCACTCTAGGAAACTCCTCTAGGTTGTAGCTCGAAGATGCCTGGTAACTTAAAATGTTTTTAGGGTTTTTTTGATATGGATCAAGTCAGGTGACCTATATAACCTTCCACTCTCAAGACATGCATAAAACTCACTCAATTACAAGGATTTGGTTACAACTGTTCAGTAGTTGACAATAAGGTGCAAGGATGGAGAAATCATCAGGCTGGAAGATTTACATACAAAATAGATGCATATAAAGGCTAAATCCTAACAAGGATGGTACTTATGAATCAAATCACATTAAATCACCAATAGGATGACATCTATTAGTTATTAATCAACTTGAAAGTAACCTAAATTACACATTCAGGCATAAGTACAGTAAAGATAGAGATGATGGCTGAACAAATTATAACAAAAGAGCTTATACTCATGAATGAGAAAAATGAGAAGCTAACAATAGTATAGGCTTATAAATCCATGAAGTTGAACCTTTTTCATAAAACCAGTCTTAGGCTTTATAGCCTTGTAGAAAATATACAGATCCTAAAAACTTGGATCTGTTTTTACAAAATTAAACAAAGTAATAGTTTTTTGCAAATTAGGGTTTGAAACCCTGCCTAACTACATGTATAATCTAAAATGAATATTTAGTTCACTAACTGAATATTAAATAACTGAAGCAATGTTGGTGATCATTGCTGCTGGTCCTCTGCCAGCTACACCACTGATTTCTCTTTGATAGCTAGGGTTGGTATCCTTTGGCGTGGTTATGTCATAGTGGATCTCACACAGACCTTTTCTGATGCGTCCCTCAGTTCCCTTTGTCTTTAGATCACGTCCATGAACCATTTGTAGTCACCCAAAACTGCTTCTGTCTGCCAAAAAAATTCTTTTAAGCCTTAGTCTGCTTTCGGTGGTTAAGCGACCAGTCTATCGGACCTGTTAGCTACCGAAAGTGGTGCTTTAGGTGGCTAATGGACTCTTCCATTGTCTGCCTAAGCCACCGAAATCCCTGTTTTACCAATATTATTAGGTTTTCATAAAAAATGTCTTTTCAGACCTGTTGGCTCAGCTTTCCTCTTCTGCAGGCTTCGTTCTAGGGGTGTTAACAACTCCTTGGCTGGCTTCAAGAGGCTGGATATTGATGGCTGCTTCAGCTAGGGTTGATAAGGAAAGGTGGCTTCTAGGGTTTTCTTTGGTTTCCTTCAGTTGCAGCCTTTGGAGCCTCACCATTTTGTATAACCTGGTATTGTCGCTTAGGTATCTTTAGTTCATCCTTTTCAATAAGATGTATCTTTCCCTCTGCTCCAGGTAGGACTTGTGCAAAAGCTTGTTTCTCCTAGTCAATGTCTCATTATTTCTCTTTAGTTCTCTTTCCAAGACCTCCATTTCATAAACCTACCTCAGTATTAGATTGATCTTTTGACTTCCAGGACTACTGGAGGAATCCCTTATTATAGCGGATTTCACCACTCCAGGTGAATCACACTTTGTATGGCCTTCCCCTGTCCTGCTGTAGAATCCTTAGCCCCTATGGACCACTTTTTTTCCTTTGATGTTTCCTTGATCATCCCTAAAAACACATGAAAAATGCTATACACGACTTTTAAACCTATAAGCACGTACATACGCGGGTTTGACCCATATAACCGCGTACATCGGGATGTGTGCATAGTCCAAATCCTTTTGGAATTTTCCTTGACATGGATCTGACTCATTTGACTCCTGGCCTTCCATATGTCCTGAGATCGCTCGGATTTGACCTTTCATTACCCCTTTGAAAAGCTATATAAGGAACCCCTTGGTACATTGAAGGCATAAGAGAGAATTGAGAGAAAAGAAACTATAGTCCATTGTTGACGGAACTTATGCTTGAGTGTGCATCCCTTTGTCCCTTGGAGCACTTTTGTGTTCTTCCCAAGCTTACCTTTTGATTGTGAGCTTGCTATCGAGAGATGGAGGATTGAAGTGGTGGAGGCCCAAGTGGGGGATTTAGTTTCTCCAGTTCACAGATGTGCCGTCAGAGGTTGTATCTTGTAATCTTTGATTTATATTAATAGAAATATATTTTCCTGTCCAATGATGTGTATTTGAATGAATATTTTATCCATGGGATTATGTCAAATGCTTTTACATTATTGATTATATATGCTAGAATAGATCTAACACCATGATAGATAGAATGCTTGTATTGTTTACTTGTTGTTGAGGAATTAATATAGCAATTCAAGCTGAAGATTGGAAAGATCAACGGGGATCTACTTCAACCGTCCGGAATAAGGTACGAAGTCTGATCCTTTAGTGTTATACGTTTAATTTCTATTGCATATTGGAAAGGATTGATTTTTGGAGTCAAGCTATCTGTTGTGGTACCCCAAGCCATAGGAATTTCTCTATGTAACAGAATTGGCGACTCTGGCTGGGGATGTTCCTTGTTTTTCTTTGGTGTTGGGGGCATAATGGGCTTGATATTATTGAATTGCTCTCTGTTTCTCCTTGTTTCTGTGTTGCATGTTATAATATGTTCATCCATTGACACTCCCCTTTATTGGTTTGACCCTTGGCCTGTTTTTTACCACTGCCTTCTCTGCATATGCAGGTTTTTGGCCAAAAGTCGCATACATATGCGGATTTTTGGCCAAAATTCACATATACACGTAAGTTTTTGGCCAAAATCCATGTATACACTCAGGTTTTTGGCCAAAAGTCATGTATATACGCAACTGTTCTTTAAACAGTCGCGTACATTCTCCCTTTTGGTGAGTTTGATGTTGTGGGAAGTTGTTGGGTGGGTTGTGAGTGTGGTTGGGTCTTTCTTGGGTTTGTTGTTGTCTGTTGGATGCTTCTTTTGTGACCAGAGACTGCATTTTCATTGATTTTTCTTTGAAAGTAGTTTTAGTCATTTATCCTTTTTGTTTTCCATTAGTGCATTACTCTTTTTGTCTCAGTGTCTTGCTGGGCTTGTATTTTATACTTGTTGCAGAGACTGAGAGTTTTAGATGACTTTTATTGCATTTTTCATTCTTTTATATTGAAAAATACAAAGTAGTTGCACTCTTAGTTTCATCTTAGATATGGATTTGAGGAGGTACTGTTAACACCCAAAAATGGTTAACTACCTCATCTACCCCATTACATGGCTCATTTGTCCACTTTCCTACCATATCTCCATCAAAAACCCATAAAACCATCTAAAAGGTCACCAAAAAGCTTAAAATGCCTCCAAAAGGCTATAAAATCCTTTTTTCCTCCAAAAAATATCCAAAACAGAATAAAAAATGTAAAATAATGAGGAAAAAGAGGAAACCCTAAAAAGCTGACCTAAACCACATGGTTTTATAAATAAGTGATGGAGACCCATCATTCCATATCCATTATCATAAGTATCCTGCCTCTGCCGAAATTGTTCTTGAAACCCTAGCTTACCATTAAGCTACTTTCACCATTGAGAACTCTTTTTGGCCCATTTCCACCACCGGAGAAAGAGAAGAAGCAGCTTGGAGCTCGAAGCCACCGACATCGGACCAGCGCAACGGACTCTATCAACCTCCTCATTGGAGGTAACATCAATAAAGATCATTATTTATTTCTTTACCGTTTTTGCTTTATATTATTTACTTTTCACCGTATTGTTTCATGTTATTTACTTTTTATTGTTTTAGCTTCAAGAACGTATTTAGATTAGTTTTCGTTTTAGTTTATCATTATTTAATTCATATATCATTGAACTGCTACTAAGGAATCCATATTCCTTAGTAGGTGCTCATTCGCACAAGCTAGGGTGAAAACCCTAGCAACAGTTTTGGCGACTCCGCTGTCTTTTTTAATTTAATTTTTCTGTACTGTACTTTCGGCTGTCGTTTTCGGCCACCGGAAACCGCACTTTTTTCTTCCGCAGTCGCGGCCTGACCGCGCATTTCCTGCCCTAACCTGTGACCATCCCGCCGCTGTCGGCCATTTTCCTGCGTCTTGGATGTGTCTTTGAACTTTCCCAGTTGCGCCCCAACCGCGTTTTTTCAGCCCACAGCCGCGCTCCGACCGCAGCTGTCAGCCAGAAACCCGCGACCTAGACCGCACCTGTTCACTCCAAACCCGTGGTCCAACCACCACTGTAGTAAAAAACCAACGATCTGCGCGCGACTGTTGCCTTCAAACCCGCGGTCCCACCGCGCGAGTCCGCCCCAGACCCGCGGTCCGCGAACTGTTTTTTGCCCTTGTTTCCGCGCCGAAACCCAGCCACTTTGCCTCCATTTTTCCTGCACTTGCACAGCCACCTGTTCCACTTGCAGCCCTACAGCCATTTCTGTCCCTTGTTTACAGAATTGTTTAAAAATTTTTTAGCATTATTTATTTCAAAAAAAATTCGCATGGTAAAATTTTTTAAAGTTTTTCATACATTATTATTGTTATTGAGTAACTATTTTGGATTCATAACCTCACCAACACACAATCTATCCCCTAATTCAAGTGAGACCTAAAATCTACTTAACTCAACCAACACTATAACCTCATTTGAGGAACACAAAAGAATTGTGTAGTTAGGTAGGATCGGGGGGATAGGCTTCCAATAACACCCCTCGGTTATTTACACGTGAGACATAGTTGTTGTCCATTAGGGAACCAAAATCCCTTAGTATTTTTTGACACGGTCACAACCGGTTTATCAGAGGGCCTCTCCCTTAGGAGGGTTGAAGTCGTGATATTGGTTCCAGAAGTCTGAGTGGAATACCGAAATCCATTCAGTAACTGAAGGGCTACCTTTCGCAGTTCTCGGAATGCCCCTGTATAGGGATTATTGCGGTAAAAGGACCAAGCGGCAGATTTACCTTTCTGGACGTGTCATGAACGGGGTATCTTAGTTGCCATACTTCTAGGTTTGCGTACCCGGTGTCCCTCTCGGTAGGGGGATACTTTAGCCATTTGAATTTC
>LPNX011140710.1:820207-854931 GCA_001517045.1 Pseudotsuga menziesii | reverse complement strand
TTTCATTACTTCAGAGCCTTCTTATTTGCTTTCAGACTCCGTAAACATGAAAGCAACCACGAGCATGAACTGTCATGGGCTCGTAAAATCCACATGACATTACCATTTTATATCCACACTTCTTCTAGTTCACTAACCCATGAAGAAGTCCCCTCGCGCATCTTGGCGCTATGATCAATCCTCTCGGCAGCACCTCCGATCAGGTCGCCTTTGTTCAGAGTATTCTGCAGTTTCCTACCATTTTACCACAGCTTCATTTTACCTCAACCCAGTCACCCTCATATCCTATATAGCTATGATCCCTTTACCCCCAGTTAGTTTCATATGCTGCCCGATCATCCCCGCCATCATACTCTGAACAAAGGAAGTTTGAGTCCACCCACTCTACTTACCCAGTTAGTCCCACCAGTTTATCACTCTTGCCATCAGTACTACCACATTTTCAGTTTTGCACCTCGCGCTCCTGTCAAGGAAACATCACTGCCTTGATAGTTGCAGGTCTCCCTCTGTCGACGACAACTCCTCTATTCCAGAGGATAGACCTAGAGGCTCCTGTGCCTTGGACCCATCACCATCTGTGGTGAGTGCCTACAGACCATTTTGGGAGGAATCATTATTGCCTCTCCGAATGGTTGTTTCTCACATGTTCGACTTCAGCACCTTAATTGCATCGTTGAGAATCGCGCAGGATTTATATCCATTCCATTATTTGTCGAAGACCCCGGATTTCCCCCGACTCTAGCACATTGGTGAGTCACTTTGGAACGACCAGTTATATGTTCCCGTGGATGTCCGGGCTGCGTTGGCGATTGTATTCGGAAGCCATTCAGTTCTATGCTTCTTTGAGTACCAAGTTCAGTTCCAGATCATTGTACCATTACGAGTGTGACCCGTGTCACTCTGATTCAGCAGCGCATCAGTTCCTTCAGACCCACAATCAGTAGCACTGCTGTCATTCCAGTGTATCAGTTTTTCAGCTCAGACATGGTCAGCTCAGCAGTATGTTCCAGATTTGTGTCCCTTCTAGACCCTCATGATATACACAGTGATTATCTACTACAGGTCCCCCTTTTCGGGCCTCACAAGTATTTTTATGTATCTTGATACGAGCATGGGAATGCCCGCCTCGTCCGTATATTGAGATTTTTCCTCATTCAGTATTTGAGGACCATTTATATTGCTATGTTATATTCTGATACGAGCATGGGAATGCCCGCCTCGTCCATATTATCAGATGATCCCTCATCCATTATTGAGGTTATGTACTTTTCAGTCCTTGCAGGTGGTTTGAGATCGGTGTCCCGGACTTCAGTTGCTTCCTTCTCTTCTCCACACCCCAAGAAAAACCAAATATGACTCATGATGTCCATCGGCCATACGATGAGCTCCTGCCCTCACATATCAGGGGGCAATCTGTTAACACCCAAAAATGGTTAACTACCTCATCTACCCCATTACATGGCTCATTTGTCCACTTTCCTACCATATCTCCATCAAAAACCCATAAAACCATCTAAAAGGTCACCAAAAATCTTAAAATGCCTCCAAAAGGCTATAAAATCCTTTTTTCCTCCAAAAAATATCCAAAAAGGAATAAAAAATGTAAAATAATGAGGAAAAAGAGGAAACCCTAAAAAGCTGACCTAAACCACATGGTTTTATAAATAAGTGATGGAGACCCATCATTCCATATCCATTATCATAAGTATCCTACCTCTGCCGAAATTGTTCTTGAAACCCTAGCTTACCATTAAGCTACTTTCACCATTGAGAACTCTTTTTGGCCCATTTCCACCACCGGAGAAAGAGAAGAAGCAGCTTGGAGCTCGAAGCCACCGACATCGGACCAGTGCAACGGACTCTATCAACCTCCTCATTGGAGGTAACATCAATAAAGATCATTATTTATTTCTTTACCGTTTTTGCTTTATATTATTTACTTTTCACCGTATTGTTTCATGTTATTTATTTTTTACTGTTTTAGCTTCAAGAACGTATTTAGATTAGTTTTCATTTCAGTTTATCATTATTTGATTCATATATCATTGAACTGCTACTAAGGAATCCATATTCCTTAGTAGGTGCTCATTTGCACAAGCTAGGGTGAAAACCCTAGCAACAGGTACTTGCATTGGATTGCTTGGATGAGAGTTGTTTTTAGGCTTTCATATAGGAAGGATTGCATTGACATTCGGAAAGGAATATATATTTATGCATCTCATGTAATGGCATACCCTATTTTTCATTTGACAAATATTGCACTTAGCATTGTTTGTTATGGTGTGCATATTTACTTCACTGTTGAGTCATAACTTCACTAGTTGCACAGCCATTTCCCTTTGAGTAATTACAACCAATTAAAATGAACTACACTCTTTTCTTTTCTAGGGTGCACCAACAAGCTTAGGTTTGAGGATCTTGGAATAGTTCATTGTAAGTCAATTCTCCAAGATCACTAAACAACAACATGTATGTGTCTGTCCAGGTGAGTGTGAGAAATCCTTGGTATAAACAGTGTTTCTCAGGATCCTCCTCTCAAAAGGGAGTTAAGCACGAGGCAGTGTGAGAAGTTATTGATTGGGATGACCCCTAGTCATAACTGAGTAGCACTGAAGATATTTCCAGGATTGTATTCGTATCTGGGGGCTCTTTCAAGAGTTTCAGGCTTTGATACCCTGCCCATACGGTCAATCCTGCCAGTGACTGTCCACTTGAGCATTGATTATATTGAGGTGACCTTATTTTCCTTACCTAGTTTATCGAGGGGGTACTCTTTAGGGGTTATTCTATAGGTGTCCTGGCCAGGTAGAGGTTAGAAAGCACAGTTTCTATATGCGTTGAAGCTGAGGGCCACTATAATTGGTTATGCACCTCTGCTTGTAGTGTATGGGAGTTTCAAGCCTCTCCTAGGCGAGACATACCTTCTGCATTCGGGAGGTCACATATCCTCCCCTTGGTTTGCTTGTATTTTGGCTGTATATTTTCTTAGGAGTGTTCTCTTTGTGCGCTAGTTGGCCTTTGGTATCGTGGTTACTTGAGTATATTTATGCTCTCTTGAGTTCAGGTCCTTTTATTTTCGGCATGCCTGGTATCCTATCACCTGTCTTGGTCCTAGTATGGACCCTGGTGTCAGACTTGGGGGCATCATAGCCCCTTACCGTGTCATATATTTGGGAATGGTCATCTTCCATCCTCTACTCCATTTGTGGAGTATTTTTTCCCTTCGCTCGGTCTTTACACCAGTGGTCACCCTCACTAGGGTGGTAGTGTCTACGTGAACGTTGGGTCTACACGTTAGTTTCCTTTTTATGTCTCATCATTCACTGCATTGTTTCCTTTGGGTGCTGTTGGCATGATCATTCCTCCCTATATCCTATAGTTTGGATTCTTTATTGACTATTTTTGGTTGTTTTGGACTAATATGGTTGTCATGTAGGGTCCACGTTTTGTACACTCTCTCTGAGGCTTCGACCTGTTCATGCCTATCACAGGTATTATGTCTGAACTGGCATATAGGTTAGGATTTCACATCCACTTGCACTTATGCATTGCCTTATGACCATTCCATATTAACCTTAGGTACGAACCCATTCCATGGTATCATGGAACCTTCATGCTGCTGTTAGAAGTGGCATGATGTGAGTGGTAGAGCTTCACCTTACATGGGTACCCTAGTTAGCGCCTTATTTGCATTTGGTGCCCATGCCGATGTTTTCTCCTTTAGGGTGTGGGAGTCCATTGTATAGTACTGCCATGACATTTCGCAAGAGCCTCATACTCCTCTTGATCTTATGCTGGCCTATTTCCCTCAGGACTCCCTCATGTCAAGTTGTGAATGCATTATCATGAGCTTTGCCTGCCTCATTGAGATTTATGTCGGCTCCCCTGACATTGTGTTTCAGCCATATAGCCCAAGCTTATCTCATGTCTAACCATGCAGAGCCATTTTTTATATCCTTCATAGCTTGATTTACCTTTTTACCAGGAGGGGATTTTCCCCCGAGTGTCGATATCCTACACATGTATCCTTGCATTGAGCATAGGTATGTTCCACTGCTTGGAACTAGTTTGTTTGCCATTATGACACTCGTCTCCTCCTAGTTTGTAACTATAAATCTAGTTTATTCTTTTTTCAAGCTTTTCAAATAACTAAAAAGTTTAAAAAAAATAAAAAAAACCAAACATTCGGACAAGGAAAGATGTTATTTGTGGCAGCTGTCGAGTCCTGTCTCCTTCGAACAGAGCACTATATATCACATTGAATGGTTGGGTTATAGTTTGACTTTACGAGCTGTACTCATTTATTTGAGTTTATCTCCACCGACTGGTTAAGCTTCCAGTCCCTATGGAGCCTCTGTCGATGCCTCCTGTGTCGCAGAGATTTCCCAATTTGTATATCAAGTCTATGCTGCCTTCATTCAGTCACCATACGCCGTTATGGTCTTGTTCGAAGGAAGTTGAAACCTGAGTCGGCCATTCCTTAGTTATCTTGACTTTGCATGTCGGCCATTCCCGGTACAGTTACTGGTTCGTGCACCTTATGATTGAGTCCTTCCACATTATATAGCTTTGCTGAGTACCTCGTGTTGGATGATGGGGGATGCCTCAATGACCTCCTTCCAACGGATTTCATCCCATCGACTTCATATCATTTATTCTAGGATTGGAATCTAGAGTCATGTTGAGTGCCTTGAGACTTGCAGTCATCAATGGCAGGTTCTCTCGCCATCGACACTTTCTTGGGAATACATTAATGTCCCCTGATCCATGAACTCTTTCAAGTGTTCGACCTCAACACATTTATTCACACTTGTTAGTTTGCACTCTAGTACCTTGATTCCCATTTTCATTATCGGTGGGTAATCTCGTGTCTGTTAACGGTATACATTAATGACCGATAATCAGACGATGGACTACTATGTTTGACCTTGAAACCTCTATTCGCATAGTAGGACATGTACTCATAGCGGTTTGTGTAGAAGACTTTCCAGATTGGTGGCATCTCTTAAATGCTATTTCCTTGATCATGCTAGTGTTCATGAGATTTCAGCTCTCGTGACTTGATTTCAGTATATATCAGATATTTCCAGCCACTATGGAGATCTTGATCTATTATATATCTTTAGCCATTTTGGAGATCATGGTCCTTTGTATATCTTCATCATGGAGATTCTGATCTATGTATATTGTACGTGGCGATGACCACATATGTGATATCATGTATCATGCCTATTCATGGCCATTGTACTCTTATGTATCCAGGACTACTATATGTACTTGCAATCATATGTAGAGTTGTATTATTGTACTATGCTGATTGGGTGGCTGGTATTCCATTTGGGATCCTTCATCACTCCACTTCTGGGATGGACTTATAATGTATTTCGTCCATCGTATAACCCCTCTGATCTCATACATTAGGGGGCATCTGTTATAGAAGATTTCACCACTCCAGGTGAATCACACTTTGTATGGCATTCCCTTGTCCCGCTGCAAACTCCTTAGCCCCTATGGACCACTTTTTGTCCTTTGATGTTTTCTTGATCATCCCTAAAAACACATGAAAAATGCTATACGTGACTTTTAAACCTATAAGTGTGTACATACATGGGTTTGAACCATATAACCGTGTACATCGGGATGTGTGCATAGTCCAAATCCTTTTGGAGTTTTCCTTGACATGGATCTGACTCATTTGACTCCTAGCCTTCCATATGCCTTGAGATCGCTCGGATTCGACCTTTCATTACCCCTTTGAAAAGCCATATAAGGAACCCCTTGGTACATTGAAGGCATAAGAGAGAATTGAGAGCAAAGAAACTATAGTCCATTGTTGCCGGAACTTATGCTTGAGTCTGCATCCCTTTGTCCCTTGGAGCAATTTTGTGTTCTTCCCAATCTTGCCTTTTGCTTGTGAGCTTGCTATCGAGAGATGGAGGATTGAAGTGGTGGAGGCCCAAGTGGGGGATTTAGTTTCTTCGGTTCGCAGACGTGCCGTCAGAGGTTGTATCTTGTAATCTCTAATTTATATTAATAGAAATATATTTTCCTATCCAATGATGTGTATTTGAATGAATATTTTATCCATGGGATTATGTCAGATGCTTTTACATTATTGATTATATATTCTAGAATAGATCTAACACCATGATATATAGAATGCTTGTATTGTTTACTTGTTGTTGAGGAAGTAATATCGCAATTCAAGTTGAAGATTGGAAAGCTCCACGGGGATCTACTTCAACCATCCGGAATAAGGTACGAAGTCTGATCCTTTAGTGTTAGACATTTAATTTCTATTGCATGTTGGAAAGGATTGATTTCTGGAGTCAAGTTGTCTATTGTGGTACCCCAAGCCATAGGAATTTCTCTCCATAACAGCCCTTTCAGTTGGTTCCTCCTATTCCTATGGTGTGGGGGATGGAAATGCTTTAGATGCTAGTACAATTTGTAGATCTAGCACTGCATCCTATTCTTCTTCTTCCTTAGAATCTGAATAGGGTAGATTTAAGACATTTTCCTGGTGTGCTTCTACCTCTTGACCTGTCAAAACCCATAATTTTCACAAAAATTTAAATTTTTGAAATAACATGAAATGCTGAGACTGCAGTTTATTAATAGTTAACGGTTAACAAAAAGAGAAACATTTAATAGATTAATTTGCATAAACTCAATTATGTTAACTCGGTAGTTTTCTTATTAACATGATCTTAAGTTTATCTTTCACATTAATTCTATATTTGGTTTACTGATGAGTTCTATTTATGATAGTAGGTGGAATCTGACTTTGAATTCCGGGGCTTACTTAGCAATTATGCTAACATAGATGGATTATTTTTTCTTATAGGTTTACAGGTATAAATGATCGAGTATCATCTTTAAATTCATAAAGCATCTTGCAATATTTTTATTTGCAATTAATAAGCTTATATTATAAGCTTCTGTAATCCAACTTACTTCCGTAAGGTAACACAGTTTGTTTTCTTCTGTTGCTATAGTAAACGAAGTTTAGATGATTATATTTCTTCCTGTAGAGTATGTAGCGACGGTACTGCTTCCTTTGGTTCTGAGCAGTTTATTTTATCTGCTTGATATTATTTATTCTAAAAAATGCATACCCTAGCAATTCTATATTACATTTCTTGTATTAGGTTCTATCTAAGAACAACTTCTAGGGTTGGTGTTTTTCTTATCGAGCCAATATTTTCATCTTATGTTAACCTTGGTAAGAATGTAAAACTATACTCCAAGTAATGAGAAACTATCACAACGTCTAAGATAAGATCTCATGGATCTGTATTAAGTAAAAGAGTTCATAGGGAAATGTTCTTACATTTCACTTTTCCATTACATAGTTTGTTATCAAAACTTGGCTAGTTTCTAAGATTTAAAAATGTGCATAACTATTTTTTTATCGACATAAAAGGTTTTATTAGTGTTACATTTGCATAATACTTATGATCCTACCCAATGACACTATGCAAATTACTCAAGTTGAAAGCTGTGTAATCATTTACACCGCCATAAAATGAACTATATCTAAAAGATAGTTATTCTTACACCATTAACCTGACTGTTTATAAGTCAATGATTTTATAATTTATCCTAAAATACTATAGGTAACAACTTAGTTATTACACCCTATTTCACAATGATGATATTACTATAAGCTTGAATGGTTTGTAATTATTCAAAAAGAGTTAATACTCCCATATATACTATGCATATAACTAACGATAATGTTAATATAATTTTGTAATGTCTCCCCATGATACTCATTAGTATAACTTGCTATGTAAAAAGAGACATAATCCTCACTAGCTTTTACTAGCAATATTTCATAACATTGGTTATTGATAAGTTATATAATGTATTTCTTTCGGGTTACGAGGCTAAGGTTTATTTTATGTATGAAGTCAACGTTATAATAATGTTGCAACCCACGGCAATAAAGAGCTATGCACCAAGCGTTTAAACGATTATAGTATGATTGAAACCTAGGAAAACTATAATGTGGTTTTGATGAAATCATTGGTTGAATAAATGATTGTTATGAAACGCATGTGACTATGGAAAGTCAACCCATTGCATGATGATAATGTTGTGACCACATCGAAGTTTCTTGGCCATGCACTGGTTGCATAAATAGTTTTAACCCTAACCCTTGGCTCATTTGATCTCCGTCATTTGCGTTGGCCCTATGGGCTGCTCTACAAGCTCCCATGGCGACCATGAGTTGCAGATAGCTACAGAGGCTCCAACGCTGGATTTTATCGTGGCTTACTCCCTTGAGTTGGGTTCTATTATTCACCTTCACTGCAATTTATTTCTTTTGGTCAGGGTTGAATGCCCTCCTTGCACATGGGTCTACCATATTCCAGTGTCATCATTTTTTGTCCTTCTATCATAGTCTGTCATGGGTGAAATATTGAGCTTAATGTATGTTATTGCAAAGCTCCTTCATCATAGGGTTTAGTTTTCCTTCTTGTATGCTGGTAACAGTCTGACTCCACACTAATTAAATTCTTCGCAGCCTTTTCTCCAGCATACCCCCACCTCTACTGATAGTTGTGAAAAACACTAGAATCCCGTCGTCTCCATCCTCGGTGAGAATGAGGGTTTGGATCTTTTTTGCGTTGGTCGTGGTGTTACTGTTCGTTCGGGGCTCCATCGTTTTCACTTCCAGTTAAGGTGAGAAAAAACAATAATTAAGAGCTGTTATTGTTTATTGTTCTACTTTGCATAAGGGTTTCTGATTTTAAATAACTTTGGTTCTCATAATGTAGGTTGGCTCATCTCCAAGGTTGGTCGTTGAGCTATTTAAAAGGCTCCACGAAACGTTCACGGTAAGCTCCGATTTTGAATATGGTTTTCCATGCTTGTAAAGACTCTTGCGGTTGGAGAAGGTCTCATCCGTGTTGCACCTAGTATTGGGTTGTTGTCCTTCATTTTTATACATTCTATTTTGATTTAAACCCTTGTTGTTTGCAAGGTGACTTCAACTTTAAGTTGTAACTTGTGAATCCCTCCTCTTGTATTAGGTTTGAACTTACAGTTTTGTAAAATTTGTTAATACTGTCCATACTCCATACAAGATACGGGTATTCAACTTTTTGTTGAGTTTCTTTTGTACATTGGTAAAGTTTTGACTTCCATTCGACCTTTGAGCTCGTTATTGTGTTTTATCTTTGTGTAAATGAATTTAAATTGTTCTTTTAATGGTTATATTCAAAGAACTAAGCTTACTGCTTATCTTCGGTTACTACTGTAATGGTTTGAATATTTTAAGAAAACTGAGTAATTTCAACTCAAATTTACGAGCTAGGGTTTTAACCCTATTTAACTTGTAAAAATATATTTTTTGTATTGTTGATTAAATAGATTAGATTACTGCTAAAATAATTTTAAACTCTGGTTCTTCCTTTAAGATTCCTTCATTTTGTTTTAAGAATTGTTAATTTATAAACGATATTATTTATGTAATACTATTATCTGTATATAATATAAATATTTAATCTTGTATTTGTGCATACACTTATTTAAATAAGACTGTGACTAATCAGTAATAGTTTATTTGCTTATGCTTGTACATAAAATCCAACCACTAGATTATGACTTGGTTGATTTTATTAGAACAAGGGTATTATTAAACTAGGTTTCGACCCTATAGTTCTCTTTTGCAAAAAGATAAACCTGTTAGTATTTGCAGTACAGTTCTTACATAGATATACAATGTTAATTCATTAAGTTCTTAATGTTTTTTTTCTGAATTGTTATCTAGGGTTTTTGTAGGATTACTCGTAAACATTAATTTAGTAATGAGTCTGTTTTTTTTTAAATAAAAGAATGATTCTTTTCCAAAAACCCTTTCGGTTTATAGTAACTAATTCTCTTAGTTAATTAACAATATAATTAATTAAACTAAGTATTTATATTTTCTACCTTAATACCATAATTTTTTTTCATATCACTATCCTGAGTTAGTAGTATATGTTAGTTTTTAAACTATTATGAATTCTAGTAAACTAGATACAGTATCTGATACCTTTGTTTGAATTGAAAGTAAACAAGTAGTTTATCTTTATTTATTCTACTGCATAAGAAATAGGTTAATAAGTATGATACAAGGAAAATAAACATGTGACATAGCATAGATTAACATCCTGCATAATTTAAATTCGATAAAAAGAATAAGATACTATGTATAGCATAATCTATTTCCTATTAGAGTATTTATAAAGAAGATCCTTCTAACTATGCTAAGTTATTTCTATTTATTTTTCTAATTTACTTACCTACATAATCTGGTTAACAAGAACATATAAGAATAGGTTATTGTTCTTTGCTGATAATAGTCTTCATACAGAAATAAGTTATGCTGATATAATGAAATGCATAATACATCTACTCATTTCAGATTCCTATCATATCTTCATCTATTTTAAACACACTGCCTGTGCTAGAGTACGGTCTGGTCTATTCCAGATGGGGAAAAACATAGGTTAGGATTATTTTCATCAATTATGGTTCATTATTCAAATAAATAAAGGGTTACTAGCTCTATCAGTTCACTACAAAACATGTAATTATTCATTAATCATTCATTCTTAGATATAACTTTTAACACAGTAAATAAAAGACTATAGAACCTGTTTAAATCTAGATGACAAGAGCGTTGGGAGGCCGTTCCTCCCTACCAACTCTTGAAGAGCGCTCAAACAACGTCTTCTCAGGACCCTCGAGCCTGTTCCTAGTTTCCTTGGATGAGAACTGGTGGAGCAAACAAACAAAATACTAGTCCAATGACTTAGTACTAACTCTGCACTCAGCAGCAAGATCCTTCAGCTGAATAGTTGTACTAGATCACTTTCTGTAGTTTACCCCTCAAAGACATTCCATAAATTCCCTTCCCAATGAAATCCTTTGAAGTACATTCACCTGAATGATTCTCCTCCTGGAATGAGCAGCCTCAGCTCTCTTCAATGGGTATTTTTATTAAGATTTTCTAGGTCTTTTTGGGTTAATTGTTATTAATTGAGCCACCTGCTCTGATCCCACTTTCTTGGGGGATCATGACCCCAAATGTAGGGAGGTTTCCACCTGCAACATTGGAAGTGTTTGAGGATGCTGCCACTTGTCTATTTGCTTTCCACCCAGTCTCCTCCACCAACTTGACCAATAAAACTCTTTTTAACAACTCTCCCAAGTTGTTGTCTCCACTTTTATTTATTTATAATTAAAATATTCCAAATTACATTCAATATCCTTGACTCTGTTGAGTCATCATTTACAGCTTAGCATAAAATTTAACATAATGTTTTGGAATAAAATCAAATAAGATAATATTATTTTGCAAAATTGGGGTATGTGACATGACCTTTCTCATTGAAGTCCAAATTCCTTTTTTCTATATTGGTATTGGAAGAGGAGGGAGGTTGTTCTGTTGCTGCAGCTAGGGAAATGGCCCTCCTCCTTCTTCTCCCACTCCTTGGTGTGCTGTATTTCTTGGCAGGAGACCTCCCTTTCTCCTCTGGCTGAAGGCCTATCTCAAATCCATTCTAGAACATAAAATAAGGCCAATCCATATTCTTCTCTTCAACATCTCCTAGACCAATAGCTGGATAAGACCATGGTGGGATAGCCTACCAGCAACCTTGGATGGCTGGGATTTCACTTGATGTGCCATCTTCCCTAGACTCCTGTATAAATAAAAGGGCAGATTGAGAGGGTTTTTAACTGTGAAGTGGTTCATGAGCTTGAAATGGTAGATCATTTCTCTATTATATCTCCCTTCATAGGTTAAGTAGACCATAATGGCCTTCAACAGCTGCTTCCAGTTCTCTTCTAGCCATGATGATGGCCCACTCTTCTTCCATATTATTCCTCTATGCTTAGGCTCAAGGTATGACCTAAATTCCACCTCTTTTGGTATGGTGGTCTTGAATCATTTCTCTCTTGTGGAAGGGAGTTTTGTCATCTCAGCTATTAGTGATTCATCTATGAGAAACTCCTCTTTTCCTATGATTTCCTTTGAACCATCGAATGACAAGGCAAAAGCTTCAACCACTTGCTGATGGAAGCCTTGTATTTTTTCACAGAACTTGTAGCAGCCCACCTCCTGGAACAATCTGCAAACCTCTGGATGGGCCTCTAAATAACTAATATCACCTAGCTCTTTCCTGAGAGCTGGTCCACTCTTCTTCATCCTGATGGGTGTATCACCTGGGTACCTACAAAATAGTTTTTAGACTTTGTATACAGTGTGCTTTAGTAGGATGCTCTTTTAGACCTAGTTTTTCTGATGGAAAAATACTAATTTTGACAATGAAATACGATGGAGTCCCATGGAACTGATTATGAGGGTTTTATGTTATTTATGGAGGTTGAGGTCACAAAAATGATGATATCAGCTTGACCCCTGAGATATCTTTTCCCACATAACTGTATCATACTTTAGCCAGAGCATTCGGTGGTTATTTGATGATCCTTTGGACAGGTGGAGGAAAACTGAAGGTCTGCAGTCAAATCATTCTTTTGCCATTTGCATAATCGACCCTTTTCACTCATTTCCCATGCATTCATACGGCTCCAGATATTTTCGGTGGGTAATCATGCTCTCGAATGATCTTTTATCTTGCTGATGGGGTCAAATGTGATAGTTCCTAATCGTTTCCTTATTTTTCCCTTTCGGTGCTTAAGATCCTCCGTGATTTTGTCAGCTAGCTGCCGAAAAGATGGATTTTGGGAGCTAACGAAATGTCTTCTTTCTTGCTTAAGCCACCGGAACCTTTACCTCGTCTCCATGGTAAATTTCTGATTTTGACAAATAACGACCCCATCATAAAACCTTTTAATCTACCGAAAACTTGTTCTTTCAGTGGTTAATGAAATTCCCTAGCTTTCGCCTAAACCGTCAAAAGGGTTTTTCACCTGATGTTTGTCTTCCATCTTTCGGTGATTAGAATATGTGTTGCACCCTTCTCTAATATGTAGAAAGCAACATTTTTTGGTGGCTAATGAGATGTTCTAATCCTTTCCTAAGCCACCGAATGTACTTTTCCCAATGCTGCTTGCCACTCGCCTTCGGCGGTTAAAACCTTTTTTATTTCTCTCTCTAGTCTGCCAAAAGCACCCCTTTTCGATGTCTAATGAGTTTTCTGTAGTCTTTCCTAAGCCACCGAAAGTGTTACTTTGACTCTTCTTGCTCAAAATGCTTTCGGTGGTTCACCTTTGGCCCGCGTTCAACCGTTTAGCCACCAAAACATAGCTTTTCAGTGGCTAATGAGCTATGATAGTCCTTGCCTAAGCCATCGAAAGCTATAACTTGTAAAATTTTCATCCAGATCAAAAGCAAAGGCTTTCTAATTATTAGTGATACTCATATCTTTCATTACACAAGGAGATTCTTCCTACTTACAAAATAAATTTATTTTGGGAGATAACACTACCCTTGTTTGCTTGTGATTTGGCTTTACATTTTATATCTTTCATATCTCTACCTAGGGTTTGCGTAATTAGATCGAGTCTTTTTCATTTTTGAGTCATTATGGATTCGGGCATGCCACTTCACCATTCTTATCGTTTAGTAAGAATTTTTCCTTCCACGTCTCCTCCTCCTTTGGGAGAGAGAAATAGACAGTCCGAGCAGACTACTTCTCACGTTGATTCACACACGATGAGAGATCACAAGGATGAGATTCCTGAGATGTCTTCTCGACATCATGAGGTTGGGGATGCATATTTTACTCCCTTATATGATCCTTCATCGAAAATACCTTCACATTCTGGTTATGATCCCTCGTTCACAGGTCGTCGGTATTGGCTTCCAGGCGACGAGACTCATCATGAACCCACAAGAACTAGTCATGTTTGTCATGGTATGCCTGATATCCTTGCACATGATCCAACACATCATGTTGAGTCAAAAGTTGAACCTAGCACTACACCTGTGGGTACTCCTATTCCTTTCCATGTGGAGAGTTTTGGAAGCAATAGTCACATTGCACCTTCCATCCCAGTGGTGGAAGCTACCTCACATATTTGTCCTAGACCTAGTGTTATTAGTCATATGCAGATACCAGAACAGAGTCGAGTGACCATAGGGAACACCACTTACATCCCTTTACATGTCCCTTCATCCTCAAACCCTACTCCTTTGAATGCATTTTTTACAACCCTTCCTCCCCCTCATTCACGTGGTCCTTCAGACCGGAATATCACTACTAGCCATTTTTGTACTGCGACTACTTGTACGGTAGTATCTCAGGGTCAAGTACCTCATGTTGTCTTGGGAGGTCATATTCCTTTTTCTGGATCATTTCTTGGTCCATCGCAAGGAGTTCCCCATATCCCTAACTATGGAGCTTCTCATGGGACACCTTATGGAGCTTCTCATGGACAGTATTATGGACCACAGTATGGATAGAACTATCAACCCTATGGGTACGGATATCAAAAACCTGATTACTCTTACAATTATGGCTTTGTAGCACCGTATAGTCAAGGTACACCACATCATAATGCTTCCATGCATCCCTACATGGGTGAAATGGGAGGAGGATATTATGGCCAAGGCCATGGTATTTATGGCAATCAGCATTATATGAACTATAACTATCAGGGAGCATGGCATAAACTGGCTCAACCTATGCTCCCTTTCCTCGCAACATTGAACTTACCTGACTTATCGAGACTTATGAACGATCCAGTATATCGTGACCCAGCCTAGCCAGTCATCCCTAACAAGTTTCCTTTGGACATTCCCATGTTCGAGGGAAAAGTAGGAGAAGATCCTAGTGAACATGTCTATTTTTCACCTTTGGTGCTCTTCCAATTCCTTACATGATGACACAATTCGTTTAAGGCTATTTCAACGCACGCTCACCGAGTTTGCAGCGAACACGGGGCTTCACTTATTGACCAATATCCTATCACGTTAGTTCATATTGTGGAATTTAAAATTATAAAAAATCAAACCAATATATTGCAGGTATTGGGGGGATGAGGGGTTTAAGGTGGGGGTGGGTTGGGTGGTTTATAAGGATTGAGGTATAAAAATGGGCGGGGAGGAGGTTTTATGTATTGGGAGGGGGTTTCAACAAAAAGATTTTGGGTCAATATCTCTAGAAATTAAGGGTATTATTTAATATCCCATGATCACATGTGCTATGTGAGAGGTTCACTAAGTGAAGTCCCCGTGGCAGGGAAATGATATATAGAGTTACCAAGGGGTGCATTCATTTTATTTGATGACCTTTCCATGAATTTCCTCAATCACTTTCAGCTACCCATGCATTACGATGTTGGTACAGAACTCTTGTCGACATTTCAACAAGACAAAGCCACACATATCTCAGATCATATTCAAGAGTGGCATAGACGGGAGAGGTTGATTAAAGCCTTTATACCACTGGAATTTATCCTTGAGTGGTTCCTCAAGTCGTTGTTACCTTACATCGCGAAGTATTTTTATACATACAGAGTCCAAAATGAGGAAAAAGCAGTTTTTAGGGCACAAGAGTTGGATTTGATCTACGCTCAATACAGAATTTTGTATGAGATTTACCTAACGCTCTGTGTTCTAGTTTCGATCCCAAGATCAAGCCTGGACCACATGCCGATGGCATCATGGGTTGTACAAGTGCCAAACCTGTGGATTCGGTTGTGAAACAAGTGAGCCAATTGTTTATTAATCAATCCGATTCAGGACAAGCCACGACTTCCTCTCAACCCACCCAAATGGTAAGTGTACTTTCCATGCAATCATCGGACCGGAAGGGCAACCAACAGCCCGGAAGGAATAAGAAAAAGGGTAAAAATAATTGTAAGGGTGGGAAAAAGAATGAAAATGCTAATTTTAATGAAAATAACACCCGCAATGTTGGGGAAGACAAGCATTCTAAATGTAAGGTAAAGTTTCCTTGCAAATTGTGTAAGGAGGACCACCTCACTCACTTGTGCCCTCATATGGAAGCGTTATAGCTGATTTCACCACTCTAGGTGAATCACACTTTGTATAGCTGTCCCTTGTCCCACTGCAGACTCCTTAGACCCCATGGACCATTTTTTGTCATTTATGTTTCCTTGATCATCCCTAAAAACATATGAAAAATGATACACATGAATTTTAAACCTATAAGCGCGTATATACGCGGGTTTGACCACTAAAACCACGTACATCGGGATGTGTGCATAATCGAAATCCTTTTGGAGTTTTCCTTGACATGGATCTGACTCATTTGACTCCTGGCCTTCCCTATGCCTTGAGATCGCTCGGATTCTACCTTTCATTACCCCTTTGGAAGCTATATAAGGAACCCCTTGGTACATTGAAGGAAGAAGAGAGAATTGAGAGCAAAGAAACTATAGTCCATTTTTGTTAGAACTTATTCTTGAGTCTGCATCCCTTTGTCCCTTGGAGCACTAGTGTGTTCTTCCCAAGCTTGCCTTTTTCTTGTGAGCTTGCTATCGAGAGATGGAGGATTGAGGTGGTGGAGGCCCAAGTGGGGGATTCAATTTCTTCGGTTCGCAGACGTGCCGTCAGAGCTTGTATCTTGTAATCTCTGATTTATATTAATAGAAATATCTTTTCCTGTCCAATAATGTGTGTTTGAATGAATATTTTATCCATGGGATCATGTCAAATGCTTGTACACTATTGATTATATATACTAGAATAGATCTAACACCATGATATATAGAATGCTTGTATTGTTTACTTGTTGTTGAGGAAGTAATCTATAAATTCAAGCTGAATATTCGAAAGCTCAATGGGGATCTACTTCAACCGTCCAGAATAAGGTATGAGGTCTGATCCTTTAGTGTTAGACATTTAATTTCTATTGAATATTGGGAAGGATTGATTTCTGGAGTCAAGCTGTCTATTGTGGTACCCCAAGCCATAGGAATATCTCTCCATAACAGAATTGGTGACTCCGCTGGGGAGTTCCTACTAGTTGTCCTTTGGGGGTTGTTTTATTGGCATTCAATGAATTTGAATTGCTCTTTCTCTCTTGTTTTTGTGTCGGGTCTGGGGGCATGTATGCCTGGTAGGGTCTGATTGGTGTGAATTTTGTCTCAACCTATCTGTTTGCCTTGATTTTATGCACACTTCTTCCTGTACACGAGTTTTTAACTCACAGTCGCGTATACATGCGGGTTTCTCTGCGATTTCCACGTATACATGCTGGTTTACTACGAATAGTCACATATGCCCTTGATTTCGCCTTTTTGTGGAAGTTAATTGGTTGCTAGGTGAATTATGATATTTGCTAAGTATCATTTGGCACTACCTGAGTCTGTTTAGACCTCTGTTTCTGACTAGAAACATTTTTTTTAAGGCTAAAATTTTTTTTTTAACAAGGTTCTTGTCATGGAATTTTCAATTTTTTGTTTGAGATTAGTGCATTAGAGTTCTTTTACCTTAGTGCTTTGCTTGAGTGCTGTTTGTGTGTCCTTGCATATTCTAGGGGTCGTAGAATCATTGTTTTGCTTTTTGCATCTCTTTTATTTCAAAAAATCCAAAAACATTTGCTTATCATCATGCATTGCATTTTGCATCTTTGCATTGTACTTGCACTAGATTTGCTTTGGAGTACTAGTTAGGACTTCATATAGGAAAAATTTGCATTCATCATTTGAAGAGAATTGTGCATTTCACGTACTAGCATACCCAGTTTTCATGGACACAATGCATTTGCATTGATTGTTAGGTGTGCATTTTACTTCATGTTGCGTCATAACACCATTAGTTGCATGGTCATATCCTTTTTTTGAGTAATAAAGCCAATTAAAATCAACGCTAAATTAAAATGAATTACACTCTTTTCTTTTATAGGGTGCACCAACAAGATTAGGTTTTAGGATCTTGGAATAGTTCATTGTAAGTTAATTCTCCAAGATCACTAAACAACAACATCTATGTGTCTATCCAGGTGAGTGTGTGAAATCCTTGGTATAACTAGTGTTTCTCAGGATCCTCCTCTCAAAAGGGATTTAAGCACGAGGCAATGTGAGCGGTTATTGATTGGGATGACCCCTAGTCATAATTGAGTAGCACCGGAGATATTTCCAGGATTGTATTCATATCTGGGGGCTCTTTCGAGAGTTTCAGGCTTTGCTACTCTGCCCATACAGTCAATCTCGCCTGCGACTGTCCGCCTGAGCATTGATTATATTGAGGTGACCTTAGTGGCCTTACCTAGGATATCAAGGGGGTACTTTACAGGGGTTATTCTGTAGGTGTCCCAACTAGGTTGGGGTCGGACAGCATAGTCGCTTTATGCATTGAAGCTGAGGGCAACAATAATTGGTTATGTACCTCCACTTGTTTTGTATGGGAGTCTCAAGCCTCTCCTAGGCGAGACATACTTGCTTCATTCGGGAGCTCATCTATCAAGCCCTTGTTTGCATGCATTCGGCTTTAGACTTTAGTAGTGATTTCTTTGTGCATGATAGTTGGCCTAGGGTTTACGTAAATAGAGTCTTTTCTATTTTTTGAGTCATTGTAGATTCGGGTGCGGTTCCTCGTCGTTCTCATCGTTTAGCAGGACTTTCACCTTCTAATTATCCTCCTCCTTTGGGAGAGAGACCTAGATAGTCTAGGTGGACTATTTCACACATTGATTCACACACCATGGGACACCATTTAGAGTATTTTCCTGAACCACCTCCTCCCATTCATGTAGACGATGGGGAGTTTACTCCTACATATGATCCTTCACCCAACTTGGGTGAGTTAGGTCCTATGATTTCTGAGATAGGAACCATGCACGATAGAAATACTCATTCTAGGGTTGATTCCCCATTGACGCATTACCAGTATGGAATGCTGGAGGACGCCGAGACTCATTTTGAACCTGCCAACACTAGCTACGGTAGTTATGCTATGTATGGTTTCCCTGCACAGGATTTGGCATTTCATGTCGAATCCAAATTCGAGCCTAACACTATGCCTAGGGGCACTCTCATTCCTTACCATAAAGAGAGGTTTGGGAGCACTAGTCACATTGCACCTTCCGTCCCAGTGGTGGAAGTTACATCATATATCCCTCCTAGGTATAGGGTTAGCGATCCGATTAGGATACCAGATCCGAGACGAGTGACGATAGGCGGTAGCACATATATTATTACTTAGATTCCTTCATCCTCGATCCCTAGTTCTTCAAATGTACATCCTCCACCTTATTCACGTGGTCCTTCGAGCCGGTATATGGCTACGAGTCAGGTCCGTACTGTGGTTACTAAACTGATTGTGTCTCAGGTTTACATACTTCTCGTTGCTTTGGGAGGCTATGTTCATACTTCTAGAGGTCATGTCACTACTTCTGGGGCGTATCTCTATACTTCCGGTATGTATATCCCTACTTCCGGAGCGTTTCTTCCTACCTACAGAGTGTCTCATGGGGCATCACATGCGATGACTTATGGACCCTATTATGGGATGCAGTATGGATATGGTTCTTCACCTTATGGAGGCGGGTATCAACAACCTACTTACTCTCCTAATTATGGCTTTGTAGCTCCTACTAGTCAAGGTCCACCGCACTATGGTGCTTCCACGCCACCCTATATGGGTCATACGGGAGCGGTTCATCGACCTCACCATCCTGGGCTCCCTTTCCTCATGATGCTTAATCTTCCTGACTTATTGAGATTAACGAACGATCCTATGGCTCATGAACCAGCTTGGATGGCTATCCCTACCAAACTTCCTTTGGACATACCTAAGTTTGAGGGCAAACCGGGAGAGGATCCAGGCGAACACGTTACTACGTTTCACCTATGGTGCTCTTTGAATTCCTTACATTAGGACTCGGTCCGTTTGAGACTATTTCAACGCACCCTTACAGGGCCCACTGGGAAGTGGTATATAGAGTTACCTAGGGGAGCTTTCTCTTTATTCGACGACCTTGCGATGAATTTTCTTAATCACTTCCAGCTACCAGTGCATTATGACGTTGGTATTGAACTCTTTTCGACATTTTGGAAAGATAAAGCCACACATATTTCTGATCATATTCAAGAGTGGCGTAGACAAAAGAGGTTAATTAAAGCTTTTATACCACCAAAATTCCTCCTTGAGTGGTTCCTCAAGTTGTTTCTACCATATATAGCGAAGGATGTTTCCACATCCCGAGTGCAGAATGAGGAACAAGCAATTTTTAGGGCACAGGAACTGGACTTGATTTATGCTCAATCTAGTTTGTTGTATGAAATTATCCCAATGCTCCTCGTTCCAGTTTCGATCCCAAAGTCAAACTTGGACCACATGCTAATGGCATTGTGGGTTGTGCAAGTGCGAAACCCACAGATTCGGTTGCAAAACAAGTTACTCAATTGTCAATCAACTAATCTGCTTTGGGACAAGCTATGGCTTCGTCTCAACCTACCCAAACAACGAGTGTACTTTCTGTGCAATCGTCGGACCAGAAGGGTAACCAACAGCCCTGACGGAATCGAAAAAAGGGTAAAAATAATTGAAAGGTTGGGAATAAGAATGAGAATGCTAACAATAATGACAAGAATGGTCGAAATGCTGGGGGGGACAAGCAAGCTAAATGTAAGGTTAAGTTCCCTTGCAAGTTGTGTAAGGACGATCACCTCACTTACTTGTGCCCTCATATTGAGGAAGCTTTGAGATTCTTAGCATAGGGCCCAGCTATGCTAACTAACCCTTTACCACATAATCAAAATATGAACTCAAAGTCCCATGACCAGTCTAGTGATGATGATCTACCAGAGGGTAGTGGTCGTGGGTGCATTAACATGGTCCATGCTGCGAAAGTTGTGACCTGTGAAAAATATTATGGTTCGTCACAACCCAGCCCAGGAAAAGAGCCTTATCCACCAGGGTCCCCTTTATGCATTGAGAAACCTACGGATAAACCTGAGGCTGTACCTCGCATTCCTAAGGGAGTCCTTAAGCATTTAGGGCATAATCCCAATGTTTGAGCCACCCAGAATTATTCAGTTGTTGAGGATTTGGGCCACACTCCTTGTGCGATGTCTGCATTGGAAGTGCTTCAGAGTTGTCCTTCACAAAGGAAGGATTTGCTTTCTACCCTCGGTGTGAACGATGATGATTCTTCCTCTGTGATCAAATTTGAAACCGCAGGACTTTAGCCTTGCTTTCCCTACTATGTATCTCTTTTGGTTCATGTAGAATTTCTTAATATGACCATCAAGCGCACTATGATTGATGAGGGCACTGCTGCTTCTGTGATGTCTTTGTCTTGTTGGAAGGGTCTTGGTTCTCCTGAGCTACAGAAACTATGTTAACTGCGTTCGATGGGAGATCTTTTAGGCCGCACAACATCCTTCCTTCCCTAAAAGTCCATTTGGGGGGGAAGACCGTTGCGATAGAGGTTGAGGTGGTTGATGCACCCCTTGACTATAATCTCTTGCTGGGTAGGAACTGGATGTACAGTATGCAAGCTGTTACTTCTTCCTTGTTCCATGTTTTATGCTTTCCACATAATGGGAATATCATAATGATTGATCAAACAACATTCAAGAATCTGTCTATTACCGCATCTTCGGGAGCTTCGATCCCAATCATTGAGCACTCTCAGACGGCAACTGGGAGTGTGGGTGTAGGCATGTATCCATCCCTCATGGTAAGCTTTAGTTGTCCTGCACCGATCCTCATGATAGGATCTAGTTTCGATGAGGCTTCGACATCTATGACATCAGTGTCCTTTCACACGACTCATATGGAAGATCCTTGGATTCTTCCTACACCGAGTACATCGAGTGAGCCCATTGAGATGAATGTGTCGTTGCCTTGAGCTATGATAGCTTATCAAGCTAATCTCAAGAGTGTTACAGAGCCTAGTCATTCCTCTTTGTGGATGGAGGAGGAGGACCCTTATGTGCTACCGGCATGGGTAGTACAGTATTCTCACGCACACGACTACCTTGATATGATTTTCCCTTCGGATGAAGCGATTATTGAGGCTGTGTGGGGAGTTGAGCCACCATGGGAGGAACTTCATCATAGATTGTACTTTCTTCCAGAGCTTGACCGTTTGGAGCGTGAGGATTTTAGAGCAGTTCTTAGTCAGAGAGTTGGTAATCCTGTGGTTCCATTAAGCTCTCCTGGTCCGATGGCTGATGGAAACATCGCAAACATATATTCCACAATACCTATTAACATCTCTCTCGATCTTGGCACGATAGAAAATGTCTATATTGGGGTGGAATGTTCCCATGCTGAGATTCTGGAATATACCGAGCTATTTAAGGAATTCCGTGATATCTTTGCTTGGTCTTATGACGAGATGCCAGGTATTGACCCTCATATTGTCGAGCAAGAGATTAAGACTTACCCCAACGCTAAACCTGTTCGACAACATTTATGTGTGGTGAATCCTAGGAAAGCACCCGCGATTAAGGCAGAGATAGAGAAGCTATTGAAAGCTGGTTTCATCTATCCCATTCCCTTGATGGAGTGGGTTTCAAACCCCGTTCTGGTGGATAAGAAGTAGGGAGCGATCCTCATATGCACTGATTTTCATGATTTGAATCGTGCCTGTCCTAGGGACAACTTCCCCACACTATTTATAGATCAGATTTTGGATGAGTGTGTGGGTAGCGAGGTGTTCTCCTTTATGGACGGTGTTTTCGGGTATAATCAGATACAGATTAAACCTGAGGACCAACATAAGACTGCATTTATTTGTCCTTGGGGAATGTTTGCATATAGGAAAATGCCTTTCGGCCTTAAAAACTCCATAGCTACATTTCAACGGGGAATGACCTTGATCTTCCACGATCTCAAGTCAATTATCGAGGTATTTTTGGATGACCTCGCTGCTCATTCTCGCATGAGAATGCGTCATCCCTATCACTTGAGATTGGTATTTGAAAGATGCCAGCACTATTCGGTTCGATTAAATCCTCACAAGTACATCTTTTGTGTGAAATCAGGGCATTTGTTAGGATTCATCATTTCTAAAGAGGGTATAAGAGTCGACCCTTTGAAGGTTGAGGCAATACGTCAGTTGTCTCCCCCGAATAATATTCGTCATCTTTAGTGTTTGCAAGACATAGCAAAATTCTTACGAAGATTCGTTGTCAAATTCGCCAATTTGACTAGAGGCTTCATGCATCTCTTGAAGAAGGACACCCCCTTTTATTGGGATGAGCGAGCCCAGGAGTCCTTTGATGCACTCAAGCGAGCCCTAGCATCGGCCCCGGTGATTAGTCCTCCAGATTATAGCCGTGATTTTCTATTATATGTGGCCACATCCTTAGAGACGATTGGAATGGTTTTGGTTCAAGAGGATGAGGAGCTCCAAGAGCATGTCATATATTATTTGAGCCGAAACCTTATTGACACAGAGATTTGTTATTCTCATGTCAAGAAGCTTTCTTTAGCTACTATACATGCGGTTCAATGGTTGAGACGTTATATTATCCTTCGCCAGACCTTGGTTGTGGCCCATGTCAATCCGTTTCAATTCATCCTCACCCGAAGGATGATTGGGGGAAAGTATAATAAATGGACTGTCATTTTGCAAGAATTTGATCTCGAGTTTGTTTTGGCAAAATCAAAGAAGTCTTTAATTTTCGCAAAGCTTATATCAGATTTCCCAAGCGAGGTCGAGGAGTTGGTTTGTGGAGATACATTTGTCGATGAACACATCTTCTTAACTTCAACGTTAGATCCATGGTATGGGGATATCATAATTTATTTACAAACACTGAAGACCCCTACTCACCTCTCACGAGATGAACGACGATGATTATGTCATGTCTCTAAGAACTACCTCATAGTGGACAATACTTTGTACCACCATGGGGTATATTCCATTTTACGATGTTGTTTAACTCATGAAGAGAATGAGGTAGTGCTGAATGATTGCCACAGAGGGGCGTCTGGTGGTCATTTATCTGGGTTTTCTATAGCTCAAAAGATTTTAAAAGCAGGTTATTTCTGGCCGTCGATATTTAAGGATTGTATTGATGCGGTCAAGAGGTGCCACCTTTGCCAGGTGTTCGCATGTAATATGCCCTCGAAACCTGCCCTGTTACATCCTGTTATCACCATCGGTCCCTTCACTAAGTGGGGGCTCGATTTTATGGATTGTAACCCAGCGTCGGTTGGGGGACACCATCACATTATAGTGTTTGTTGATTATTTCACAAAATGGGATGAGGCTATGCCTACAGTAAAATCCGACAGTGAGACAGCCGCTTACTTTGTGATCAACCAAATTATTACTTGGTTCGGGATTCCGAAAGAGCTTGTCAATGACCATGGCTCGCACTTTCAGAACTGTATGATGGAAGAGTTGGAATCCAAGTTAGGGTATAAGCAAGAGCATTCATCTTCTTACTACCCCCAAGTGAATGGACAGGTAGAGGAAGTGAATAAATCACTCAAATCCATTCTCTAGCGAACCATCGCACAAAGCAAGAATAATTGGCACATTATGTTATATATTGCTTTGTGGGCATATCGAACCACTGTGAAGACTTCCATTGGTTTTTCTCCATATCAGCTTGTACATGGAGTGGAGTCGATATTGCCGGTTGAATGCGAAATTACTTCGTTGAAGCTAGCTGTGGAACTCTTACCGGACACTTCCCCATTGGAGGAGCATTTGGTTCACCTTAAGCAACTTGATGAGCAGCGTCGGGATGCCTTGGTGGCTCTAGAAGTCAATAAACGTCTCGTTAAGGTCAATTACGATAAATTTTTCCATCCAAGAGAATTTAGTGAAGGATACTTGGTCCTTTTTTGGGATCAACCGAAATAACCCTTGGGGGCAGCAAAATTTAATCCTATGTGGCGTGGTCCTTACGTGGTCAAGCATGTGTTAGAGAAGGTTGCGTATGAGTTAGTGGATTACGAAGGAATGGCCTTGGCAGAGCCTAGAAATGGGCTCTATCTCAAAAAATACTATGCATGATCTTTAGCCAAGGCTGCTTATTGTATATTATTGTACAACGTTGCATAGTTAGGTCTTTTTCTTATCGTGATTGGGTTTGTGATTAGTTTTCGTTTCTTTTGGTAGATGTGAATGGAATATTCCACCTACATAGGATTCATGGATGGTTCAAGCCTTCACACTCAACACTCAGCCTCTGTTGCTTCGGTGATTTATACTCCTATGGGTCAGGTACTGTCTTTAGGAGGTGTATGTCAACAATGTTGCTGAATACAGCGCCATTATTGAGCTTCTACAGGATGCCATTTTACATGGCATTCTATCTCTTGAGGTACGTCTTGATTCAGAGTTAGTAGTGTCACAGCTCAATGGTTTGTACCATGTTAGAGATCCGACATTATTGATAAGGTTCTTGCATGTGAGATTGTTAGAGCAACAATTTGACAATATAACATACATACACATTCCAAGAAATAATAATCAAGTTGCTGACTCATATGCTAACTACGTGTTAGATTGGCATTTGCATCATTCACAATAATTTAATCACAAACACAATTTTTACACATGTAAATAAATAAATCGATCACCATAAATTTTTTTATATATACATCAAAAATGTGATAATACATAGTGTCATGATACAAAATTGGGGATTTTAAGACACCATCATATAATACACAGCCGTACAAAATGTATACACTCCCATGTGTCTAATACTATGGAGGAGGAGGAGGGTTGTGATCATGGAACATCACTACGGCTCTAGCCAGTCGTCGAAATAAATGCACCCATGCACGTGGTACACCCACCACTTGCCGCTGCATGGCCTCAGGAAAGTCCTCGACTTGCACCATGGGAAATCTATGTGTCAATCTCACAAAGTTGGTATGAATGCTCTGGAGCGTTCGCTTCGCATCCACACCCATGATGTCATCTCCTCTTCCCCTCCGTCTATGATGAGGGAAGCCCTCTGGCTTCCATGGTCCCACATATGCACATAAATGGTAGATGTCACTATGTATCATCACCCAAAAATATGTATTTTTGATTCCACATAATCAAGAAAACAAAAAAAAATCAAATAACTTAAAATTTAAAAAGATAGGGTCGAGATTCGTTAACTATATCACCATATCCCAATCCTGGTGGTAACGGCATGTCCGGGTCCCCCCGGAAATCTATCCCTACATAGGGGTAGTCATCAATGGTAACTATCTGTCGTCGCCACGATGGAAAGAAGTCAGCTGGATATGGGTTGGCCACCCTACCACCCCCCAGTCTGCACATAGCATCTGCCCAACGCCATTGGGCTGGATCGCGAACCTCGTGAAGAGGAACGTCCACTCTCGGACTCAATCCTAGAACACGCTCGAAGAAAAATGTGCTCAAAATACTATTGAACCCAAAGTTCCGCACCCTTCCTGCCTTACACTCACTGAG
The DNA here is from genome assembly GCA_001517045.1 of Pseudotsuga menziesii. Taxonomy (NCBI): domain Eukaryota; kingdom Viridiplantae; phylum Streptophyta; class Pinopsida; order Pinales; family Pinaceae; genus Pseudotsuga; species Pseudotsuga menziesii. The sequence continues at coordinate 828,592 of LPNX011140710.1, read as the reverse complement.
CTGGTGTTTCATGTTGCTCAGTAGTTTGGTACTCCAGTCATAGATCGTGGGTCTCATACACTCCACTGCATAGAACATCAGAGGCCGCAAGGCCTAATGGAGTGATGCCAAACCTGCTATCCTGCCCAGCGTCAATAATATGGCCTTTAGGCCCAGCACCTGTATAACATTGGTAGGGACTTGACTACCCACCTTCTCGGTGTTTGGATAACAGTACACTGCAATGTACTCATCGATAGTCAGGCCACCTCCTGGCCCACCACGGGAATGAAGGTTCACTACTTCCCCTCGTCTAGAAAGTATAGTGATAAAGTATATGTCCTCCACCTCTATGGTGAGGGAAATCCCATCGATATGGAAGGAATCCAAGTCTAGATCCCAATAATCTACTAGCATCTGTAACAGTCTTGGTTTAGCCCTCAAACCACCAAGACACCAAAACTTGTAGAGTCCGCATGCACGTAGAGCTTGTTGAGCCATTAAGTCAGCCCTTACTACTTCCTCTACTTCACCATGCTCATGCTCTCTCCACTCTAGGACCATCCTGCACAAGAAATTGCAAATTTTCCCATTAGTTTATTGAAAAAACCATATGCGCGGCCTCATGCACGACTGTTTTCAAAATAGTCGTGTATGTACGCGGGTTTGAGGCCATTTTCCGCGTATATCTAGCCCTATACGTGGAAAAAAACCTCGATTTCCGCATGGGACACAACGCTCATTTTGGGTTGGCCCAAAAACCTTATTTGACCATGAAAATTCATAAAAAATGTATCAAAATGCAAGAGAGCATGAGTAAATACCTAGAAGAAACGGTAGTGAATTCCGCCAGCTGGATCTCCTGGAATTTGCTGTTGGAAATTAGAGCTCAAATGGGTAAAAGTTTCAAATGATTTATAATATTTTGAATTTTTTACTATTTATAGAAAATTTTCAAATATTTGAAAATTTTTACCCCCTTTCCTATAGTTTCGACATTTTCTAACCATTTTGGACCATTTTTTACACAATTCATGATGTAGAAGTCCTTTTTCAGTGTCGTTTCAATGATTGGATTGACCCATTCATGCCGATCTTAGGTATCATCTCTAAACTAGCATATAGGTTAGGTTTGATCACCGTTTGCATTTTGCATAACCTTATGACCATCTCATCATGACCTTAGGTACAAACCCACTCTATTATGTCACGAAACCTTCTTGCTGCTTTAGAAGTGGTATGATATGAGTGGTAGAGCTTTACCGTACATGGGTACCCTAGTTAGCGCCCTATTTGCATTTGGTGCCCATGCTGACATTTTCTCCTTTAGGGTCTGGGAGTCCGTTGAATAGTACTACCATGACATTTCACAAGAGCCTCATACTCCTCTTGATCTTTTGCTGGCCTATTTCCCTCAGGACTCCCTCATGTCAAGTTGTGAATGCATTATCATGATATTTTCCTGCCTTACTGAGCTTTATGCCGGCTTCCCTAACATTGCGCTTCAGCCATATAGCCCGAGCTTGTCTCATGTCTAGCCATGCAGAGCCATTTCTTATATCCTTAGCAGCTTGATTTCCTTTTTACCAGGAGGGGATTTTCCCTCGAGTGTCAATATCCTACACATGTATCCTTGCATTGAGCATAGGAATGTTCCACTGCTTGGAACTAGTTTGTTTTCCCTTATGACACTCATCCCCTCTTAGTATGTAAATATAAAGCTATTTTATTCTTTTTTCAAGCTTTATAAATAACTGAAAAAGTCCAAAAAAAAATTAAAAAACCAAAAAGCCGGACAAGGAAAGATTTTATCTGTGGAAACTATTGAGTCATGTCGCCTTCGAACAGATCACTGTATATCACATCCATTGGTTGGGTTATAGTTTTACTTTAGGAGCTGTACTCATTTATTTGAGTTTGTCTCCATCGACTAGTTAAGCTTCCAGTCCCTATGGAGCCTCTGTCGATGCCTCCTGTGTCGCAGAGATGTCCAAATTTGTATATCGAGTCTATGCTACCTTCATTCAGTCACCATACATCATTATGCTCTTGTTCGAAGGAAGTTGAAGCCTGAGTCAGCCATTCCTCAGTTATCTTGAATTTCCATGCCGTCCATTCCCGGTATAGTTACTGTTTCATGCACTTATGATCGAGTCCTTCCACATTATACATCTTTGCTGAGTACCTCATGTTGGATCATGGGGGATGCCTTAATGCCCTCCTTCTAGCGGGTTTCATCCCATCGACTTCAAATCATTTATTTTGGGATTGGAATCTAGAGTCATGTTGAGTGCCTTGAGACTTGAATTCATCAGTGGCAGGTTCTCTCGCCATCGATAGTTTTTGGGAATACATCAATGTCCCCTAATTGATGGATCATCTCAAGTGTTCAACCTCAACAAATTTATTCACAGTTGTTAGTTTGCACTCTAGTACCTTGATTCCCATTTTCATTATCGGTGGGTGATCTCACATCTGTCAACGGTATACATTAATGACTGGTAATTAGATGATGGACTACTATGTTCACCCTCAACACCTCTATTCACATAGTAGGACATATGCTCATAGCAGTTTGTGTAGAAGACTTTCCATATTGGTGGCATCCCTTATATGCTACCTCATTGATCATACCAATGTTCATGAGATTTTAGCTCTCGTGACTTGATTCCAGTATATGTCAGATATTTCCAGCCACTATGGAGATCTTGATCTGTTATATCTTCAGCCATTATGGAGATCATGGTCCTTTGTATATCTTCATCATGGAGATTCTGATCTATGTATATTGTATATGGATATGACCACATATGTGATATCATGTATCATGACTATTTATGGCCATTGTACTCTTATGTATTCGGGACTACTATATGTATTTGCAGTTATATGCAGAGTTGTATTATTGTACTATGTTGATTGGGTGGCTGGTCTTCCATTTGGGATCCTTCATCACTCCACTTCTGGGATGGACTTATAATGTATTTCGGCCATCGTATGACCCCTCTGACCTCACACATTAGGGGGCATCTGTTATAGCTGATTTCACCACTCCAGGTGAATCACACTTTGTATGGCCATCCCCTAGCCTGCTGCAGACTCCTTAGACCCCATGGACCATTTTTTGTCCTTTTATGTTTCCTTTATCTTCCCTAAAAAAATATGAAAAATGATACACGCGACTTTTAAACCTATAAGCACGTATATATGCGGGTTTTACCACTAAAACCGTGTACATCGGGATGTGTGCATAATACAAATCCTTTTGGAGTTTTCCTTGACATGGATCTCACTCATTTAACTCCTGGCCTTCCCTATGCCTTGAGATCGCTCGGATTGAACCTTTCATTACCCCTTTGGAAGCTATATAAGGAACCCCTTGGTACATTGAAGGAAGAAGAGAGAATTGAGAGAAAAGAAACTATAGTCCATTGTTGCCAGAACTTATGCTTGAGTCTGCATCCCTTTGTCCCTTGGAGCACTAGTGTGTTCTTCCCAAGCTTTCCTTTTGCTTGTGAGCTTGCTATCGAGAGATGGAGGATTGAGGTGGTGGAGTCCCAAGTGGGGGATTTAGTTTCTCCGGTTCGCAGACGTGCTGTTAGAGGTTGTATCTTGTAATCTCTGATTTATATTAATAGAAATATCTTTTCCTTTCCAATAATGTGTGTTTGAATGAATATTTTATCCATGGTATGATGTCAAATGCTTGTACATTATTGATTATATATGCTAGAATAGATATAACACCATGATATATAGAATGCTTGTATTGTTTACTTGTCGTTGAGGAAGTAATCTATCAATTCAAGCTGAAGATTGGAAAGCTCAACGGGGCTCTACTTCAACAGTCCGGAATAAGGTACGAGGTTTAATCCTTTAGTGTTAGACATTTAATTTCTATTGCATATTGGAAAGGATTGATTTCTGGAGTCAAGCTATCTGTTGTGGTACCCCAAGCCATAGGAATATCTCTCCGTAACAGAATTAATTTTGTTACAGAGAGATATTCCTATGGCTTGGGGTACCACAATAGACAGCTTGACTCCAGAAATCAATCCTTTCCAATATGCAATAGAAATTAAATGTCTAACACTAAAGGATCAAACCTCATAACTTATTCCGTACTGTTGAAGTAGATCCCCGTTGAGCTTTCCAATCTTCAGCTTGAATTGATAGATTACTTCCTCAACAACAAGTAAACAATACAAGCATTCTATATATCATGGTGTTAGATCTATTCTGGCATATATAATCAATAATGTACAATCATTTGACATGATCCCATGGATAAAATATTCATTCAAACACACATTATTGGACAGGAAAAGATATTTCTATTAATATAAATCATAGATTACAAGATACAACCTCTGACAGCACGTCTGCGAACCGAAGAAACTGAATCCCCCACTTGGGCCTCCACCACCTCAATCCTCCATCTCTTGATAGCAAGCTTACAAGCAAAAGGCAAGCTTGGGAAGAACACACTAGTGCTCCAAGGGACAAAGGGATGCAGACTCAAGCATAAGTTTCGGCAACAATGGACTATAGTTTCTTTTCTCTCAATTCTCTCTTCTTCCTTCAATGTACCAAGGGGTTCCTTATATAGCTTCCAAAGGGGTAATGAAAGGTCGAATCCGAGTGATCTCAAGGCATAGGGAAGGCCAGGAGTCAAATGAGTCAGATCCATGTCAAGGAAAACTCCAAAAGGATTTGGATTATGCACACATCTCGATGTACGCGGTTTTAGTGGTCAAACCCGCATATATACGCGCTTATAGGTTTAAAAGTCACGTGTATCATTTTTCATATTTTTTTAGGGATGATCAAGGAAACATAAAAGGACAAAAAATGGTGCATGGGTTCTAAGGATTTTGCAACAGGACAGGGGATGGCCATACAAAGTGTGATTCACATGGAGTGGTGAAATCAGCTTTAACAGGAAGATACCTCAAGATTCATAGAATAGGGCCCAGTTGTGCTAACTAATCCTTTACCCCATAATCAAAATATGAACTTGAGGACCAATGATCCTCATTGTGCATCAGGTGGAGATCAAAATTCGCTGGAATCCAATAATGGTCATGGTTGCATCAACATGGTACGTGCTACTAATGTTGTGACTCATGCAAAATATTATGGTTTGTCACAACCGGACCTTGGAAAAGAACCTGCTCCACTCGAGAGGCCTTTGCATATTGAAAACCCTATGGATAAACCTGAAATTACACCTCGCATTCCTAAGGGAGTCCTAAATATTTCAGGGCACAATCCTAATTCCCAAGCCGCCTAGAACTATTTCGTTGTCGAGGATTTGGGGAAAAATCCTTGTGCGATGTCCGTGCTTGAAGTACTTCAGAGTTTCCCTCTGCAAAGGAAATCCTTGATTTCTGCTGTTGGGGTTAATGATGATAACTCTTCTTCCATTATCAAATTTGAAACCATGGGACTACAGCCTCGCTTTCCTTACTACGTGTCTCTTTTTGTTCATGTAGAGTGTCTTAATATGACCGTCAAATGCATTGTGATTGATGAAGGCATCGCTGCTTCCGTGATGTATTTGTCATTTTGGAAGGGTTTGGGTTCTCCTGAGTTGTCTCAATCCACTACTATGTTGAATACCTTTGATGGCAGATAATTTCTTCCTTCTCTTAAGGTCCAATTAGGAGGGAAGATCGTCGCGATTGAGGTTGAGGTGGTTGATGCGCCCCTTGACTACAATCTTTTGCTGGGCCGGAATTAGATGTATAGTATGCAAGTCGTAGCATGTTCTCTCTTTCGAGTAGTATGCTTTCCATTTAATGGGAATATTATTACGATTGATCAGACATCATTTTGTAATTCGAGTGTTAGTGCATCATCGAGAGCTTCTATCCTGATTATCAATCATTCTCAGCTAGAAACTGAGAGTGTGGGTGTGGGTATGTATCGATCTCTTATGGGGACCTTTAGCTATCATGCGCTCGTTCTTATGATCGAATCTAGTTTTGATGGGGCTTCTTCTTCGTTGAATTTGGTGTCTTTTCTCACTACCCATATGGAAGATCCTTGGATTCTTCCTTCACCAAGTCCTTCGAATGGACCTGTTGAAACAGATGTGTTGTTGCCTATAGCAATGATAGCATATCAAGCAAATCTTGATTGTGTTGTAGAGCCTAGTCCTTCGTCTTCACAGATGGAGGAGGAGGACCTATATGTGCTTCTTGCATGAGGAGTTGAGTCATCTCACCCACATGATTTCCTTGACAATGTTTTTCCATCAGATGAAGCCATTATTGAGGCCATGTCTGGGGTTGAGCCTCCTTGGAAAGAGTTACATCATAGATCATATTTTCTTCCCCATCTTAATCGTATGGAGTGTGAGGACTTTGGGGAGATTCTTAATGAGAAGATTGGTATTCCCATGGTTCCATTGAGCTCTCCTGGTCAGACGGTTGATGGGAACATTGTGAATTTATCACCTACTATTCCTATCAATATTTGTCGCGATCCTGGCAAAGTTGAGAACGTCTACATTGGGGAGGATTGTTCCCCTGATGAAATCAAGGAGTATACCGAGCTATTTAAAGAGTTTCATGACATCTTCACTTGTTCATATGAATAAATGCTAGGTATCGACCCTCGTATTGTCAAACATGATATTAAGACCTATTCGAATGCGAAGCTCGTTCGACAACGTTTGCGTGTGGTGAATCCTAGAAAAGCACCCGTTATTAAGGATGAGATAGAGAAGTTGTTAAAAGCTGGTTTTATCTATCCCATTCCCTTGATGGAGTGGGTTTCAAATCCCGTTCCGATTGATAAGAAGCAAGAATAAATCCATATATGCACTGATTTCTATGATTTAAATCGTGCTTGTCCTAAGGATAATTTTCCCACATCATTTATTGATCATATTTTGGATGAGTGTGCTGTTAGGATATTTAGACACTTAGGAGTTAGTTAAGATCAACTTGTGTAATATATCCATTAGGTAAAAGTGTGTTTCTTTAGTATGCATTAGTATGCATTTGTAAATATTCTAATCCGACGGTCACGATATGTTCTAGACATAGAGTGATCCGACGGTTCAACTTCTCTTAGATCATACCTACCATTGATCCGTGGCTTAACACCCGATTGGTCTATGATCTCTATTTAAAGAGCATAGAGGGTCCTTGGCTAGTTGATCGATTATGAGAAGCTCATGTAACTTTCTTTCTTTTGGATAATAAATTGCTCCGAAGTAGCTATTTGGCCGGGGCCGTGGACTGTTTCCCTCTCGAGGGTTTTAACCATGTGACAAACATTGGTGTATTGATCTGTGATCTGTTTATGTGAAGCGGATATTCTTGGTGTTTGGTCCTTTGGGAGTACCCTGTGTACCCTAACATGGTATCAGAGCTTTTATGAAGAGCCGCTTTCGGTTTTGATCAAGATCTGGAACCGGTGTTGCTGAAACTTTTTTAAGGGTTTCTGGTTCTAGATTTTCTGTGCATTTGTGGCCTGTGGGAGCTGTTCCATTGCGTCCGGAGCGCCGTTTTCATTTGGAAACAGTTTTCGTTTCACCGAAAACCATTTCTGTTTGCTCCAGAAACACCCATTTCGGCAAATCTGAGGGTATAATGTTACAGTGACGGTTTTGTTTTTTTTAAATCTCTCACATTTTATCAGTATTATTATTAGATCATTTGTTTTAGTCTCGGATTGTTCCCTTCCTTGGCTGCGTATGCTCTTTTCCGTGCACCTTGCGCGATCGCGGCGAATCAGAAACAGTAAGGGAAAGTTTTTTTTTCTTGTCTTCTCGGCTACGTATGCTCTTTGCCGTGCACCTTGTGCGATCACGGCAAATCAGAAACAGCGAGAAAAATTGAAAACGTAGGCTTTCTGGGTAAGCTAACCAAGATCTAACCCCATTGTGTGGAAAAAGTTTTTTGTTTTTTGTTTTTCGTTTTTTTGTGATTTGCAGGAAAAGAAAGCAAGCACGGAAAACGAGAGGGAAGAGAAAAAAAAAAAAAAAAAAAAAAACCCCTTCCTCTTTCCATACTTTTACATACCTTTTAAACTTAGCTCACTTGGTCCAAAGTTGCTTTCCATCTTGATAAGTCTTGAGTTCAAGTCTCATCAAGTTATTTTTTAGTGCATGCAATTTCTTTTTTCAAGTTACTTTATTGTAAAAGTGCATCTCACACTAATAAAATAAAATAAAAGTGAGTCACTTGAGTCTTTTAATTTATTGCCGCTCTATTTAAAAGTCATTATTGTAAAAGTGAACATCACTTATTCTATAAAAGTGATTCACTTCAAAGCAACTTTATTGTAAAGAGATTGTCAAAGGTAGATCTTTGGAAGGGGGGGTTCTTTTTTTTGACTGGTCAAGTTAATATCTGCCACGTCACTATTGGGGACATCTTCAACTTTTCTTTT
>LPNX011140710.1:781507-816929 GCA_001517045.1 Pseudotsuga menziesii | reverse complement strand
GAAGCTCATGTAACTTTCTTTCTTTTGGATAATAAATTGCTCCGAAGTAGCTATTTGGCCGGGGCCGTGGACTGTTTCCCTCTCGAGGGTTTTAACCACATGACAAACATTGGTGTATTGATCTATGATCTGTTTATGTGAAGCGGCTATTCTTGGTGTTCGGTCCTTTGGGAGTACCCTGTGTACCCTAACATGTGCAGGAACCGAGGTATTCTCCTTCATGGATGGTTTTTCTGGATATAATCAGATTCAGAACAAACCCGAGGATCAACATAAAACTACATTTATTTGTCCTTGGGGTACATTTGCATATCGGAAGATGCCTTTCGTTCTTAAAAACACCGGGGCCACATTTCAGTGGGCTATGACCTTAATTTTTCATTATCTCAAAATGATTATCAAAGTGTATTTGGATGATCTTGCTGCTCATTCTCATATGAGAGTGCGTCATCCATACCATTTGAGATTAGTATTCAAAAGATGCCGCCATTACCAGGTTAGGTTAAATCCTCATAAGTGCATCTTTTGCATGACTGTTAGTTGCTTGCTAGGGTTCATTGTATCCAAGGAGGGTATAAGAGTCGATCCCTTAAAGGTTGAGGCAATACTTCAATTGTCTCCCCTGTGTAATATTAGACATATTCAGTGTTTGCAAGGCATGGAAAATTTCTTGCGGAGATTCGTGGTTAATTTTGCCAATTTGAATAAAGTCTTTATGCGTCTTTTAAATAAGGACACTACTTTTTGTTGGGATGACCGAGCCCATGAGTCCTTTGATGCTCTTAAGCGAGCCTTAGCATCGACCCCCGTGCTTAGTCCACCTGACTATAGCCATTATTTTTTTATTTATGTGGTCGCGTCCATGGAGACGGTTGCTATGGTTTTGGTTTAGGACAATGAGGAGCTCCACAAGCATGTCATATATTATTTGAGTCAGAATCTTATTGATGTGGAAATCTGTTATTCTCATGTGGAGAAACTTGCCCTGGCCACCGTTCATGTGGTTCAGAGATTGAGACATTACATTATCCTTTGCCAGACCTTGGTGGAAGCTCATGTCAATCCATTTCAGTCTATCCTCACTAGAAGGATGATTGGGGGAAAATACAATAAGTGGATTGTTATTTTGCAAGAATTTGATCTCAAATTCGTTTGGCAAAATCGAAGAAATCATTGATATTTGCGGAGCTCATTTCTAATTATCCAAGTGTGGAGGAGGAGGAGGTTTATGAGGATACATTTGTCGATGAGCATATTTTCCTTATCTCAACTTTGGACCCATGGTATGGGGATATCATTGTATATTTGCAAACATTGAAGGTCCCTACTCACCTTTCACGGGAGGAGCGACGACGATTATGTCATGTATCTAAGAACTACCTTATAGTGGATAACACTTTGTACCGCCATGGGGTAGATTCCATTTTGTGTCGTTGTTTAAACCATGATGAGGCTAATGTTGTGTTGAATGATTTCCATGGAAGGGCATGTGGTGGTAATTTATCTGGGCTTTCTACAGCCCAAAAAATCTTGAGAGTGGGATATGTTTGCCGTCGATCTCCAAAGATTGTGTCCATGTGGTTAAGAAGTGTCACCCTTGCTAGGTGTTTGCACGCAATATACACTCGCATCCTACCCTATTACATCCGATTATCACCGTTGGTCCCTTCACCAAGTGTGGGCTTGACTTCATGAATTGCAACCTAGTTTCGGCTGGGGGGCATCACCACATCATAGTGGTTGTCGATTATTTCATGAAATGGGCAGAGGCTATTCCCACGATTAAATCCGATGGTGAGAAAACCGCGCATTTCATTTTCAACCAAATTATTACTCAGTTCGACATTCCAAAAGAGCTTGTCATTGACCATGGTAGGCACTTTCATAATAAAATGATGGAAGATTTGGCTTCAAAGTTAGGGTATAAGTAGGAGCACTCCTCTTCTTATTACCCTGAGGTGAATGGATAGGTTGAAGTAGTGAATAAATCACTTAATTATATTCTCCAACGAACCATCATGCAAAGCAAGACGAATTGGAATATCATGTTATATCTTTCTTTGTGGGCCTATACAACTACGGTTAATACTGCCACCGATTTCTCTCCATATCAGCTCGTACATGGGTTGGAGTCTGTCTTACCGGTTGAATGTGAAATCCCTTCATTGAAGCTAGATATAGAGATTTTACAAGACACTTCTGCATTGGAGGAATGTTTGGTCCACTTAGAGCAACTTGATGAGTAGCGTCGGGATGCCTTAGTGGCTCTAGAATTAAATAAGCGTCGCGTTAAGGTCCAATATGATAAATCTGTCCATCCGAGGAAGTTTAGTGAAGCTGATTTGGTCCTTTTATAGGATCAAGCTAAATAACCCTTGGGGGCATGGAAGTTTAATCCCATGTGGCATGGTACTTACGTAGTCAAACGTGTGTTAGATAAGGGTTCCTATGAGCTGGTGGATTATGAAGGGACGGACTTGGTGGAGCCTAGAAATGGGCTCTATCTTAAAAAATACTATGCATGATCTTCAACTAGGGTTGGTTATTGTATATTATTGTACATTTTTTTGCATATTTAGGTTTTATTATGGTGATCGGGTTTGTTGATTAGATTTCATTTCTTATGGCAGATGTCGATGGAGTCTTCCACTTACATAGGATTCGTTGATGGTGCTATCCATCACATTCAAAACTCAGCTTCTGCTGTTTGGGTGATTTATACTCCTACGAGTCAAGTATTGTCTTCATGAGGCGTATGTTTACGGCCTTCTTCGAACAATGGTGCTGAATATAGTGTTGTTATCGAGTTATTGTGGGATTCCATTTCACATGGTGTTCTCTCTTTTGAGGTATGTCTTGATTCCCAGTTAGTGGTTTCATAGCTTAATGGATTGTATCGTATTAGGGATCCGACAATATTACGAAGATTCTTACATGTGATATTGCTAGAATGGAAATTTGAGAACATAACATACATACATGTTTCAATAATTTTTAATCAAGTTGCTGACTCATATGCTAACTATCTTTTATATTGGCATGTGTTTCATAGACCATAAAATCACAAGCATATCACAAACATACATTTTTACACACATGTAAATAAATAAAATCGATCATCATAAATGTTTTTCATTAAACATCCAAAATGTGACGTCATAATACATAAGTGTCATAATAAAAAATTGGGGCTTCCGAGCCACCAAAATATAATACACGGTAGTACAAAAATGAAACACTCTCAGGTCTCTAATCCTGAGGAGGGGGAGGGGGGTTTTGATCATGGTATCACACTATGGCTCTAGCTATCCATCGAAATAATTGAACTCATGCCCGTGGTACACCAACCACCGGGAACTGCATGGCCTCAGGCAAGTCCTCGACTTGCACCATGGTACCCTGTGTGTCAAGTGTACAAAGTTTGTGTGGATGATTTGGAGCATCTGCACCCATGATGTCGTCTCCTCTTCTCCTCCGTCTATGACGAGGGAAACCATCAAGTCGATGTGGTACAACATCTGCATACACATGACAAATTGTCACTATGTGTCTTCACACCAAAACATGCATTTTGAGTCAATATATTAGAAAACAAAACAAATTTTAATAATTCAAAAAACTTAAAAAGAGGGTTTTGGATTCATTACCTATGTCTCCATATGCCACTCCTGGTGGTAGGGGCATGTCCAGATCTCCTTGGAAATCTATCCCTGCATAGTGGTAGTCATCGATGGAAATGATCTGCTGTCGCTACCATGGAAAGAAGTCTGCTAGGTAGGGGTTAGCCACCCTACCTCTGCCTAGTCTGCACATAACATTTTCCCAACATTGTTGGGACAAATCTCAAACTATGTGTGGAGGAATGTCCACTCTAGGGCTTAGCCCTGGTACACGCTCAAAGAATAACATGCTTAGTATGCTGCCAAAACTGAAGTTTCTCACCCTGCCCATCTTGTAGTTATTAAGCTGTTGTTTCATGTTAATCAATAGTGCAGTGCTCCAGTCGTATGCTGTGGGTTTCATACACTCCACCACATAGAACATCAATGGCCATGAGGCCTGGTGGAATGAATCTAGACTGGCTATCCTGTCGAGTGCCAATAGTATGGCCTTCAGTCCTAGCACCTGAATTGAATTTGTCGGGATTTGACTCCCAACCTTTTCTGTGTCTAGAAAGAAGTACACCACAATGTACTCATCAATAGTCAGGCCACCTCCAAGCCTGTGAGATCGTAGGTTCACCACCTCTTCTCGTCGAGATAATCCAGTAATAAAATATATGTCCTTAATCTCTATACTGAGAGACATCCTGTCAATGTGAAAAGACTCTGAGTCTAGATCCCAGTAATCTACTAGCATCTGCAGGAGTCTTGGTTTGGCCCTCAGCCTGCCAAGACACCAAAAATTATACAAACCGCATGCACATAGAGCTTGTTGGGCCATTAAGTCACCTTGAACAACCTCTTCTACATCACCATGTTCCCTCTCCCTCCATTCTAGAACCATCCTGCACATAAAACATGATTTTTTGCCATTGTTTACCTTAAAAATCCTTATTCGCGACCGCATACCCGACTGTTTGCAAAGCAGCCTCATACGTGACTGTTTGCAAAACATCCACGTATGTACGTGGTTTTGGGAGGTTTTTCCGCGTATGGCTAGCCCTATACACAGAAAAAACCCCGATATCTGCGTGGGCCGAAACACCTACTTGAGATTGGCCTAGAAAATAAAATTGACCATGGAAACTAAAAAAAATTGCATGAAATGGGAAGAGGAGGACACTAGGAGTTACCTGGAACAAACGGTGTCGAATTTCACTGGACGATGCTCTCGAAATTCACATTGGAAGTTTTGAGCTCAAATGGGTAAAAATTTCAAATGATATGGAATTTTTGAATTCTTTACTATTTATAGAAATTTTTGAAATTTATTGAAATTTTTTACCCACTTTCTATAGTTTTTTACTGTTTTTGACCATTTTGCACCGTTTTGGACTGATTTGATGATGTAAGAGTGCATTTTGAGTGCCGTTTGACCGTGGTTTTGACTCATTCATTCCAATTTCATGTATTATATTTAAACTGGCATATAGTTTAGGTTTCACATCCATTTACACTTTGCATGACCTTATGACCATTTCATTATAACCTTAGGTACGAACCCGTTCTATCTTGTCATGAAACCTTCGTGTTGCTTTTAGAAGTGACATGATGTGAATGGTAGAGCTTGACCATACATGGGTGCCGTAGTTAGCTCCTATTTTGAATTTGGCACCCATGATGACATTTTTCATTTAGGGTGTGGGAGTCCTTTGTATAGTATCACCGTGACTTTGCGCAAGAGCCTCATACTCCTCTTGATCTTTTTCTGACCTTTTTCCTTAGGAATCCCTTACATCAAGTTGTAATTGCATTATCATGAGTTTTGCTTTCCTTATTGAGCCTTATGACTGACTTCCCTGTCTTTTATTATCATCTATATAGCCAGAGCTTGTCTCATGTCTATCGAAGCAGAGCCATTTTACTTATCTTTTGCAGCTTGATTCCCCATTTTTTACCAAGAGGGGACTTTCCCCCAAGTGTCGTTATCCTACACAGGTTTCCTTGCATTGAGCATAGGTACGTTCCACTGATTGGAACTAGTTTGTTTTCCCCTTGACACTCATCTCCTCCTAGTCTGTAACTATAAAAAACTTTTATTCTTTTTCAATCTTTTTAAAATATTTGAAAAACTCCAAAAAAAAATAAAAAAACCAAAAATTCGGACAAGAAAAGATGTTATCTTTGGAAGCAATCAAGTCGTGTTGCCTTCGAACAGAGCACTGTATATCACATTCGTTGGTTGGGTTAATAGTTTGAATTTAGGATATGTACTCATTTCTCTGAGTTTATATCCATCGGCTAGTTAAGCTTCCAGTCCCTATGGAGCCTCTGTCGATGCCTCCTGTGTCACAGAGATGTCCCAGTTTTTTATATTGAGTCTATGCTACCTACATTCAGTCACCATTCACCTTTATGCTCTTTCTTGAAGGAATTTGAAACTTGAGTTGGCCATTACTCAGTTATTTTGACTTTGCATGTTGGTCATTCCCGGTATTGATACTGGTTCATGCACATTATGATCGATTCCTTCCACATTATACAGCTTTGCTGAGTACCTCATGTTGGATGATGAGGGATACCTTAACGCCCTCCTTCCAGTGGATTTCATCCCATCTAATTTAGATCATTTATTCTGGGATAGGAAATCATTTATTCTGGGATAGGAATCTAGAGCCATTTTGAGTTCCTTGAGACTTGCAGTCATCAGTGGTAGGTTCTCTTGCCATCGATAGTTTTTGGGAATACACCAATATCCCATGATCGATGAATTATTTCAAGTGTTTGACCTCAACAAATTTATTAACACTTGTTAGGTTGCACTCTATTACCTTGATTCCCATTTTCATTATTGGTGGGTAATCTCGCGTCTGTTAATGGTATACATCAATGACAGGTAATCAGACGATGGACTACTATGTTCGACCTTGACACCTCTATTCACATAGTAGGACATGTACTCGTAGTGGATTGTGTAGAAGATGTTCCATATTGGTGGCATTTCATATATGCTACCTCCTTGATCATGCTAGTTTTCATGAGATTTCAGCTCTTGTGACTTGATTCCAGTGTCAGATATCTTCAGCCATTATGGAGATCTTGATCCATTGTATATCTTTAGCTTTCATGGAGATCATGATCCTTTGTATATCTTCATGATAGAGATTCTGATCTATCTATATTGTACGTGGCGATGACCACACATGTCATATTTTGTATCATGCCTATTCATGGCCATTGTGCTCTTATATATCTGGGACTATGTTACAGCTGCAACTGTTTTCCCAAATTTTTTAAAATTTTGGACCCTCCTTATCGATTTTATCTTGCCTGGATTTACTTGGTTTCCTGAACTCGGTTGTTCCTCTGCTACAATTTTGAATTTTTGAGTTTGATTCGAGGTAAACTATTTTCTTTCATTTTGGAGGTTGAATGATCTAAAAAGCCTTTGTCTAGCTAATGTTTTTTGACTTTGGAAACTTCAAGTTTTGATTTGTAAATGTTTTCATTTATCGTTGTCGAAAGTCTTTTGAACAGTTAATCGAGGCCATAGTTCTCTATGCAGCTGCTGTTGTGGAAGCTAAACGATGATTGTTCCGATGGATAGCCCATATCTTTTTCGATGCCGTGGTTTTATTGTTTTAAATTTCTCTTTTCTTTGCGCTATCGGAAGGGATTTTTACTATTTATTGGAGGGCTATTCCTTTGCATCACCGACACGGTGGCGGCATTGAGCTCACCATCGTTGATACTTAGTCATTAAAACTTCTGATCACCGTATTTTTCATTTGAAAGCGGAAGCCTTCGTTGGTCTATCTTCTTCCATTGTGGCTATTTAGTTGGTTTATCTACCGATGCTTTTCTATCTAGTTCCCCGTTGCTCCGATCGCCGACGATTTTCTATTGTTGCGGAAGCCTTAGTCTATATGACTTCTGCCATTGAGGCTTTTTAGTGAACTAACCTACCGATTCATTAGTGGTTTCGATCTTTGACACTTAACTATTAGTGGTTTTTAGTCGTTGGCATTGCCAACACTGCGGAGATGTTAAATATTATAGCCCCGACACTTAGCGTTAAAAGTATTCGACGTTGATTGACTTAATCGTCTCGCGGGACCCGTATTCTGTTCGCTGTCTGTCATTGTGGCTATGAATAGGAATATTCTTCTGTACTCTTTAGTTCTTTCGATCACTGATGGTTTTCATTTGATCATGGAAGCAGTAGTTTGTATGTCATTCACCGTTGCAGCTCGTTAGTGAACTAATTGTCCGATGCTTAGTGTTCAAAATTGCCGATAGGGTCTTCCCGTTGTTTTCATGGGTGACAGAGGTTTCTGTTTTTGGTTGAGTCGGGGTTTCTCCGAGATGAATATCATAGGTTAGGGTTCATATTTGGCAGTTACATTGTTATCATTCATGCTTTCATGATTTTGATTTAGTCCAGATGTGGCTTGGATTGAGGTAAAGAGTCATTTTATTGATCTTGTGATTTTAGTTTGGACAATGGATTTAGGGGATTTCAAGACACAAACTCGTAGGATTTCTTTGTTTTTTCATTTTTTCATGCATTAACACTGTATATAGTTTATTTTACAGAATGCATACGGAGAAGGTAAATGGACTGATACAGTTTTTTGGTTATTCATGACAAGGTGATTGTTGTTGTAGAGAAGATATGTCTAGAAGACAAAGCAGAAGAAAGAAGGCAGCAAAGAAGAAAGAGAAAGAAAATGAAGAAGCAGAGATGAAGAAGGAGAAGAAGAAAGTAAGGGTCTGAGATCTCAATAGATCGATAGCAATAGAGGCCTAGGCTTGGGAAAATTTCATTAGCAACCAAGCTAGTCTCTCTTTATAAAAGTGCTATTAAATTTTAATTTAATATAACGTATTGTACAACACTCACTAAAAGACAAATTTGTGAGATTAGACGGTTGAGGGGAGCCCAAAGGTCACAGGGGAGCCCAAAGGTCACAAGGGGCAGCCCAAAGGTTTTGTTGTTTTGTATAAATATAGGAGAGTTAGATGTAATAGAGGAATTTTTAGTAGATAGATTTGTGAGAGTATGTTGTAAGAAGAACTATTTCCTTTTGCAATAAATAAATTACAAGTTTCCTATTGGAGAAAGCTTGGTGGAAGGTTCAAATGTTGTGCTATGGATTTGTTGAATGTGAACTATTTCATTTTTAGCTGTTGTCCATTAACTATGAGATTTTTCTAACTCTTTGAACCTATGTTCTTGTTATGAATGCACTCTATTTTATTCTATGAAATTTCTACTATGAGTAATGAAGGATTTTCATAAACAATGAGCTATCTTATTGTTCATATATCTATTAATGTTCATGTGTTTTGAATTAAATAACAGTTATCTATGATTTTTCTTAATGCATGTGCATAAATACATTACTCATTGATAAATGATAATCTTGCTCCCTAGGGATAGGTTAGATAGTTAGTTTTAGTTTCTTACTGTGTGTGATTTATATGCGAGTGAGTTAAGACGAGAGGTAAGAACCTGCACATCACATTGTGACCACTCCTCATATTCTCTATCAATATGAATTCTTATATAGGCACTTGCATATCATACTTAAATTCATACTTGAATTCAAAAAACTAAAATATACATGGTGGACCTGGCTGTAACCAATAAAACCTTTTATTTGTTACTTGACCTATGGTATCCGGACTGTAAACCGGACGGATTCTCCATACCAAATAGTAATGGGCTAGTTGGGAACGTTTACTGGGGAGAATCCCTAACTGTTGTTACCTACGAATTTCCAGGAATCAATAGTTTTTGGTGCTAGAAGGAGGTAATACAGTGCATGGATGACCGAGGAAACCCATTTCCTCGAAACTATACCACTGGTAACAGTTCTGAGAGCAGTTTGTTTTCCAATCCAATTCTGGAAGAAAAGGGTAAAGAGCATTAGTATTCTGTCGATAACGAAGTAGTCAATGACATTAGAAGATTTACTAGGTAATATGTGAATAATATTGGAGGATTATAGATTATACGTACCTTACCCAAAAGAGAATATCAAAAGAAATCTCATCCTATATTGGAATATGCAGTGTTGGTTGAAGATTTTGAAGAACTGGCAGAAACAGCCTTACAGGAAGTTGTTCAACCTCTGAATCAGTTGGACCCAGATACACCTTACTTTTCACCTGTTCATACCCATGTTCATTCACCACCTCACTCTCCACTTAAAATCATGGCAAATTTAAACGCAAATCAGCCACCTAACCCACCAAATCCACCACTTGCTTGGAGGGCTAGATCACCATTAAACCTAACACCTCCTTTGCATGACTTACCTCAGGATTTTGAGAAAATGTTTCCTAAGTTTGACCCAAGTGAAAATATTTTGGTAGATGATCATCTGCAAAGCTTTTACTTGGCTATAGAAGGACTACGGGTTGGAGAACATGAAGATGTAGTCTGCAGATTGTTTCCACGTACCCTGAAAGAAGCAGCAGTTTCATGGTATTTTTCTCTTTCTGCAAACTCAATCACAGACTGGGATACATTTGAAAGAATATTTAGAAGCAAATATGTAGTCTAGAAAACGCATGCAGCTCTGATGAAAGGGTTATTCACTTTAAATAAAGAAAGAAAGGAAAAAGTGCATAGTTTAACTCAAAGGTTTGCTGCTTATCTAAAGAATTTTTCTGCAACTAATAAACCATCTGATAAAGTTATGAGTGAGTATTATACTTCAGCTCTAGGGCTTGAATTGGCCATGTTTGACAAGATGTCAGTCAAACTACATTGTCAGAAACTTATGAAGAAGCTGAGAGAGTAGAAGCTAAAAAAGAGAGCATAGAATATTATCCTGAGCAGTTGGGAGAAAAAACTTTTGAAGGAATGTTGAAAATGATGCAGAAGCTATCTAACAAAGTGATAGATTTGGAAAAAGAAAAGGAGGCTCATAAAGCATGCAAGACTTACTATGAAAAGAGAGAAGATAACAATCAATTTAAACCTCCTCCACATAGTCCTGCATCAATGAATTTAACTGAGGTAGGTATGGATAATTTTTGCACTTTTCATCAGTATCCTCATTCTGAAAAAAACTCCCCTCAATGGATCAAATCGATGACATTAGTAATGAATCAGATATTGGACTCTAAACTAACAGAAGCTGATGATGAGGAAGAAAAGGGTAATAAATCCACAGAAAAACAAGAGGACGATGCTCTGATTTTATGGGACTGTGTCTCACTTTTTGATACAGAAGAGGAAGGTTCACTGAAACAGGAAGAAACATCAGAAATAAAGGTGACAACAAGAAGTCAAGGTTTGTTAAATAAAGAAAATTCAATACTTCTAAAAATTAAGAGACTTAAAGAGAATGTAAAGAAAACTCAGAAGAACAACACAGATGATAAAATACCTGAATTTACCATTCCTAGTCAAGATCTGAAAAAGTCAACATGACTGTTAAGCCTATTGAAGACAAAGTTGATAATGTCAAGGAAAATCTTAAAGCACCTGAGATGGGGTATGATATTGTGAAGGACATTAAAAGAGATAAGGAAAATATTTCATTATTTGAAATATGTAATGTACCTCAACAGAAAGAAAAATTGTTAAAATCACTTGAAGGACCAGAGGAAGAGCTTCCCACTAACAACCAACCCGTAGAAGAAATTGTTGAAGCAAGTGTGGGAGGTAAGGCTAGGTTTAAAACCCCACCTTTCCTTCTAACTTTTGAGATTTTAAACCATAATGTGCACAATTGTTTAGTAGACTCACGGTTAGTAGTCAATGTTATGCCACTGTCAATCTGCAAGAAGATCAATGGACAACCTAAACCAACTTCTTGGTAGGTTACTCAGCTAGACAGGACCAATGTGAAAGTAATCGAGGAAATGGAAGATGTTCTAATTTGCTTATCTACAGATGAAAATATATGTTAGTACATTGATATTGTAGTAGCAGACATATCTAATGTTTATGGACTTGTTTTGAATTGGGACTGGTCATCAAAGCTAAGCGGATACTTCGCATCAGATTGGTCACATCTATGGTTTCCTCATAAGGAGATTCCATATCAGATAAAAATATTAAGAGAGTCCCACATGAAGCATAATGTTACTCAATTGGAAAAAAAAATGAACCAGTGGATTCTGTATTGGGAAATTATCTAATTGAGCTAGAACCGGGAAACTACCAAGCAAAAGAATCTAGCAGTACACCAAACACCCAGCCT
Organism: Pseudotsuga menziesii; assembly: GCA_001517045.1. Classification (NCBI taxonomy): domain Eukaryota; kingdom Viridiplantae; phylum Streptophyta; class Pinopsida; order Pinales; family Pinaceae; genus Pseudotsuga; species Pseudotsuga menziesii. The sequence goes on along the minus strand of LPNX011140710.1, from coordinate 805,105 downwards.
AATCTCCTTTGATTTTCATGGGTTGATGAGATTGATTGTAAAATAGTAGATGTATTTTTTTATAATGGGTAGGCCTTTTTCAATTTGTAGTCAATCCTAGCCCCTCAACTTACAAGCTGCTAGATTTACAAGGGTGGGCAGAGAACTGACGAGTTAGTGGTTAGTTCTCAAACTTTATTTATTGGTTTTTATTTCTTGATTATCTTGTACATAAATAAACTGATTGCTTTGTTTTTTATTTATTTTATTTCTGTTTGCTCTGATTTCAATAAAATAAGCAAACTTTTGGTTGCATGGAGAACATCAGAATTCTGGATTAACTAAAATCCTTGGCTGTAAGACTGTGTAATATTGATTTATCTAGAAGAATTTCTTTTAGTTTACCAGTTTTCCTAAATGGTTATGAACACATTGAAGTCCTACTTAATCCTTGTAAAATAACTCAGGATCAAAAGGTCTAGAATACTATTTTGAGGCTTCATCCATCTCACATTTAAAAATGTCTGAGGGGGTGACAGCAAGGACCCATGGAAAGGAAGTAGGGTAAACAGTATATTATATATAAAAATGATCCCACGCCAAGATTTGAAATCCAAAAAGGAAAATAAGAGTAAAAAATATCCTAAGAAAGCAATGTGTATCAAAACAAGGTACCGAACCATATAAGTACAAAATTGCCAAAGTTCTTCTCTGTCTGTGAGCTGAAAATTAAATACATCTCTCACACAAAAGGACACTATGGATAGAGGATCCTGAATAAAAATTCAGAAAGAAAGGCATGCAGGAGGACTCAAAAAGGACAAAAAGGTCCAAAAGCACAAAAGTGCAAAATGGCATGTGAATGAGGAACAAATGAATATTTCTGTTTACCATATGTTACAATCATGTGGTGTCCAAGCTGGGAGCTACCCGAAGACAGAGGTAAAAATGAAATTCATATTCCTGGACTCAAAAGAGTTATCTAGACTTTTAAATATTGGTTCCCATTATCCCTAAATTGGACTGACATCAATGATTAAAGTACATACATTTGTCATTTGGGAAATCTAGACATCTAGAGGAATTTAGCATGCTAGTATTTATTATCAAAACAGTCTGCTGCTCAAAGAAGAAGTTTTCTAGAGATCTGGGTTCACCAGGTAGTCACCAATTGTTGCAATTGCAACTATTTTCCCAATTTTTTTAAAATTTTGGACCATCCTTGTCGATTTTATCTTGCCTGGATTTACTTGGTTTCCTGAACTTGGTTGTTCCTCTGCTACAATTTTGAATTTTTGAGTTTGATTTGAGGTAAACTATTTTCTTTCATTTTGGAGGTTGAATGATCTAAAAAGCATTTGTTTAGCTAATGTTATTTTACTTTGGAAACTTCAAGTTTTGATTTGTAAATTTTTTCATTTATTGTTGTCGAAAGTACTTTGAACAGTGAATCGGGGCCGTAGTTCTCTATGCAGGCGCCGTTGTTGAAGCTAAATGGTGAATGTTCCGATGGATAGCCCTTATATTTTCTGATGCGGTGGTTTTATTGTCATAACTTTCTCTTTTCTTTGCGCTATCGGAAGGGTTTTTCACTATTGATTGGAGGGATAGTCCTTTGCGTCACTGACATGGCGGTGGCATTGAGCTCACCATCGTCGATACTTAGTCATTAAAACTTCTGATTGCCACAGTTTTCATTTGAAAGTGAAAGCCGTAGTTGGTCTGTCTTCCGTCGTTGCGGTTGTTTAGTTGGTTTATCTGGCGATGCTTTTATATCTAGTTCCCCATTGCTCTGACCGCCGATGATTTTCTATTATTGCGGAAGCCTTAGTCTATATGACTTCCACCATTGTGGATTTTTAGTGAACTAACCTGCCAATTCATTAGTGGTTCTGATCTTCAACGCTTAACTATAGACATTTTTTAGTCGTTGGCATTGCCGACACTGCAGAGATGTTAAATATTATAGCCTGAACACTTAGCATTAAAATTCTCTGACGTCGATTGACTTAATAGTCTTGCGGGACCCATAGTATGTTCGATGTCCGTCGTTGTGGCTATGAATAGGACTATTCTTCCATAGTATTTAGTTCTTTCGATCGCTGATGGTTTTAATTTGATCGCGGAATTCGTAGTTTGTATGTCTTCCACCATTGCGGCTCCTTAGTGAACTAATTGTCCAATGCTTAGTGTTCAAAATTGCCGATAGGGTCTTCCCGCTATTTTCATGGGTGACAAAGGTTTCTATTTTTTGGTTGAGTCGAGGTTTCTTTAAGATGAAGAGCATAGGTTAGGGTTCAGATTTGGTGGTTACATTGTTATGATTCATTCTTTCATGATTTCGAGTTAGTCCAGGTGTGGCTTGGATTGAGGTAAAGAGTATTTTTATTGATCTTGTGATTTTAGTTTGGACAATGGATTTAGCGGATTTCAAGACAGAAACTTGTAGGATTTCTTTGTTTTGTGATTTTTTCATGCATTAACACTGTATATAGTTTATTTTACATGATACATACAGAGAAGGTAAATGGACTGATACAGTTTTTTGGTTATTCATGACAGGGTGATTGCTGCTATAGAGAAGATATGTCTAGAAGATAAAGTAGAAGAAAGAAGGCAGCAAGGAAGAAAGAGAAAGAAAATTAAGAAGCATATATGAAGAAGGAGAAGAAAAAAGTAAGGGTCTGGGATCTCAACAGATCAATAGCAGCAGAGGCCTAGGCTTGGGAAAAGTTCATCAGCAACCAAGCTGGTCTCTCTTTATAAAAGTGCTATTAAATTTTAATTTAATATAATGTATTGTACAACACTCACTAAAATACAAATTTGTGATATTAAATGGTTGGGGGGGAACCCAAGGTTACAGGGGGAGCCCAAAGGTCACAAGGGGCAGCGCAAAGGTTTTTCTATTTTGTATAAATATAGGAGAGTTAGATGTAATAGAGGACTTTTTCCCAGATAGATTTGTGAGAGTATGTTGTAAGAAGAACTATTTCCTTTTGCAATAAAGACATTGCAAGTTTCCTGTTGGAGAAAGCCTGGTGGAAGGTTCAAATGCTGTGCTATGGATTTGTTGAATGTCAACTATTTTGTTTTCAGCTGTTGTCCATTGACTATGAGATAGTTCTAACTCTTTGAACCTATGTTCTTGTTATGAATGTGCTCTAGTTTATTCTATGAAACTTCCACTATGAGTAATGGATGATTTTCATAAAAAATGAGCTATCTTGTTGTTCATATATCTATTAATGTTCATGTGTTTTGAATTAAATAATAGCTATCTATGATTTTTCTTAATGCATGCACAGAAATACATTACTCATTGATAAATGATAATCTTGCTCCCCAGGGATAGGTTAGATAGTTAGTTTTAGTTTCTTGTTGTGTGTGATTTATATGCGAGTGAGTTAAGACGACAGGTAAGAACCTGTGCATCACATTGTGACTGCTTTTATTCTCTATCTATGTGGATTGTTAGATAGGCACTTGCATATCATACTTAAATTCAAAAAACTAAAATATACATGGTGGACCGGGCCGTAACCGTTAAAACCCTTTATTTGTTACTTGACCTATGGTATCCGGACTGTAAACCAGACGGATTCCCCATACCAAGCAGTAACGGGCTAGTTGGGAATGTTTACTGGGGAGAATCCCTAGCTTTTGTTACCTACAAATTTCCAGGCATCAATCGACTGTTGTATGTACTTGCAGTCATGTGTAGAGTTTGATTATTGTATTATACTATTGGATGGTTGTTTCTTCCACCTCCTTCTTCATCACTCCACTTCTGGGATGGACTTGTAATGTATTTCGGCCATCGTATCACCCCTTTTAACTCACACATTATGGGGCATCTTTTTCAGTTGATTTTACCACACATGGTGGATCACACATTTATGGCCTTCCCTGTCCCTCTGCAGACTCTTTGGACCCCATGGAACATTTTTTGTGCCTTTGATGTTTCCAAGATCATCCCTAAAAACATGCATTATTTTCCATATGTGAACTTTAAACCTATTCTCGTGTATATATGTGGATATGACCCTCAAACCCACATACATCAAGATGTGTGCATAATGCCAAATAGTTTTGGAGTTTTCCTTGATGTGGATCCGAGACACTTATGTCTTGGAATTCCATATGCCTTGAGATCACTAAAATTTGACCTTCGATTACCCCATTGAAGCACTATATAAGGAACCCTTTGGATACATTGAAAGGGGAGGAATTGAAGAGCAAGAAAACTATAGTCCATTGTTGCTAGAACTTATACTTGAGTCTGCATCCCTTTCTCCCTTGGAGCACTTTATGTTCTTCCCAAGCTTGCCTTTTCTTGTGAGCTTGCTATCGAGAGATGGAGGATTGAATTGGTGGAGGCCCAGGTGGAGGACTCAGTTTCTTTGGTTCGTAGACGTGTTGGCAGAGGTTGTCACCATTGTAATCTTTGATTTATATTAATAGAAATATTGTTTCTTGTCCAATAATGTGTATTTAAATGAATATTGAATCCATGGATGCTTTTAACTGCTTATATGTTATTGATTATATATTCTATAGTAGGTATAACACTATTATATAGCATGCTTGTCTTGTTTTCTGATTGTTGAGAGAGCAAATTTCTAATACAAGCGAGATTGGAAAAGCTCAATGGGGATCTACATCAACCATCAATAATAAGGTATGTTTCGAGATCCTTTAGTGTTAGATGTTTTATTTCTATTGCATATGGGAAAGGATTGATTTCTACGGTTACTTTGTTTGTTGTGGTACCCCAAGCCATAGGATGTTTTCTCCGTAACACCCATGGAAGAGGAAGAGGCATTTTGGAGCTAGTGAGACACTTGGACTAGATTCCCTAGCTCTATGACAACAATGATGAAGATGCTATGACACCTATGACACATATAAAATATCAAGTCTGAAATATGACATATATGACATGTAAGGGCTAAAAATAGCTCCAATAGGGCACTCAAGGGAGTTAGGGCAGCTAATATGCTTCCACATGTGATTTGGTGGAAGTGGGAGACTAGGAATTGTTGTACAAGTGACATTCTTTGGAATCTCTCTATGAAATTTCCACTATGAGTAATGGAGGATTTTCATAAACAATGAGCTATCTTATTGTTCATATATCTATTAATGTTCATGTGTTTTGAATTAAATAACATCTATCTATGATTTGTCTTAATGCATGCATAGAAATACATTACTCATTGATAAATGATAATCTTTCTCCCTAGGGATAGGTTAGATAGTTAGTTTTAGTTTCTTGTTGTGTGTGATTTAGATGCGAGTGAGTTAAGACGATAGGTAAGAACCTATGCACCACACTGTGACTACTCATATTCTCTATCTATCTGGATTCTTAGATAGGCACTTACATATCATACTTAAATTCAAAAAACTAAAATATACACAGTGGACCGGGCCGTACCTGGTAAAACCCTTTATTTGTTACTTGACCTATGGTAGCCGGACTGTAAACCAGATGGATTCCCCATACCACGCAGTAACGGGCTAGTTGGGAACATTTACTGGGGAGAATCCCTAGCTGTTGTTACCTACAAATTTCTAGGCATCAACCGACTGTTGTATGTACTTGCAGCCATGTGCAGAGTTTGATTATTGTATTATACTATTGGATGGTTGGTTCTTCCACCTCGTTCTTCATCACTCCACTTCTGGGATGGACTTGTAATGTATTTTGGCCATCGTATCACCCCTTTGACCTCACACATTAGGGGGCATATGTTTCAGTTGATTTTACCACACATGGTGGATCACACATTTATGGCCTTCCCTATCCCTCTGCAGACTCTTTGGACCCCATGGACCATTTTTGTACCTTTGATGTTTCCAATATCATCCCTAAAAACATGCATTATTTTCCATACATGAATTTTAAACCTATTCTCGTGTATATACGTGGATATGACCCTCAAACCCACATACATCGGGATGTGTGCAAAACGCCAAATAGTTTTGGAGTTTTCCTTGATGTGGATCTGAGTCACTTATGTCTTGGACTTCCATATGCCTTGAGATCACTCAGATTTGACCTTCGATTACCCCATTGAAGCACTATATAAGGAACCCTTTGGATACATTGAAAGGGGAGGAATTGAAGAGCAAGAAAACTATAGTCCATTATTGTTGGAACTTATACTTGAGTCTGCATCCCTTTCTCCCTTGGAGCACTTTGTGATCTTCCCAAGCTTGCATTTTCTTGTGAGCTTGCTATCAAGAGATGGAGGATTGAATTGGTGGAGGACCAGGTGGAGGACTCAGTTTCTTTGATTCGTAGACGTGCTGACAGAGGTTGTCACCATTGTAATCTCTAATTTATATTAATAGAAATATCATTTCCTATCCAATAATGTGTATTTAAATGAATATTGAATCCATGGATGCTTTTAAATGCTGATATGTTATTGATTATATATTCTAGAGTAGGTATAACACCATTATATAGCATGCTTGTCTTGTTTTTTGATTGTTGAGAGAGAAAATTTCTAATACAAGCGATATTGGAAAAGCTCAATGGAGATCTACATCAACCATCAAGAATAAGGTATGTTTCGAGATCCTTTAGTGTTAGATGTTTTATTTCTCTTGCATATGGGAAAGGATTGATTTCTGCGGTTACTCTGTTTGTTGTGGTACCCCAAGCCATAGGATTTTTTCTTCGTAACACCCATGGAAGAGGAAGAGGCATTTTGGAGCTAGTGAGACACTTGGACTAGATTCCCTAGCTCTATGACAACAATGATGAAGATGCTATGACACCTATGACACATATAATATATCAAGTCTGAAATATGACATATATGACATGTACGGGATAAAAATAGCTCTAATAGGTAACTCAAGGGAGTTAGGGCAGCTAATATGCTTCCACATGTGATTTGGTGGAAGTGGGAGACTAGGAATTGTTGTACAAGTGGCAATCTTTGGAATCTCTTCCAAACTAGAGTTGGAATGCATCTCTTGGAAGGAATTCAACACATAGACATCTGGGAAAATTTATAAATGTCAAGAACAAATAATTAAGTAATTTTTTTAATCATTTGATAAATTTGTATTTGTGAAGAGAGAGAGCTAGCGAATGACTAATTTCTTTCCTTAGCCAATTTCGAGGGTGAAAGATTCCCATTCAAGTTGGTGTGTGGAAAGGCCATTAATTTATTTAATGGATATTTAATGGATTCATAAGTTACAAGTGCAAGCTATAGGGAAGCTCGTGGACACTTCAATATCATCTTTTTCTTTCATTTATTCCAAGTTTTCTCATCATATTCTTGTTCTATGGATTGAGGCACACTTGGTGAGATATTGATTTCTTTGGGGGAGCTTAGAATGCCCCATTATTTTATGTTCTAATGTAAATGATATGTATTTAAATTTTATAATACTCTCAGGGCTAAATACCAAAATATTTCATGTAAAATTGTTAAACAGTGAAGAAACAATGCCATTTCCCCACTACATTGTTTTGAACTGATGTAATGTTGATGGATTCGAATGGATAAGTAAAATAATGATTGTTTATGGATGAATGGAATGATATTGATGTATTTTATGAGTTTAATTTTCAGTACATAATAATTTGGAGAATATTGACTATCATTTCCCCCAAGGTTGAAACTAGTCATTTTGCATCTGATTTAAGGGAGTTATAGAAGATATTAAAAGTTGAATGGTGATGCATATGATTTAATGTTTATTTCCTTTATATTTCCCCTGATTCCATTCAAAAACTTGAGTTATATTGAGTGAATTTGGAAAGTAATTTTCATCATCTAACCCTACGGTATTTGAACCACAAGTTTCTCATAAAACTCCATACACTGACCAGATTACCAAAGTGAGTTACAAAAGTAATTTTATGGTTGAAAGAAAAATATAAACACATATTTTATTTCTTGACATAATTCATACATCATCTGGTACAATTTGAGAGCATTTGGAGCTATTTGGAGCCATCTACCATGGGGATTTGAGCCTCAAAATTATTAGTAAATTCCTTGAGTTCTCTTGTATACCTATTCGACCCAAAAAACACATATAATTCTGAAAATATAATTTAATTAACTTCTTATAACATATAAAAATCTCATACCAATCATTATTGGAGGTTATACAGTGTTTGGAAGAGATTTGTTCCAGGACCCAAGGGGGATTTCCACCTCCCAAATTGACTACTCTTGTCCCGAAATTTATTCCCTTGAAAATTGCAGAAAATGGTTGGGCATATAATATGATTATATTTGTGATATATGTGTTAATGTGTCCCATCACTCCTCATGACCTTCCTTACCAATTTGAAAGTAATTGGAGGAGTTTGGAATCAGTTGTATCCATATACCTAGAGTTGAAATTTGGTGAATTTGAGCACATTTGGAGAATTATTCACAATGGAAATTATAGTGCTATCATAGAATGGTATTTTAAACTTTTCATTAATAAAATAAATTAAATAAAAAGTGGCAAACATGTCTTGGCTTCACAATTTACCCACTATGCCTACTTTCCTTTCTCCCCAACCAATGAAAGAAGAAATTACAACCATAGATATTGAAGCATGCTTCTAGGAGTATCAAAATTTTAGAGGGGATATTAATGAAAGGTATTATTTCCAAGAATATCTTGTAAAGTATGAATTTAGGCACATGAAGGAAAATTTGAACTCATTAAAGAAAAATCAGGCTACTTGCGAAAAGAGTAAAGATTTATTCTTCCCTATAAAGGAGGAAGTTACAAACACTTCTACAAACATCATGTGGAATGTGTGGAAGAAATTTAGGTCTAAAAATGATGAAAATAGCAGAGATGCACCATTACATAAAGAAACAGAGAACCATGAAAGGGATCTTGAATTACCTCAAGGTGATTGCAGAAAAGAACATAAAGAGGAAAGTGAATACGAGCACACAATCCTTATTGATGGGGGTTGTGTAAATCAAAGAGAATCTATTGATGGATCATTGAACTATGAAAGAGTACCTACTGATGGATTCTCATAACTCTATGTTGGTGACATAGAGATCATATTTCAAAATGTTGTTGCAAGCCAAATTTCTAATAAGCATGAAGATGAATACCTTGTGACAAATAATGAGGAACCAATATAAAATTCCCCATTACCACTTGAGGTTCATGAAGTTGATCAAATCAAGAATAACAAAGAATAGGAGGTTCGATGTCATGAACCATCCTTTGCTGAAGGTTCATTGAAGATGAGTGAAAGGGATATCCAAGAGTCCCTTATCGTACTCCATGACACTCAATAATTAGTGTCAAATTCTTGTTGGAGATCTACTTCATTGGAGGAAACATCCTTCCTTGAAGACATGGAGAAGATTCAAAGAGAAATGTGCCACATCAAAGGTAATTTCATGTCTTTTCTTTTTTATAGAAACCATTTTTTTTAGCTTAATTAATTTTTACATGATGCATACTTGAAGAATAATGAGGATAATCATCAACTCACAATTCAAAATGAACAACTTCTTGAAAAGTTGCAAGATACTTGTTTTTCCTCCTATGTTTCAGATTCTCAAATGGTAGATTTTTTGGAGGATTATCATGACATGGTGGATCATGAGAAATGCGGAAATTTGAATGTTCTTTATGTGTTTGAATATGAATTTGAATAGATCCAAACAATTCATATGGTGGAAGGGGAACTTGAATTGTCTATTGATGAAGGTTATGCAATTTTTAAAGAAGAGAATCATTCCTCTAGATTGGAACCAATATATGAAAGAGGTTTCACACTTTTGAAGGAGATGCATGATACTGCCCATACAGATCCTTCCCATGATGAAACTTCTACACTTTTTGATCATTTGAGTGAGTTTGTTCATTCTCCTAAATCCTAAAATTCCATGTTTTGCAACATTAGTCTCAAGGAAGAATGGGTGAAAGGGTTATTTTTTATGGTGCCACATGAGGAGTATGGAACAAATAGATTTACTGATGCCCTAAATGACCAAATCTGTCCAATATTTCAATTTACAGGTGAATTCCTGATTGAAATATTCCTTTCACAAACTTCGCAGGATGCGGGATGCGAAAACGTCCTTCTACAAATTTTGTTCCTCGTAAATCTTCTTTCCACAACTTGCGGGATGTGGGATGTGGGGTGTGGCTTCACAATATTTATTTTCACAACTAGTTATGTCTGCATGTAGGATGCAGGATACAGTATCACAATTTCCATATTTCCTGATTCCGGAAACTCAACCTTTTTGCACCGTTGATTCTTGCGGGTTGATTATCAGTCTTCATTTGTTTCCAGATGCAGAACATATTTTACCATTGATTTCTGTTGTGATGTTCCTCCATTGTTCGATCTTATCTGAGATATTTCTTCATAGATTACCAAATTGATCCCTGGAAGGATAAATTTCTCTGCAATTCGTAAATTAAAGGATTGATACACAGAATAGAGTGACCACGGGATGGATTCATATTTCTACAAAATTATATAAAATCTGGAATCCATCAACACACACACAAAGAATGTAAATCTCTTTTCTTTATTCAACTTGATCGGAATTACAAATACAGGGGATTGAACACTCTTTCTGTGCACACACTTTCACACTCCACTCTCACACTATCTATCTATATCTCTCACTCGCTCACTCCTCTATTGTCTCTTTCTGATCTACACAAATTAATTTATAATACTCAGAAAACTTGTCAAATCTGACTAAGTTGGATATGAAACCTGATAAAAGAAAACCCTATCGACCAAGATCAATCCTTGAGAAATCCACGCAGGGATCAAGGAGAACAAATGAAAAAATGCCACTTATTAAAATCAAAACTAATTCTATCTACTTATCATCGAACCCTATCCATCTAGAACTTGATTAGAAGGAAAGTTGACTCATCAGTTAACAAAATTCAAGTTGGATGCCAAGCAAATTCATCATTCAATGAAATTCGAGATGGATGCTCCTGCATCATACTCCTGGGGAAGAAAATAATTTTCCATTAAGTCTTCAGACAATACATTGTACTTGGAAATTTCTTGCTCTGTCATCCAGGTTGCATATTCAGTAGGCTGATTTCTCCATTTGACCAGGTATTGAAAGAAGGTTTTGTTCCTGATCTTCCTTAAGATTCTTTTGTCATAGATGGCTTCAATTTGAGGTTGTTCTTTTTGTGGAATTTTTCCTTGCCAGTCTATAGCTGGATCATCTCTATCTGAAGTTACACCATTTGGTTGGATATCTACATCTCTAAAATGATACAAATATGAAACATTAAAAATTGGTAAAATATGAAGGTCAGAAGGAAGTTCAAATTCATAAGCATTTGCAGAAAACTTCCTTAAAACTTTACAAGGTCCAATCTTTTAAAGCTTCAACTTATTATAAGTTCCCTTAGGAAACCTTTCCTTTTTAATATAGGCCATCACTAAATCTCCAATCTGAAAATTCACTTCTCTCCTCTTTAGGTTTGCTATCTATTTATACTTCTCTGCACTTTTCTGTAATCTTTTCTCGATGGTTTCTTGTAGGCCATGTATACTAAATACAAAGTATTCACCCTCTGCACTTCTCTTTTCTTGTTTTCCCAAATCTCTAAGTTCATATACACCTCTTTGACGCATCCCATAGACAGTTCGAAAATGAATCATACATGTACTTCTATTGGGTGAATCATTGTATGCGAACTCATCCTAAGCTAAAGCTAAGTCCCACTATTTTAGATGTTCATACACCAGACTTCTCAGTATATTTCCCAAGCTTCTATTTACCAATTCATTCTTCCCATCAATATGAGGGTGATAAGCAGAACTAAAACTGATATTAGTCCCTAATTTCTTCCATAGAGTTCTCCAAAAATGACCAAAAAATCTTGTATCTCTGTCAAACACAATACTCAAAGGAAAACCATGCAACTTTGCAATTTCTAAAAATAATAGATTAGAAATGTTTGTTGCATCATTAGTCTTTTTGCATGCAATGAAATGAGCCATTTTAGAAAATCTATCTACTACAACATAAATTAAATCATGACGTCTCTGAGTTCTAGGGTAAACCTAAAAAAAAATCCATTCTTATTTAATCCCAAGGCCTAGCTGGAATAGGTAATTATTGATACAATCCAATGTTCTGACTTCTCCCTTTTGCATTTTGACAAATTCTACATCCTTCAACAAATTTCTTCACATCATGTTGCATCTTTGGCCAAAAATAAAAATTACTCACTAGAGAAAAAGTATTGTCTTGCCCAAAATTTCCTGAGAGACCCCCACTATGTTTTTCTTCAATTAAATTTTCCCTCATTGAACATGTTGGAATACACAACTTGTTGTCTTTAAACAACAATCCTTCCTGTAAGATATAATCTAACCACTGGCTTCTGTTATGGGTAACTAGATTTTCATAGGAAGCATAAATATCTTTGAAACCTACATCCTCTTTAATACATAGCAATCAAATTTTCAAATCCCAAAGTACTAACCTTAACTTCTTTCTTTACCAAACTTATCCTGCTCAAAGAATCAACAACTTTATTAGGATTACCACTTGTATGTTTGATAACAAAGGTAAAGTTCTACAAAAATTATACCCATTTAGCATGTGTCTGATTTAACTTAGGCTGGCTATTGATGAACTGCAAATCATGATTGTCAGAAAACAAAAAAAATTCCCTAAGCATTAAATAATGTCTCCATTTTTTAAGAGCCTGCACAACAACATATAATTCTTTATCATACGAAGAGTAATTTTGTTTAGCTTCATTCAAATTTTCACTATAATATACTACTGGCCTCTGCTCTTGACTTAAAATTGTTCCCACATTTGTTCCACTGGAATTTGTCTCCACTTGAAACACTTAATCAAAACTAGGAAAAGCCAAAATAGGCTTCTCAGTTATTTTCTTCTTCAATAATTTAAAATTTCTATCAGCTGCTTCAGTCCTTTTTAATGGTTGTTTACTTCCCCTAAAAGTAGCTATTAAAGGCGCACAAATCTAACTAAAATTCTTAATGAAATTCCTATAAAAACTAGCAAGTCCATGTTGGGGCGTGCACCCTAATGGTCCTTAGGATGGGTAACTCCGTGGAGTTACGAGAGATTGTAAGTGGAGTTATGACTCAAAATAGTCTTAGGGGTGTCGGGGCTGAGTCAAAAACCTTATTTTGTAATAAACTCATGGTTTAAATCCAGGGTTTAGGGTTCGGGGTGCCCATGGTTTAAGTCCATGGTTTTGTAATAAGTGCGCTGTATAAATAGGCACTATTGTAAATAAGTAAGGTTAGGATTTTTATGTAAAGGGAATTTATGTGAAGCTAAGGCTAATTTGGTAAGAAAAGGTTAAGTCCCAGCTGTGTGCGTGGACGACCTCTGCAGCTGTGTGCGTAGAGGATTTTTGGGTGATAAGGAAATCTGCAGCTGTGTGCGCAGCTTTGAGGAATGAAGGGATCTGCAGCTGAGTGCATAGATCAGAACTGGGATTTTTGTAGAAAGTTGAATAAAACACAGTTCTGTGGACGTAACCCCTACACTGGGGGTGAACCACGTTATATCTTGTGTCATGGTTCTGTGTGTTGTTTATGTTGTGTTCTTTCATGCATTTATATCTATATATCTGATAAGTAAATATCACTGCTAGATAATAACTTCACTGTGAATTCCCAGTAAAGGGTTGCACAAGACACTGTTTGTTTATCTAACTGTGAAGCTAAATAAGTGAATGTTAAGCTCTGTGATTTCTATTTATAATTTGTTAAAATCTAAAGGTACAGTAATATCCCTCTTTTTCTTGCAGAAATCTAGTTCTGCGGCACCCCATAGCTGTTTCGGATGAGACTGCAACCTGTTCGCAGGTTGTTTCCGAAAGGGCCAACTCTGTGGGTCTTTAGTTGGTGCAAACTTAAAGGTATAAAACCTAGATCTGCCCTATAGCCCAACAAATTGGTTCCATTGCTGGTTGAAATCAGTATATGTTCAAGATGGGTTTACGTCGTACCTCGAGGGCTATGTTCTGGAGGCCCTCTATGAAGGAAATCGGTGATTGGCTTGATCAGACTTATCTGAAATTTGCTGAGCAAGAGAACAAATATCCGCGTCGTAGTGCACATGAATTTTTACAAAGGTATGTTTTTTGTGACATTTATGAAATTTTCTTTGGTAGTATCCACATAGAGTTGCACCAGTGGTTATCTAGGTTAATAGAGCGAAGGACAAACTTCCAAGCACGTCAGTTTCCTGCTTGGAACCCGACGAGAATTAATATACTAAAAAGGGTGAACAACGAGATATCCCGCGCTGTTGATTTCTGGACAATGCAAACCCTTGAAGCATTTGTGATAGAGTTCGCCATCGACACGAGTACCTCCTTTAGTGAAGCCGAGCGACAGTTTTTCAAAGGACCAAGGGGTAAGTTTTTGAATTCATTTAGTTTGCGAATTAAAATGCTATTGGCTGAAAAAGGTATATTGCTAATTGAATCAGACTGTTAGATTTAGTATTGCTAACCTATGGTTGTAAGTGAAAATACCTTCGACGAGCAAAGTGGCTTGCTGTGAAGTGGAAATAGGTACAAGAGATATTTTGGATCCTATTCCCAGGGTCAGCATACCGAGTATCCCCCTATAAATCCTGTAGATTCAGAACCCGAAGAAACCCCTTCTATTGGAAACCCTCTGGTAACCCCGTAGCGAAGACCTATTATCCCTGAGAACCCGTCGCAGTTTGAAAGTCACCCTAGCCCGAGTATCCCTATCATAGGTCAGTCTACCCCAGTGAGTTCCCCCTGGCCTATTCCCAGTCCCCCTCCCTCCCCCCCTAGACCTGCGATGGCCCATATGCATGACGACATTAAGCTCCCTGTTTTCAACGGAACTGGATCAGAGGATCCAGAATAGTTCTGGTTTTTATGTGAAGTAGTGTGGACTGCTAAGTCCATTATGGATCAAGATACAAAAAGAGCGCAGCTGGTTACTTCTTTCAGAGACCGTGCTCTGACCTGGTTCATGAATTTCTCCAGCACTCAGAACCATGCATTGGCTGACATAAAAGTGGCAATGATGAAGGAATTTAAGAAGCCGAAATCTGAGTCGCAGTGTATCACTGAATTGAAAGAGATTCAGCAGAGGCATGGAGAATCAGTGTGGGACTTTGATCAAAGATTCAAATTTATGCTAGACCAAGTCAGTTTCCCCATTGGACCTGCGCAGCACAAGGAATGGTTTATTGCAGCACTGCTATCGCATATCAGAACTCCACTCATGCAGCAGAAGGTTGCTGACCAGCAGGAGGCTCTGGAAATCATGATGAAGCTTGAAACTTCCCTTGTCGCAGACAATTCTGGTATTGCTCAAATTCAAGCACAGTTGGCAGCGATGGCTCTGGAGCTTTGGGATATGAAACAAGGAAAAACCGGTTGTGAAGAGGTTTGGTGTACACAATGTCACACCGAAGGTCATGCCAAGGAACAGTGTCCTATGGTAAGAAATTACTTGAATACTGGTATGCCAAACTCGTTTACCCCACAAGTTCTTTATTGCGAGATTTGCGGAACAACAGGGCAGCATCGACCTGAAGACTGCTATCTGCTACAGAGGTATCGACAAGTACCCAAGAACCCTTACTGCAAATTCTGTAAGTCCATAGGACATAACGAAGATGAGTGTCGCAGTTATGATGTCATGAGAGAACGCACCTATGATGCCTATCGGGTACAAAATGAGGGATAGAGTAATGATGGCTATGGCTACTGTGGTGGTGCATCAGGTAGAGGTGGTTTTGGAGGCTGTGGTCATGGTGGCATGGCTGGTAGAGGTCGTGGTTAGGTGGTGTGTTATAACTGCAACCAGGACGGACATATGGCTCGCGACTGTCAGAACCCGACTACGACATGCCGATATTTTTTAGCAGTAGATCATGTGATCAAGAAGTGCCCACAGTTGGTAGCTAAGATTCAGGAAATAAACAGCGCCCCTACTCAAAATCTTCAGATGATTTTCGTTGAGCAAATACCTGCCCCAGCCATTAATGTTGTTACCCAAAGTGGATCTATGACGCATATACAGCCTGCCGACAAACAACCTAACGAGGCTTGGGTTCGTAAGGCCCCCGTGAAAGTCCCTGCCTTTGATATTGAAAGAGAAAAGGAAACATTCATGGAAGCCAAGGAATATTTTGTGGATTCTAGCCCAGCAGTAGCACCTATGAAGCCACATCAGCAGCAGTCGTAGCTACAAGAAGCTCCAACGGATAAAGTAAGTACACTGTCCTCCTTTTTATAGAGTTGTCTGAAACTTTTACGAAATCAGAATGCTTTAAGTGAGTTGCAGAAAGTTATTGCTTCCTACAAACCTCAGCAAGGTTCTGGTCAAGCAAAAGCTATTCATAGAGTCAGAAGAAATGGTAGGGAAATGAGGTTGAATGCTCAGATAGGAGAATATGAGATGACTGATGTGATCTTGGACTTAGGGTCAGAAGTCAATGTCCTAACCAAGCAAACCTGGGAACAAATGGGCAAACCTAGCCTTGATTGGTCCCCTATACAATTGAGATTAGCCAATCAGCAGAAGATTGTGCCCCTAGGATGATTTTCTAATGTTCCAGTCGATATTGATGGCGTCTGTACTGTAGCAGACTTCGAAGTTATTCAGATCATTGACGACAACAATCCCTATCCAGCCTTGTTAGGTATTGAGTGGGCAATGGAAAATGCTGCAGTTATTAACCTTAAGAAGAGATAGATGACTTTCAAAAGGAAAGATGTGAGATTCATAGTCCCATTGGATCCCTCCCAAGGAGAAAGGTACACAGAACCCCTCCGAGATGAAGATCAGGATGTGTTGGACCATATCTACAATATTACAGTGAAGGAAGAAGATTATGTTGATCCTAATGCCGGAGGTATTATGGATTGGCAGTGTGACAGCTCCTGTATGACGGATTCAGATGATGGTCTAGAGAATTGGCAGAACAGATTGTACGAGTTACATGGCCACCGTTGTGCAAGAATTACCAAGTCTCTTAGATGGCTTGGCTCGCAGAAAAGACCCTTACTTGTTTTTGATGGTTCGACAGACCCAAAAGCGTTTATGGAGCAATTCTCATCCCAGATACCAGACTCACAAAAAATGGAGATTTTGGACTCAGCATTCAGAGCCATAGTAGCCAGATGGTGGAATGGTCACAAATAGTACATTCATAGTTGGGAAGTTTGCCAACAGTCCCTTCTCCTAAGATTCACGGATCGACCACAGGAGGTCCGGCACAGATTTAATGGTAAGACTAACCCTCAGAAGCATTTGGAGAAATGTTACGAAGCCTGGAAGCATGTACCTCGTGCAGAGTGGGTACATAGGTTTGTGCATACCTTGGATCCTGTTGCAAAGAATTGGTATGCAGAAGTAGAGCTTCACCAGGTTAATGTAAATTGGGATACTCTTATTGACAGTTTTGTATTGACATTTTCTACTAATGAGGTTTTCCCTTCTCTAGACGCAGCTATTCGGTTGATCCATACTAAGGTGTTTGATGATCAAGAGATAGCAGAATACCAACCGGATTGGAAGGCACAAGAAGCTAATGCAGTTGAATGTTATAACCTCGCAATTGACGAGGATGACAATCCATGCAACATTGTTATTCCAAAGTCAGAAGGCCACTGCGAATTTCATGGACTAGCAGTCGAGGTTCCTGAGGTAACACAGCCCCTAAAGACATGGACCATAAACATTGGCTCAGAAGAATAGCCTAAGCATGCTACCATTGGATATTATTGGGACGACGAAATGGTAAGCAAAGTGACCCAACTTCTCCATGAATATCAGGACCTATTTCCAACAAAGTTTTCAGAGATGAAAGGTATCCTGGGTGATATAGGAGTCATAAAGATTCCCTTGAAACCTGATGCGAAGCTTGTGAAATAGCGTTCTTATAGGTTGAACCCTAAGTACAAGGAAACAGTTAGGATGGAGCTGGCTAAGATGCTTGCTGCAGGAATTATTGATCCCGTTGAGGAATCTGAGTGGTTCAGTCCTATGGTGGTGCAAGAGAAGAAGAATAAGGGTGAAATATGAATCTGTGTTGATATAAGGAAGCTGAATGATGCTTTCCTACATGATCCTTTCCCCACACCTTTCACAGATGAAGTGTTAGACAATGTCGGGGGTCAAGAAGTGTACTCTTTTACTGATGGATTTTCAGGTTACCATCAGATCAGAATTGCTCCAGAGGATCGACATAAGACAAATTTTTCTACAGAAATGGGATCCTTTCAGTATACAGTTATGCCATTTGGATTGAAGAATGCACCTACTATATTTTCTAGATTAGTCATCTCTGCCTTTAAGGAATATATACATAAATTATTAGAAGTTTACTTTGATGATTGGACTATCTTTGGGCTACTAAAAGACCATATAACTAGTTTAAGACTTATGCTAGATAAATGTAAATAGCACCAGATTTCCTTGAAATTGAAAAAGTGTATCTTTTGTGCACCTTTTGGGATTCTGCTAGGTCACATTGTATGTAAACAAGGCTTGATGATGGATTCGGCGAAGATAGCTATTATTGTGAACCTACCACCTCCAACATCTGTTAGACAAATTCACACTACACTTGGTCATACTGGATATTACAGGAAATTTATTAAAGGGTATGCTCAAATTACTGCTCCGATGGAAAAGCAGTTGAAGAAAGATATTAAGTTCGAATGGACACCTGAGTGTCAAGCAATCTTGGATATTTTGAAGGAAAAAATGGTAACTGCTCCCATCTTAGTATTCCTTGACTGGAATAAGGAATTTCATGTGCATGTTGATGCATCCTCCATTGCTCTGGGTATAGTATTAGCCCAGTCAGGTGAAGGTAATATTGATCACCCCATTTCTTTTGCAAGTAGGAAATTATCCACTGCAGAGAAAAATTATACTACAACAGAACGAGAAGGTCTAGCTATGGTTTATGCATTACAGAAACTTCGACATTATCTGTTAGGATCTCATTTTAAGATGTTTACTGACCATTTTGCCTTGAAGTATTTGGTTAACAAGACTTTGCTAGGTGGAAGGATATGCAGATGGCTGATTCTATTTCAAAAATATGACTTTGAGATCATAGTCAAACCAGGGAGATTGAATCTAGGACCTGACCACTTGTCGAGGCTTGAGTCGGGAGAAGAACCTACCAGCTTGGACGAGGGTCTTCCTGATGCCCAGTTGTTTGCCATCTAGATGGTTGATGAATACTTTGAGGATATTGTTCAGTATTTGTCTACAGGTTTTTCACCCGCTGAGATGTCAACACAACAGAAGAAGCAGCTGGTGGTTCGCGCAACTGACTTTACCTTAATAGCAGGACAATTATATAAGATGGAACCAGATGAAATACTGCGCAGATGTGTCCTAGATCATGAAAATCCATTAATTTTGGCTAAGGCGCATTCTGGGGCAGCAAGAGGTCATTACACAGGAAAATCTACAGCACAGAATATTCTGACAGCTGGATTGTGGTGGCCCACAATTCACAAGGATGCAAGAGAATACTGCCACAGCTGCGACATCTGTCAAAGGACGGGAAAACCATCTAGGAGGGATGAGATGCCTCTGGTTCTGCAAGTAACTTTACAACCCTTTGACAAATGGGATATTGATTTTGTTGGACCTATCAACCCCCCCGCGAAGAAGTCAGGAGCAAGATACATTATTACAGCAACTGATTACCTCACTCGATGGGCCGAAGCTCAACTAGTCAAGAACTGTAGCACTGATACAGCTGCAAAGTTCTCTGTGATAACATATTGTCCAGATTTGGGTGTCCTAGAGTCCTTATGAGTGATCAGGGCTCACATTTTCTATATAAGACGATTGAAGTATTGACTGAAGAATTTCAAGTATATCATCAGAAGAGTACTACCTACCATCCACAAGAAAATGGGACTGTCGAAGCTTTTAACAAGATCCTTGAACAGGCTCTGACGAAGGTTTGCAACGTTAACAGAAATGACTGGGATCTTAGAATTCCAACATTACTATGGGCTTATAGGACTACCTGTAAGAAATTGACAGGCCATACACCTTTTAGGTTGGTCTATGGGCAAGAAGCAGTCATGCCCATGGAATACATTGTTCCTAGCCTTAGAATATCTACTTTCACAGAGATGGATGACCCAACGATAATAACAGAAAGGATGACAAAGATACTAGAACTTGAAGAGGACAGATTTATTGCAGGGTTCCAGCAACAAGTGCAGAAATCTTGAGAAAAAGCATGGCATGATAGACATATCAAGAAGAAATAGTTCTAGCAGGGTGATCTTGTACTCTTATATGAAAGAAAATTCATGAAATTCTTGGGTAAGTTTAAGACACATTGGAAAGGACCATACATAGTGCAGAAAGTTACTGATGGAGGAGCAGTCCAGTTAGCTAAGTTGAATGGAGAAATTTTACCCTCTATGGTAAATGGAAGTTGTTTAAAGAAGTATAGGGACAGGCTAGGACATTCTAATCCGAATTAACCCCAGGAAGGACAGTCTAAGTACCAAGAACAGTTGAATTTGGGTGCTAGACTATAATGAAGCTGTCCTCAAAACTACGAAGTGTGGAAGACTGTCAAAGTTTGAAGGTTAATATTGTGTCGAAGGTTCTTGTCAAGGAAAAGGTGAAGCTAGCAGCTGTGTCAGAGATTAAAAGTGTGTCACAACTTAAAATGTGACGGATGGGGAAAACTAGACTTGGCGGCGCCGACACAAGAACTGCCCTCACTGCCTGCAATAATGAGATCTTGGGAAAATCTGGCACCGTGTGGACAAAATTTCCACCACTTCATCAGATTCAGCATCATTAATACACTATGATGACAAATTCTATTTTGGGATTTTATAAGAAGCTACATCGGCCTGCGACTCATGCATTGTGCATGTATTTGCGTTTCTTCAGTTAGCACTATATCGAATGACCGTGAATTCCATAAGTTATTACGAGTGGCCAGGGAGAGAGGTCTGTTGAACCTTCTGAGTAATCCACCTGGGCAGCCATGCTCGACCAAGGCACAAAGAAAGGTAGAAGTTCGCTCTAAGGGGTCGGAAGAAAGGTAGAAGTGCGCTCTATGCCACACAAAGAACAACACCGGTCTTCATAGCAAAACTCTGAAACATCCCAAGATGTATCCTCCTGGTTTGACAGAACCACAATGATTGTTTGTCTTATGCACCTTGACACACAACTCCGGGGAACCTAAGTTGTGGATGGTCAAATGTTCGACAAGTGGATCGAAGGATGGGGTCGCTGATAGATCCAGAAGGCCTTAACCATCATTTCACGAAGGAAAGGAACAACTAGCCAACAATCGCATATATGGCTTCAGCAAGTAGTGCACCAGGCTTTGCCAACAAGATTCTACAACCAGAAAAGCAGCTGAGTGTCCTGGGATGGGCCACTGGTGAGTCTTAGGGGCCTGTTGGGGCATGCACCCTAATGGTCCTTAGGATGGGTAACTCTGTAGAGTTACGGGATATTGTAAGAGGATTTATGACTCAAAATAGTCTTAGGGGTGTTGGGGCTGAGTCAAAAACCTTATTTTGTAATAAATTCATGGTTTAAATCCAGGGTTTAGGGTTCGTGGTGCCCATGGTTTAAGTCCATGGTTTTGTAATAAGTGCGCTGTATAAATAGGCACTCTTGTAAATAATTAAGGTTAGGATTTTTATGTAAAGGGAATTGATGCGAAGCTAAGGCTAATTTGGTAAGAAAAGGTTAAGTACCAGCTGTGTGCGTGGACGACCTCTGTAGCTATGTGCGCAAAGGGTTTTTGGGTGATAAGGAAATCTGCAGCTGTGTGTTCAGAGGCCTGCAGCTGTATGCGCGGATTTGAGGACTGAAGGGATCTGCAGCTGAGTGCGTAGATCAGAACTGGGGTTTTTGTAGAAAGTTGAATAAAACACAGTTCTGTGGATGTAACCCCTACACCGGGGGTGAACCACGTTATATCTTGTGTCGTGGTTCTATGTGTTGTTTATGTTGTGTTCTTTCATGCATTTATATCTATATATCTGATAAGTAAAGATCACTGCTAGATAATAACTTCGCTGTGAATTCCCAGTAAAGGGTTGCGCAAGACACTGTTTGTTTATCTAACTGCGAAGCTAAATAAGTGAATGTTATGTTGGAGACATTTACCTTCATACTCACTCATTCAGTCAAATTGGCCTAGTTAAACCACTATCCTAAGTTTAATTGACATCAGTGTAGCATTAATTACCATCATCCCAGTCACTCCCATGCCTACCTACAGTCAAGGAGGCTAACTTAGCCTTTCCTACAGTCAAGGAGGCTAACTGGAGCACTCCAGGGGTGATCTGTGTGACATTCATGCACCTAATTGCTAACTGGGGGTTACTTTCAGTTCAACCAATCAGTTACAGTCAGTTAAGGTGCCTCCATGCATTAAATATATTATTTAATAATTATTTAATGATTATTTAATATTATTTTAATGAACTGGAGTGAACAAGGCGCCTTCACCAACTTTTGATGGTCAGTTCAGCTTCAGTTAACCTCATCAGAGTTTATTGGATTCATGCAGTACTAGCACTTAATGATTGGATTGCTATGACATGTGTTTGATCTCCTTCAGTTGAGATTAAGTCATTTATTGCACTCCAACTTCAGTTAGGGTTTGGTGAGTCAATTAGGGTTTTGGTCAAGTGGTTAACTGAGTGAGATTGCATGGCAAAGAGTCAGTTAAGCTAGACTCACTCATTGAATTCGAATTGTCTCTTAGGTATTCAAATTATTCATTGACTTAAGCCATTGCTTATGCATGGTATTGTAATCCTTTATTGTTTATATAATATACAGAGAGGAAACCTATTTGGTATTCTAGTTATTTCCAATTCATGAGTATTTTGTTAATTATTCTTTGATGATTTTGATTCCGAGTTCCTAGATCATGTGCAAGAATTAATATGGTATCAGAGCATGCGGCGGGATGAAGATCAATCTCTCAAGAATGAGAATGAGAATGAATGGCTAAATGATGGTGACAGAGCTTTTGGATCAATAGCTCTGGCCCTTGATGATAGCTTGTGCTACCTTATTTGTTCTGCTGAATACCCAAAGGAAATCTGGACAATATTGGACAGAACCTTTGGCAAGCACAATGAGGATCATAATAGTACTTTGGAGATCACAGCCAGCACCACAAGATTTCTTCACTCAAAATTCTCAGCCACTACTCTCTCTGATGAAGTTGTTCAAGATGAAGATGAAGCATAATCTTCTACACATTCAATTTGAATTGAAGAAAGTCTCCATGAAGTGACTCCTTCTCCTGATGCTCCAGAAGTTCATGAGATCTCTGATATCTCATATTCTCATATTGCTGAAATGGAAGAAGACATTCGAATCTCTGATATTGAAGAAAAACTCTGCTGCACTTCCATGCAAACATTCACAAATGATTTTCCTTTGAATTCTGTGCAAAATTTACCAGTAATTGCTTCCGAAAGTGAAGAGAAATTTGATTTTTCTTCCGCTAATTTTGCTACTGGTGTGCAAATATGTGATAAATTGGATATTTTGGAAGAAATATCAGATTATAAGAGTCACACATTCGCTTC
>LPNX011140710.1:754203-778405 GCA_001517045.1 Pseudotsuga menziesii | reverse complement strand
TGGAGCATTAATTACCATCATCCCAGTCACTCCCACACCTACCTACAGTCAAGGAGGCTAACTTAGCCTTTCCTACAGTCAAGGAGGCTAACTGGAGCAATCCAGGGGTGATCTGTGTGACATTCATGCACCTAATTGCTAACTGGGGGTTACTTTCAGTTCAACCAATCAGTTACAGTCATTTAAGGTGCCTCCATGCATTAAATATATTATTTAATAATTATTTAATGATTATTTAATATTATTTTAATGAACTGGAGTGAACAAGGCGCCTTCACCAACTTCTGATGGTCAGTTCAGCTTCAGTTAACCTCATCAGGGTTTATTGGAGTCATGCAGTACTAGAAATTAATGATTGGATTGCTATGACATGTGTTTGATCTTCTTCAGTTGAGATTAATTCATTTATTGCACTCCAACTTCAGTTAGGGTTTGGTGAGTCAATTAGGGTTTTGGTCTAGTGGTTAACTGAGTGAGATTGCATGGAAAAGAGTCAGTTAAGCTAGACTCACTCATTGAATTCGAATAGTCTCTTAGGTATTCGAATTATTCATTGAGTTAAGCCATTGCTTATGCATGGTATTGTAATCCTTTATTGTTTATATAATATACAGAGAGGAAACCTATTTGGTATTCGAATTATTTCCAATTCATGAGTATTTTGTTAATTATTCTTTGATGATTTTGATTCCTAGTTCCTAGATCATGTGCAAGAATTAATATGTTAAGCTTTGTGATTTCTATTTATAATCTGTTAAATGCTAAAGGTACAGTAATATCCCTCTTTTGCTTACATAAATCTAGTTCTACAGCACCCCATAGCTGTTTCGGGTGTGACTGTAACCTGTTCGCAGGTTGTTGCCGAAAGGGCCAACTCTGTGGGTCTTTTGTTGGTGCAAATTTAAAGGTATAAAACCTGGGTCTTTCGTATAGCCCAACAGTCCATGAAAAATTCTTACCTCATAAGCATTCCTTGGAACTGGCCAATTTAAAACTGCTTGCACTTTATCATAATCCATTTTCAATCCTTATTTTGAAACCATGAACCCCAAGTAGACCAATTCTTTTTTCAGGAAGCTACACTTCTTCAAATTTTTTAGCAACTTATGCTTCTGCAAATTCCTCAACACCAACTTAAGGTGCCTTAAATGCTCTTCTCCATTCTAACTAAAAATCAGAATGTCATCTAGATATACTATCACAAATTTTCCAGTAAATTCTTTCAGAACCTCATTTATCAATTTCATGAAAGTACTAGGTGCATTTGTAAGCCCAAATTTCATTAATAACCACTCAGATAGACCATCATTTGTTTTAAATGTTGTTTTCCATTCATACACTTCCCTTATTCTAATCTGATGATATCCACTTTTCAAATATATTTTGGAAAATTATTTTGAACCACTTAAATAGTCCATCAGATCATCAATTTTGGGTAAAGGAAATCTATACCTAATAGTGATCTTGTTGATTTCCCTGGAGTCAGTACACATTCTCCATCCACCATCTTTCTTTGGAGTTAGCACAGTAGGTACAACACAAGGACTCAAGCTCTCTTTCACCAATCCCTTCTCCAATAGCTCCCGTACTTGCAGCTTGATTTCTTCATTTTCTAGAGGGGTTATTCTGTAAGATGGTTTGTTAGGTAAACTTGCACCAGGTATTAAGTTAATGTGATTACTAATAATTCTTGCATGAGGTAATTAATTTGGAAATTCATCCACAATAATTCCATCATATTCGTCAAGAAAAGTTTTAACTTCATCTGGAAAAACATCCAAATTTGTAGAAGTTAAAATTACCTTTGGCTTACCAATAAGAGAAAAATGTAGATCCCTTTCTTATTGAACTTCCTATAATAGTTATTTTCCAGAAATCAGTAGAATGCTTGAGCCTGAAATTCCCTAAACTACTTCATCTTCCAAGGGTGACAAGGTATGTCTCTTCCCATCTTTCTCTAGAGAATAAGTATTCTTCCTCCCATCATGAACAACTTTCCTATCATACTGCCATGGCTTCCCTAAGAGTATATGGAACACATCCATAGGAATTATGTCACACAATATTTCATCCTTGTAAGTACCAATATGGAACTCCACATTACACTACTCGTTCACCAAGAGTTGATGTCCTTTCTGTAACCAAGACACTTTGTAAGGAAAGGGATGCTTCATCCTCTTCAATCCCATCTTCTCTGCCATCTCTATGGAAACCAAATTATCAGTACTACCACTATTAATAACCATTTTACAACACTTACCTTGTGAATTACACCTTGTTCTGAACATACTTTTCCTCTGAACTAGTTCATGTACTTGTTTCTCTGTATTCACCAAGACTCTCTTCAGCATAAGAGCCTCTCCATCCTCTAGAGGATTATTCACCTCTATCTCTTCTTTTGGTTCTTCCTAAGCCTTTGCAACATTCACATTTCTCTGACCTGTAGATTTATTTCTTGGACAATCCCAAGACATATGTCCAACCTCTCCACAAGTATAACATCTTACTTCTCGATTTCTACCTCTCCCTCTACCTCCTCTCAATCCTCCTCTATCGAATGATTGAATGCTACTGCTAGAACTTTCAACTTCATCGTTATAAGTTCTACCTCCTCTCTTTGGAACACCTCTTCCTCTTACCATGTTCTTTCCTCTATTCCTATGGTTTTGTTTTCTTAGCAATTTATCTTGTATCTTTAAAGCTACCTAATATGCATCTTATACAATTTTCAAACTCAATAGACTGATTTAATCATGTATATAATATATCAACCCATCGATATACCTAGGTACTCTTTATACACCTCCCTCTGTGTGTCCATATATAATATTCAGTCTAAGAAAATCTTCTGTATATTCCTTTACTGTCATATCCTTTTGTCTAAGGTTCTGTAATTGTCTAAGAAGATTTAACTGATAGTCCTTAGGAATAAATTGTTTTTAATATTATACAACATCTTATCCCAAGAGTTAATTTTTTTCTTACCTCTTCTTTCTCGATGGATCTGGAGCTCGTCTCACCAGATAGCTGCATTTCCCTTCAGTCTGGTAGCTGCATATGTTACTTTCTTCTTGTCTTCTATCTCTTCAAAATCAAAGTATTTACTCAAATCATTAATCCAATCCATAAATTCTTCAACATTTAAGTTACCTTAATACATAG
The DNA here is from genome assembly GCA_001517045.1 of Pseudotsuga menziesii. Classification (NCBI taxonomy): domain Eukaryota; kingdom Viridiplantae; phylum Streptophyta; class Pinopsida; order Pinales; family Pinaceae; genus Pseudotsuga; species Pseudotsuga menziesii. The sequence goes on along the minus strand of LPNX011140710.1, from coordinate 775,243 downwards.
GTACTTCTATTCTTGGTTTGCCACTGGTTTTCATCAACATCTTCAATATTTTAACTTCTTCAGGATCTTCTTCTTCTTCCTCAGAGGATTCGGATTCGGCTTCTTCCTCACTGTCATCTGAATTGTCTCAATGTTTCTTTATTTCCATAGCTTCTAACCTTTCTTCCATTATTCTCATGTTTCTTTCCATTTCTATTCCTGCAGGTTGTCTTCCTTGACCACATCCTATAGGAACTCCATGTGCACATCCCCTTCTCGATGGCATATTTCTTCACAAATTCAACTGATCAATTGAACCACTATGCATAATATTTGTTTCGCTATGATACTAAACTTGATGTCCTTAATGACCAACTCTATCCAATATTTCAATTTACAGGTGAATTCCTAATTGAAATATTCCTACCACAAACTCTACGAGATTGAAAAATGTCCTTCTACAAATTCTGTTCCTTGCAAATCTCCTTCCGCAACTCTCCTCTTTCTAACTTGCAGGATGCAGGATGTGCTCTCCTTTCTGCAACTTGCAGGATGCGGGGTGCAGATTCATAATATTTATTTTTGAAACTAGTTATGTCCATAACGGTCTCTTCTGCATGTGGGATGTGGGATCACAATTTCCATATTTCCTGATTTCGTAAACTCAACATTTCTGCACCGTTGATTATTGCTTGTTGATTCTTAGCCGTTGATCTATTTCCAGATGCAGAACATATTGTGACCGTTGATTTCCATCACGATATTCCTCCATCGTTCGATCTTCTCTGAGATCTTTCTTCGTAGATCACCAAATTGGTCACTGGAAGGATCAATTTCTCTGCAATTCATAAATTTAAGGATTGATACACATAATAGAGTGAACGCGGGATGAATTTGTATTTCTACAAAATTATATAAAATATGGAATCCATCAACATACACACAAAATGTAAATATATGTTCTTTATTCAACTTGATCGGAATTAAAAATACATAGGATTCAACACTCTTTTTGCACACACTCTTTCACACTCCACTCTCACACTGTCTATTTGTATCTCTCACTCACTCACTCCTCTGTTGTCTCTTTATGATATACACAAATTAATTTATAATACTAAAAAAACTTGTCAAATCTGACTAAGTTGGATCTCAAACCTAATAAAAGAAAACCCTATCGACAAAGATCAATCCTTGAGAAATCCACCCAGGGATAAAGGATAACAAAGGAAAAATTGCCACTTATTAAAATCAAAACTAATTCTATTTACTTGTCATCAAACCCTATCCATCTAGAACTTGATTACAAGGTAATATGACTCATCAGTCAACAAACTCCGAGTTGGATGCTAACCTGATTCATTAGTCAACGAACTTCGTGCTGGATGCTCCTGCATCATTTACTTTTTATGATGACATGGTTGGAGCACAATATTATTCATATTTGCAGCAGCATCATTTATTACTTTATGATTATGCACATCTACATGGATGCACCTATCATATGAATTTGATTCACTTGATAAATGATGGTTTTTCTTGCTCAACACTTGGTTCATTTGATGTTGGAGGAAATTCATCCAACACTGGTGTGAATTGATTTATGATTGTACAACATTTTTGTTTCCAGCCACATACTTTGTTATATCTTTATGATTCTCTTATTCATGTATGTATGGGTGTGAATTCTTTGAGTCATTTGAAGTCTCCTTGTTTTTTTTGCTCATTATTTGGTTCGGATTTTAGTGGAGGTTCTTCATTCACTTCTTGGATGAAAGAATACATGGCTTAATATTTTGATGCATATCACATCCTTTTGGAGCAGCATTATAGGACATGGTATCCTCACCTATGTCATTGGAGCATATTTGATTGGTCACTTGAAGCTTGTATGCACCTGGAAAATGGTGGTCTACTTACTTGGAGGTATAAGCACTTTCATGATTTTTTGATGAGCGGCCTCCTTGATGTACATTTTTATTATGTTGTTATGTACTTTGATGATATACATTATGTACTCATGATGTTTGGAAGAATGCATACAAGAAAATGGGATCCCATAATTCTCTTTCCTAATGGTATGGGAAAAGTGGTACCCTAGGTAAAATGGGAAAAAGAGAAGAAAAGTGGTACCCTAGGTAAAATGGGAAAAAGAGAAGTTTCTCGAGGCTTCTAGATCATGAGCCTCATGTCCTCCCTTATCCCTATCATTGTGGGTCGGTTGAGCTTGAGGTCCCCCATCATAGGATTTTGGAACCACCTCATCCACAAATCTCTCAACTCTCCCTATCCATTGAGCCTTACAAATACAAGCTCATGTCCATAGTTGAGGGAGAGAACTATAGAGGTATTTTTATGCTTTTGGATTGACCAATTAGCCCAATCCATTGGGGAGCATAGAAAGAAAATTTGGAGATTGTTAAGTCATGAATTTGTTTTCTTCAATCTTATATTTTTGCTTGTGATTTTTGTTTTAATCTTGCTCATTTGCTTACTTTTAGGAAATTTTGGTCTAAAGTGAAATTTTGATTTTTGCTTTTAGGTTTTCATTATGTTTTGTTTTTCTTATGGTTATGAAGGGTTCTATAGGACATATGTTGATTAAAGCTTTCACAAATAACACTAAGACCAAAGTTTACCATATAAACCTCATTTAAAATGGAATTAATGACTAAAAAAGCACCAAATTTGATTTTAAAATATTCTTGTAGCGCAACGGTTAAAATTTTACACTGCAGCGCTACAAGAATATCGCAGGTGCTAAATTTGCCGATTTTTTGGCCAAATTCTCCAATGATTTCGCTCCTGGATGACTAATCACATGTGTAGATAGGTTTGATACGTGTTTCATCAGAAATAATCATGCGAACAGGTGTGGTCTATGACGTGAAAGAGATCATGGCAGTCAGAAGTTAGAGCTCGGCGTATCATGACAGACAAAGGAACGAGCCGAGATTGATGGGAAAGAGGTTCTCCACATATGCATTACAAAGCTAGAGGCGAAGTGGAACGAAGACAATTGCTAAAAATATGGAATTTGTAGTTGCAGAGGGAATTTAGGGTTTTCTCAGCACACCAGTTGGAAGCAAACTGAAGACTTGAAGACACCTGGACAGTTAAATTCGACATTCAGATAGTCCAAGGATTAATTTTAAACACCTGCAGCAAGCAAAGAGTGAGGTATTCCATGTAAACTTGGTCGTGACCTGCTAAATTGGGGGTTTTTCCATTAAGGCTTGTTATGTTAAATTGATTACGGAAAACATAAATTCATGTTTTTAACAAGCTCCCAACGATGAAAGATCAGTCTAAAAGGTCGAAATGAATATCTTGAATGTTAGTTAAGTTCACCAAAATCTTTGTTCTAGACTTTTGGTGCTCTGTTTGACATAAATTACCCAAGTTCAGTACAAAACATTTCCTGCATTAACAATAGAACAAATTGTTAAAAATTGAAAGCAAACAGCCAGGGAGAATCCAAAAGAAAACTGACTGTCAATACTCTGAAAACTTGAAGGAAAAAGGGTTGTTAGGTCATTAACAGGGTCTTAAAATCACACAAAAACAGCATTCATCCATGGGAAAGCAGATGAAGAAAAGTGGGAAGACCAACAGGGATGAACCCACTGAGCTGAATTGGATTGACAAGTTTCCTGGATGTGCAAAACTCTTTGAGAATGATGGATGGTTGGATTTATTTAAGAAGATTGATCGATATAACACTGAAGTTTCTCATAAATTTGCTCAATGTTATAACCAAGATACAGTATCATTTGACACTCTGAAATTCAAATTAACTGTAGAGTTGGTGGCTGAAGCAATAGGAGTCAGGAATGAAGGAGAGCTTTGGTTCAAAAAGGTGTCATTTACCTTCAATTCCCAAAGGTACCTTTTACTTGGCATCATTCCATACTGGAGTAAGGGAGTGCTCATCCAAAATTTTAGAGCTGAATGGGTAGAGCCCATCAAGATTCTACAAAGCTACATAACTTGTGAAGGGAGGTATGCTTTTGTCTTTAAGTATCATTTCAGGTTCTTACAGCACCTTGCTGGTGAATCAAGGATGAGTCTCCCTTTCTTCTTGTTGAAGAGTTTGCAAAAAATGTCAAGCAGAATTAAAGAGTGTCATGACCACACTGCACAGTCCATTTTTCACCATGGATTGATCAAGCTTATTATCAGCACTATTCTGCAAAGAGAAGGGAATACTTGGGACTACTTTCTTTTTTCGTTTGGATTCCAAATTAAGCAGGAAGGACAGCCTACCAAAAATCATGTTGATAAGGGACAAGCCCTAATTAGAAAATTAGGACAAAAAGTCAAGGCTGAAGATAAAAAATGTGTCAAACTTGAGGAAGTGGAAGAACCTTTAAAGGGAGATTATGAATCTAATCATCCTTCAGTGGACAGTAAGAGCAAAAGTTTGCTATTTGATAAAAAGGAAACCCAGCCTATGCAAAATAAGGCATCAACAGAAACATTCACGAATGAAAAAATTGTTTTCACAAAGAAGGTTACAGTAGAGGAAGAAGATACTAAGGTCCAACAACGAATCCCAATTACCATTTTATCTGAAGATGAAGGATACGTGTTGGAAGGAGATGAGATGACTGTCAATGCTGAGACTAGGGTTGGCACACACATGGAATTCTACAGTCAAGAGGATAAGACAGTAAGTCCAAATAAAAATAAGATCAAGGTTAAAGCTATGGATTTTTCCAAAGTTATACATCAAGGAAAAACTTTGAAAATGGTGGGAGAGCTTTCCCTAGGATGGAGACCCAAAACTAGACCCAAAAGCAAATTGAGGCTGAACATGAAAAAGATGCTAAACCCTAAGTTAAACAAAGAAGAAGTAACTATGATTGATACTTCTTCTTTAGATGAAAATCTAGAATCTAGCAAAGGTAAAAGAAAAGGAAAGAAACCATTGAAGACAGTAGAAGAGTACAGCCTCACCGAAACCAAACTATCTGCTGTGTTTTTGGAATTAAGAGGTGAAATGTTGAAGGAACAACAGGAAGAAGAAATGAAAGATTCTTATTCAGAAAATAAGTTGTTGATGGATGAAAATGCACCTGATGAGACGGATAATCAATAAAATCCAAGGGTTCATGGTGTTTCTGCAGAGCTGCTGCCTGAGGATGAGGACATCTTCAGAAAGCTGAACATCCCATGGTTGCCCAGTGAGTTACAGAATACAGCAGGAGGCAAGGTTTTTGACTTAGAAAAGGAGAATTTGCAAAGAACCATCAAACAGTATAAGTATCAAACGGATTACATGCAAGAAACAAATGATGGTTTGATCCTAGCTAATAGAAGACTCAGGGAAGACTTAGAAGAAGCGAATGATCATTACCAAGAGCTTACTGCAGTCTCCAAAGAGGCCCTAAAATGGAAAAGAAGGACATATTTATAGTGTGCAGAGCTAAAACTGACTATCAAAATCCTACAGCAATAGAATAAGGAGCTTACAAGAAGGATGCCAGATATGGAAGCTGAGCAGCAAAAAGCTAGGAAAAAAGTCCCAAGCCTTAGATGGAATAGCTTTATTGGCAGAAGCTGCTAAAGACCTTTGAGTATTGTTAGTTAAGCAGTTACTTGTTATGTTTTTGAGAAACAATTTATTTTGTAAATTATAATTTTGACATTATCCTATCGATGAGTAGGCTAAAAACAGTTAGGGTTTAGACCCTAACTGAATTTTGAAAAAAAGTATTTAGAAAGATCAGAAAGAGAACAAGGGGTTCGATTTTTGGATGGCTTAAGGAGGTCTCTTCACTTGTTTATGAGCTAAGTATTTAACTCTCATGTGTATTTGATGAACAGAATTATGAAATATATGATCCTTTTTGCCCTTCAATCCGTGTTTTGGCTTCATTTCTAGTTTGTTTAGCTACACAATTGGTAAATTAATTGTTGGTTTATGGTTTCTTTGCTTGTAATGCTTGCATGTTGTGAATGAACTTCAAAGTTATGTTCTGTTGGATACCTGGTTATTATATTATGCATATCTACTCTTCTTTACTTATGATTTAGTTCATATTTGGCTTATGAATGTATTTCCTTTGGTCACCAAAACTTACAACCAGAAAAACCTTTCAAAAACCCTAAAACCTAGTTTTGTTTGATTGAATATTTGAGATTGTGTTGGCTTGTTTCTTTGTAGCCTGGAAACAATTTCTGGCACAAACATCTTTGGCACCATTTCCAGGGAACGAAGTTGAAAAAAAAAATTTCCCTGGGATACTTATCATTTTACTGGTTTTAAGAGGTGAACTTAAACCACCACATCTTTAAGGTTACTTTTCACCAGTTTATCACAGTGGCTACTATGGGAGTTGGAACTAGAAACAGACCTACTTCACCATTGCAGTTGGGTGTTACAGATCCTGAACAGATATTGAAGACAGCAAGGAATATTAGAAGGTCTCATTCATTACCCTCCCTATGTGACCCTGACCAGTTGGAGGGTTCATCACCTTCATCTGTATTGAGAAAAGAAGAAATCTAACCTTGGCTAAAACCTATAATTCCTGATAGTAGTTTCCAAGTTTTTACTGATCCTCAATCTTTTAGAAAAGCTAAAACAACCTCTCCTAGTAAGATACCTTTTTTCAGTTGAAATTAGGTAAAAACCCCTTTCATCCAGGTTCCAGTCAAACCTTTTCATCACCAAATTCAGTCAATCCTAAAATGGCAGCCCAAAATCAGCCTATAGACATGATGGACCGAATGGTTACAGCCAGATATGCACCATTGGTTTTGCCTCATCCTTTAAATGCACTGCCTAGAGGTGAATATCAGAAATATTTGCCTAGGTTTAATGGATAGGGGGAAACTACAACTGAAGAACATTGGGAAGATTTCCTTAGTTATGCTGATAACCAAAACATTGAAGCCAAGGATGTATGGATGAGAATGTTTGTGCAGAGACTTGATGGAGATGTCAGGAAATGGTTCAGGGAGTTTCCTGCTAACTCAATCACTATCATTGAAGAACTTCATGATCTCTTCATGAGACAATGGGGTGACACCAAAGACCATACATACTACATAACTGAGTTTGGATCCCTTAGGAGGAAAAAGGATGAAACTATTGCAGACTTTTCAAAGAGGTTTAACAAAATGTATAGTAGAATTCCTGCAGAAATAAAGCCTACAGAAACATTAGAAAAACTTACATATGCAAATGCTTTCGATCATGAATTTTCATTACTACTAAGAGAAAGGAGACCTATTTCTTTATTGAATATGCAGGATGCAACATTGGAAGTAGAATCTAACATACTGGCTGTTGGAATATAATCCATCAGGATTATACGTTATTGTAAATATTAGGAATATGAAGAGACTCTCGGATGTGTGATCCCAAGAGTCATCGTAGATGTATAAATAAAGGCATTCTATGGAGAAATAATAAGAATTTGGGAGTTATTCCACCTGACAGTGGTATCAGAGTGATTCATAACTCCTACATGTACAGTCTATATTATGCTGCTATCTGCACCCTGGGCTTTCCTCAGTCTGCAGATTGCATGCGCTAGCTGCTCTAATGTTCATGAGTGATGCGATATTATTTCTCTGAGTAAAATTCTTTCTTTACTCCGCTCAGCTGTTATGGAGAGAAATTCCTATGGCTTGGGGTACCACAACAGACAGCTTTGACTCCAGAAATCAATCTTTCCCAATATGCAATAGAAATAAAATGTCTAACACTAAAGGATCAGACCTGGTACCTTATTCCGGACGGTTGAAGTAGATCCCCATTGAGCTTCCAATCTTTAGCTTGAATTGATATAATACTTCCTCAACAACAAGTAAACAATACAATAATACTATATATCATGGTGTTAGATCTATTCAAGCATATATAATCAATAATGTAAAAGCATTTGACATATTCCAATGGATACAATATTCAATCAAATACACATCATTGGACAGGAAAAGATAGTTCTTATTAATATAAATCAGAGATTACAAGATAGATACAACCTCTGATGGCACGTCTATGAACCGGAGAAACTGAATCCCCCACTTGGGCCTCCACCACCTCAATCCTCCATCTCACGATAGCAAGCTCACTAGCAAAAGGAAAGCTTGGGAAGAACACAAAAGTGCTCCAAAGGGACAAAGGGATGCAGAATCAAGCATAAATTCTGGCAACAATGGAATATAGTTTCGTTGCTTTCAATCTCTCTATATGCCTTCAATGTACCAAGGGGTTCCTTATATAGCTTCACAAGGGATAATGAAGGGTCGAATCTGAGCGATCTCAAGGCATATGGAAGGCCAGGAGTCGAATGGGTCGGATCCATGTCAAGGAAAAATCCAAAAGGATTTGGATTATGCACACATCCCGATGTACGCGGTTATAGGGGTCAAACCCGCGTATGTATGCGGTTATCGGGTAAAGGGCCACATATATAATTTTTCATATAGTTTTAGGGATGATCAAGGAAACATCAAAGGATAAAATATGGTCCATGGGGTCTAAAGAGTCTGCAACGGGACAGGGGAAGGCCATACAAAGTGTGATTCATTTGGAGTGGTGAAATCCGTTATAACAGATGCCCCCTAATGTGTGAGTTCATAGGGGTCATACGATGGACGAAATACATTATAAGTCCATCCTAGTAGTGGAGTGATGAAGGATCCCAAATGGAAGACCAGCCACCTAATCAGCATAGTACAATAATACAACTCTGCATATAACTGGAAGTACATATAGCAGTCCCAGATACATAAGAGTACAATGGCCATTAATAGGCATAATACATGATATCACATATGTGGTCATCGCCACGTACAATATATATAGATCAGAATCTCCATGATGAAGATGTACAAAGGACCATGATCTCCAAAATGGATGAAGATATACAATAGATCAAGATCTCCATAGTGGCTGGAAATGTCTGACATACACTGGAATTAAGTCATGAGAGATGAAATCTCATGAACACTGGCACGATCAAGGAGGTAGCATATAACAGATGCCACCAGTCTGGAAGGTCTTCTACACAAACCACTACGAGTACATGTCCTACTATGTGAATAGATGTGTCGAGGTCGAACATAGTAGTCCATTGTCTGATTACCGGTCATTGATGTATACCGTTAACAGACGCGAGATTACCCACCGATAATGAAAATGGGAATCAAGGTACTAGAGTGCAAACTAACAAGTGTGAATATATGTGTTGAGGTCGAACACTTGAGAGAATCCATCGATCAGGGGACATTGATGTATTCCCAAGAAACTGTCGATGGTGAGATAACCTGCCACTGATGACTGCAAGTCTCAAGGCACTCTAAAGGACTCTAGATTCCAATCCCAGAATAAATGATCTGAAGTCAATGGGATGAAATCCGCTGGAAACTGGGCATTAAGGCATCACCCATCATCCAACACAAGGTACTCAGCAAAGCTATCTAATGTGGAAGGACTCGATCATAAGGTGCACAAACCAGTAACTGTATTGGGAATGGCTGACATGCAAAGTCAAGATAACTGAGGAATGGCCAACACAGGTTTCAACTTCCTTCGAAGAAGAGAATAATGGCATATGGTGACTGAATGAAGTCAGCAAAGACTCAATATACAAACTGGGACATCTCTGTGACACAGGAGGCATCAACAGAGGCTCCATAGGGACTGGAAGCTTAACCAGTCGGTGGAGATAAACTCAGATAAATGAGTACAACTCCTAATTAAAACTATAACCCAACCAATGGATGTGATATACAGTTCTCTGTTCAAAGGAGACACTACTCGACAACTGCCAAAGATAAAATCTTTCCTTGTCCGAATTTTTGGTTTTTTTATTTTTTTGGACTTTTTCAATTATTTGAAAAGCTTGAAAAAAGAATAAAATAGCTTTATAGTTACAAACTAGGAGGAGACAAGTGTCATAAGGACAAAAAAACTAGTCCCAAGCAGTGGAACATACCTATGCTCAATGCAAGGATACATGTGTAGGATATCGATACTCGGGGGAAAATCCCCTCCCGGTGAAAAGGGAAATCAAGCTGCGAAGGATATATAAAATGGCTCTGCATGGCTAGACATGAGACAAGCTCGGGCTATATGGCTGAAACGCAATGTCAGGGGAGCCGGCATAAATCTCAATAAGGCAGGAAAAGCTCATGATAATGCATTCACAACTTGACATAAGGGGAGTCCGGAGGGAAACAGACCAGCATAAGATCAAGAGGAGTATGAGGCTCTTGCGAAATGTCATGGCAGTACTATACAACGGACTCCCACACCCTAAAGGAGAAAATGTCGGCATGGGCACCAAATGCAAATAAGGCACTAACTAGGGTACCCATGTAAGGTGAAGCTCTACCACTCACATCATGCCACTTCTAAAGCAGCAAGAAGGTTCCATGACATAATAGACTGGGTTCGTACCTAAGGTCATGGTGACATGGTCATAAGGTTATGCAAAATGAAAACGGTGGTGAACCTAACCTATATGCCAGTATAGATGTTATACCTGAGATCAGTATGAACAGGTCAATCCAATTTCTGAAACGAAACTGAAAATGGTCTTCTACATCACAAATTATGTCAGAAACGGTCCAAAATGGTTAGAAACTGTCAAAACTATAGGAAAGGGGGTAAAAATTTTCAAATATTTGAAATTTTTTCTATAAATAGTAAAAAATATAAATCATTTGAAACTTTTACCCATTGGAGCTCTGATATTCAACTGCAAATTCCAAGAGATCCAACCGGCGAAATTCACAACCGTTTCTTCCAAGTAGTTAATCATGCTCTCCTCATGCATTTTAATACAATTTTTGTTGATTTTCATGGTGAAATGAGGTATTTTAGGCCATCTCTACATGAGCACTGCGGACCACGCAGATATCAAAGCTTTTTCCGTGTATAGGGCTGGCTATACGTGGAAAAGAGGATAGAACCCGCGTACATATGTGACTGTTTGCAAAACAGTCGCGTATGACGCCGCACAAGTAAATTTATAAGAATCTAATGGGAAATATGGCAATTTCTCTTGCAAGATGGTGCTAGAATGGAGAGAGCGCGAGCATGGTGAAATAGAGGAAGCTGTAAGGGCTGACGTGATGGCTCAATAAGCTCTTAGAAGATGCGGACTCTACAAGTTTAGGTGCCTTGGTGGCTTGAGGGCCAAACCAAGACTGCTAGAGATGCTGGTAAACTATTGGGATCCAGACTCAGAGTCCTTCAGGATAGATGGGATGTCTCTCACCATAGAGGCGGAAGACATATACTTTATCACAGGTCTATCTAGACGAGGGGAGGTGGTGAACCTTCGTTTTCAAGGTGGGCCAGGTTGTGGGCTTACTATCGATGAGTACGTAGCTGTGTACTGCTACCCAGATACTGAGAAGGTGGGAAGTCAAGCCCCCACCAATGCTATACAGGTGCTGGGCCTAAAGGCCATACTACTGACACTGGGTAGGATAGCAGGCTTAGCCTCACTCCATCAGGCCTCGCGGCCACTAATGTTCTATGCGGTGGAGTGTATGAGACCGACCATATACGACTGGAGTACTACACTACTGAGCAACATGAAACACCAGCTCAGTGAGTGTAAGGCAGGAAGGATACAAAACTTTGGGTTCAGTAGCATATTGAGCATGTTTTTCTTCGATCATGTTCCAGGATTGAGCCCTAGAGTGGACGTTCCTCTCCACGGGGTTCGAGATCCAGCCCAACGACATTGGGCAGATGCTATGCGTAGACTGGGGGGTGGTAGGGTGGCTAACCCATATCCAGCTGACTTCTTTCCATGGTGGCGATGACAGATTATTGCCATAGATGACTACCCCTATGGAGGGATAGATTTCCAGGGGGATCCGGACATGCCATTGCCACCAGGATCGGCATACAGAGAGATAGGTACCGAATCTCAACTCTCACTCTTTTTAAAGTTTTTTGAGTTATTTAATTTTTTTTTCTTGATTATGTGGAATAAAAAAGACATGTTTTTGCGTGACAACACATAGTGACACCTACCATTTGTGTGCAGATGTGGGACCACGGTGACCAGAGGGCTTCCCACGTCATAAATGGAGGGGAAGAGGGGATGACATCACAAGTGTGGATGCGGAGTGAACGCTCCAGGGAATTCATACCAATTTCGTGTGACTGACTCATAGAGTTCCCATGGCGCAAGTCGAGGACTTGCCTGAGGCCATGTAGCGATAGTGGGAGTGCCACGCGCATGGGTGCATTTATTCCGGTGGCTAGCTAGATCCGTAGTGACGTATCATGATCACAACCCTCCCCCTCCACAGGATTAGACACCTGGGAGTGTATATGTTTTGTACGACTGTGTATTATATGATGGAAGCTTTGAAAGCTCCACTTTTGTATATGAGACTATGTATTACCACATTTTTGATATATAGAAAAGGTTTTATGGTGATCGGTTTATTTATTTACATATGTAAAAATGTTTGTGATTAATTTATTATGAATGAAACAAATGCCAATCTAACACGTAGTTAGCATATGAGTCAGCAACTTGATTATCATTTCTTGGAATGTGTATATATGTTATACTGTCAAATTTCCATTCTAACAATCTCACACGTAAGAATCTTCTCAATAATGTCGGATCCCTAACATGGTACAAACCATTGAGTTGTGACACTACTAACTCTGAATCAAGACGTACCTCAAGAGATAGAACGCCATGTGAAATGGCATCCCGTAGAAGCTTGATAACGGCACTATATTCAGCAACATTGTTGGAAGATGGCTGTAGACATACACCTCCTGAAGACAGTACCTGACCCATAGGAGTATAAATCACCCAAGCAGCAGAGGCTGAGTGCTGAGTGTGATGGCTTGCACCATCCGTGAATCCTATGTAGGTGGAAGATTCCATTGACATCTGCCAAAAGAAACAGAAACTAATCACAAACCTCATCACGATAATAAAAAGACCTAACTATGCAAAGTTGTACAATAATATACAACAAGCATCCTTGGCTAAAGATCATGCATAGTATTTTTTGAGATAGAGCCCATTTCTAGGCTCCGCCAAAGCTGTGCCTTCGTAATCAACTAACTCATAGGCACCCTTCTCTAAGACACGCTTGACCACGTAAGGACCACGCCACATAGGATTAAATTTCCCCGCCCCCAAGGGTTCTTTCAATTGATCCCACAAAAGGACCAAGTCTCCTTCACTAAACACTCTTGGACAGAAAAACTTGTCATATTGGACCTTATCGCAACGTTTATTAACCTCTAGAGCCACCAAGGCATCTCGACGCTGCTCATCAAGTTGCTCGAGGTGGACCAAACGCTCCTGCAAAGGTGAAGTGTCTAGTAAGAGCTCCACAGCTAGCTTCAATGAAGGAATCTCACATTCAACCAGCAATATCAACTCCACTCCATGCACAAGTTGATATGGAGAAAAATCAGTGGCAGTCTTAACCATGGTTCGATATGCCCACAAAGCAGGGTATAACATAATATGCCAATTCGTCTTGCTTTGTGCGATGGTTCGTTGGAGAATGGACTTAAGTGATTTTTTCACTGCTTCAACCTGTCCATTCGCTTGGGGGTAGTAAGGAGAGGAGTGCTCTTGCTTATACCCTAACTTGGATGCCAACTCTTCCATCATACGGTTCTGAAAGTGCGAGCCATGGTCAGTGACAAGCTATTTTGGAATCCCGAACCGAGTAATGATTTTGTTGAATACGAAGTGAGCGGCTGTCTCACCGTCAGATTTTACTGTAGGCATTGCCTCAACCCATTTCGTGAAATAATCCACAATCACTATAATATGATGGTGCCCCCCAGCCGAAGCTAGGTTGCAATCCATAAAATCGATCCCCCACTTGGTGAAGGGACCGGTGGTGATAATGGGATGTAACGGGGCAGGATTCGAGCGCATATTTTGTGCGAACACTTGGCAAGGGTGGCACCTCTTGACTGCATCAACACAATCTTTAAATATCGACGGCCAGAAATAACCCGCTCTCAAAATCGTTTGAGCTGTAGAAATCCCAGATAAATGACGACCACACGCCCCTCCATGGCAATCATTCAGCACAACCTCAGCCTCCTCATGAGTTAAACAACGTCGTAAAATGGAATCTACCCCACGACAGTACAAAGTATTGTCCACTATAAGGTAGTTCTTAGAGACGTGACGTAATCGTCATCGTTCATCTCATGAGAGGTGAGAAGGGGTCCTCTATGTTTGCAGATATACTATGATATCTCCATACCATGGGTCAGAAGTTGAGATTAAGAAGATGTGTGCATCGACAAACGTATATTCACAAACCAACTCCTCATCCTCGCTCGGGAAATCTGATATAAGCTCTGCAAAAATTAACGACTTCTTCGACTTTGCCGAAACAAATTCGAGATCGAACTCTTGCAGGATGACAATCCATTTATTATACTTTCCCCTAATCATCCTTTGTGTGAGGACGAACTGAAACGGATTGAGATGGGCCACAACCGAGGTCTGGCGAAGGAGAATATAATGTCTCAAACGCTGAACCACATGTATGGTCACTAAAGCAAGCTTCTCGACATGAGAATAACAAATCTCTGTGTCAATAAGGTTTCGGCTTAGATAATATATGACATCCTCCTGGAGCTCCTCATCCTTTTGAACCAATACCATACCAATAGTCCTAAAGACGTGGCCACATATAATAGGAAATCACGGCTATAATCCGAAGTACTAATCACCGGGGAAGATGCTAGGGCTCGCTTAAGTGCATCGAAGGACTCATGGGCTCGCTCATCCCATTCAAAGGGAGTATCCTTCTTCAAGAGACGCATGAAGCCTCTAGTCAAATTGGCAAAGTTGACCACAAATATTCGTAAGAAGTTTTCCATACCTTGCAAACACTGAAGATGACGAATGTTCTTCGAGGGAGAGAACTGAAGTATTTCCTCTACCTTTAAGGGATCGACTCTTATTCCCTCCTTTGAAATGATGAATCCTAATAAATGACCTGAATTCATGCAAAAGATGCACTTATGAGGATTTAATCGAACCAAATAGTGCCGGTACCTTTCGAAGACCAATCTCAAGTGATAGGAATGACGCATTCTCATACGAGAATGAGCAGTGAGGTCATCCAAAAATACTTCAATAATAGACTTGAGATCGTGGAAAATCAAGGTCATCGCCCGCTGAAATGTAGCTCCGGCATTTTTAAGGCCGAAAGGAATCTTTCGATATGCAAACGTTCCCCAAGGACAAATAAATACAGTCTTGTGTTGGTCCTCAAGTTTAATTTGGATCTGATTATACCCAGAAAAGCTGTCCATAAAGGAGAACACCTCGCTACCTGCACACTCGTCCAAAATCTGATCTATAAATGGTGTGGGGAAGTTATCCTTAGGACATGCACGATTTAAATTGTGGAAATCAGTGCATATTCGGATCGCTCCATGCTTCTTATCCACCGGAATGGGGTTTTAAACCCACTTCTTCAAGGGAACGAGATAGATGAAACCGGCTTTCAACAGCTTCTCTATCTCTGCCTTAATGGTGGGTGCTTTCCTAGGATTCATGGCACATAAACGTTGTCAAACAAGATTAGCATTGGGGTAAGTCTTAATCTCATGTTCGACAATCCAAGGGTCAATACCTGGCATCTCATCATAAGACCAAGCAAAAATATCACATAATTCCTTGAATAGCTCGGTATATTCGAGAATCTCAGCATGGGAACAATCCGCCCCAATATAGACATTCTCAATGGTGCTAGGATTTCGAGAGATGTTGATAGAAATCATGGAAGATATGTTCGCCATGTTCCCATCACCCATCTAACCAGGAGAGATTAATTGAATCATGGGACTGCCAACTCTTTGACTAAGAATCTCCCTATAATCCTCATGCTCCAAATGGTCAAGCAGTGGAAGGAAATATGATCTATGATGAAGTTCCTCCCATGGTGGCTCAACGCCCGACATAGCCTCAATGATTGCTTCATCTGAAGGGAAAACTGTATCCAGGCAGTCGTGGGCATGAGAAGACTATACTACCCATGCCGACAGTACATAGGGGTCTTCCTCTTCCATCCGCAAAGAGGAAGAACAAGGATCTGCAACATTCACAAGATTGGCTTGATAAGCTATCATGGTTGCAGGAAGCGGTACATTGGTCTCGACAGGCTCACTCAAAATACTCAGTGTAGGAAGAATCCAAGGATCTTCCATATGAGTCGTGTGAAAAGACACTGAGGTCGTAGAAGTCGAAGCCTTATCGGAACAAGACCCTATCATGAGGACCGGCACAGGAAAACTAAAGCTTCCCATGAGGGATGGATACATGCCTACACCCACACTCCCAGTTGCCGGCTAAGAGTTTTCAACAACCGAAACCGAAGCTCCCGAAGATGCAGAAACAGGGGAATTCTTGAATTTCATTTGATCAATCGTTACAATCTTCCCGTTATGTGGAAAGCATACAATGCGAAACATGGAATAAGCAACGGCTTGCATACTATACATACAGTTCCGACCCAGCAAAAGATTGTAGTCGAGGGGCGCATCAACCACCTCAAACTCTATCGCAACAGTCTTCCCCCCGAAATGGACTTTAAGGGACGGAATGATGCCGTGCAGCCTAAAAGATATCCCATCAAAAGCAGTTAACATAGTCGCTGATTTCGATAACTCAGGAGAACCAAGACCCTTCCAACAGGACAAATACATCACAGATGCAGCAATGCCCTTGTTAATCACAGTGCGCTTGACAATCATATTAAGACATTCTACGTGTACCAAAAGCGACACATAGTAGGGAAAGCGAGGCTGATGACCTGCGGTTTCAAATTTGATCACCGAGGAAGAATAATCACCATTCACACCAAGAGCAGAAAGCAAAGGCTTCCTTTACGAAGGACAACTCTAAAGCACTTCCAATGCAGACATCGCACTAGGAGTATGGCCCAAATCCTCGACAACTGAATAATTCTGGGCGGCTTGGGAATTTGGATTATGCCGCGAGCGCTTAAGTACCCCCTTAGGAATGCGAGGTGCAGCCTCAGGTTTATCCGCAGGTTTCTCAATGCACAAAGGGGTTCCTAGTGGATCAGGTTCTTTTCCTGGGTTGGGTTGTGATGATCCATAATCTTTCGCACGAGTTACAACCTTGGCAGCACGGACCATGTTAATGCACCCACGAGCACTAGCCTCTGGTGGATCATTCTCACTAGATTGCTCCTGGGACTTCGGGTTCATATTCTGGTTATGTGGTAAAGGGTTTGTTAGCATAGCTGGGCCTTGTGCTAAGATTCTCGAAGCTTCATCAATTTGAGGGCACAAGTAAGTGGGGTGATCATCCTTACATAGCTTGCAAGGGAACTTAACCTTACGTTTCGCTTACTTGTCCCCACCAGCATTCTGACCATTCTTGTCATTATTGGAAGCATTCTCATTCCTATTCCCACCCTTTTGATTGTTATTCTTACCCTTTTTTCTATTCTGTCCGGGTTTCTGGTTACCCTTCTGGTCCGACGATTGCACAGAAAGTACATTCGTCGTTTGGGTGGGTTGAGACGAAGCCGTAGCTTGTCCCGAAGCAGACTAGTTGAGCGACAATTGACTAACTTGTTTTGCAACTGAATCTGTAGGTTTCGCACTTGCACAACCCACAATGCCATCGGCATGTGGTCCAGGTTTGACCTTGGGATCGAAACTAGAATGAGGATCGTTGGGAATAATCTCATACAACAAACCGAACTGAGCATAAATCAAGTCCAGTTCCTGTGCCCTAAATATTTCTTCTTCCTCATTCTACACTCCGGATGTAGAAACATTCTTCACAATATATGGCAATAGAGACTTGAGGAACCACTTGAGAAGGAATTCTGGTGGTATAAAAGCTTTAATTAATCTCTTCCATCTACGCCACTCCTGAATATGATCAGAAATATGGGTGGCTTTATCTTGTCGAAATGTCGACAAGAGTTCAGTACCAATGTCATAGCGCACTGGTAGCTGGAAGTGATTAAGAAAAGTCATCGCAAGATCATCGAACAAGGTAAAAGCTCCCGTTGGTAACTATATATACCATTTCGCAGCAGGCCCCGTGAGGATGCATTGAAATAGTCTCAAGCGGACTGAGTCCTAATGTAACGAATTCGAAGAGCACCAAAGGTGAAACGTGGTAACGTGTTCGCTCGGATCCTCTCCCGGTTTTCCTTTGAACTTAGGTATGTCTGAAGGAAGCTTGGTAGGGACAGTCGGCCAAGCGGGGTCATGAGGCATGGGATTGTTCGTAAGTGTCGATAAGTCAGGAAGTTTAAGCGTCACGAGGAAAGGGAGCCTAGGATGATGAGGTCGATGGACCGCTCCCTGGTTCACATAGGTTTGAGCACCATCATGGCCTTGGCCATAGTGTCCTCCTCCTGTATGACCTATATAAGTTGACGTGGAAGTACCATAGTAAGGTGGACCTTGACTAGTAGGAGCTACAAAGCCATAATTAGGAGAGTAAGCGGGTTGTTGATACTCGCTTCCGTAAGGTGAAGAAACCTGTCCATACTGCGGACCGTAATAAGGTCCATAGGTCATCGCATGCGATGTCCCATGGGACACTCCGTAGGTAGGAAGATAAGCTTTGGAAGGGGGAACATACATACCAGAAGTAGGTATATATGCCTCGGACGTAACTAGCTGACCACTATAAGCGTGAATATAGCCTCCCGAAGTAGCAGGTGGTATATGAACTTGAGACACAATCAGCCTAGTAACCGCAGTATGGACCTGACTCATAGCCATATATCGGATTGAAGGACCACGTGGATAAGGTGGAGGATGTACATTTGAAGAACTTGGAACTGAGGACGAAGGAATCTGAGTAATAATATATGTACTACCGCCTATCGTCACCCGTCTCGGACTTGGTATCCTAATCGGATCACTAACCCTAGACCTAGGAGGGGGATGAGATGTAGCTTCCACCACTGGGACGGAAGGTGCAATATGACTAGTACTCCCAAACCTCTCCGCAAGGTAAGGAATTGGATTGCCCCCAGGCATAGTGCTAGGCTCAAAGTTGGATTCAACATGAAATGTCAAATCATGCATAGGAAAACCAATTGTAGCATAACTACCGTAGCTAGTGCTGGAAGGTTCAAAGTGAGTCTCAGCATCTTCCGGCATTCCATACTGGTAATGTGTCAATGGGGAATCAGTCCTAGAGTGAGTAGGTCTATCATGTAAAGATCCAATCTGGGAAATCATAGGACCGAACTCAGCTAGGTCAGGTGAAGGATCGTATGTAGGAGTAAATTCCCCATCGTCAACACGAAGGAGAGGAGGTGGCTCAGGAATAGTCTCTGAATGATCCTCCATGGTGTGTGAATCAGTGTGTGACATAGTCCACCTAAACTGTCTAGGTCTCTCTCCCAAAGGAGGAGGAGAAGTGGAAGGTGGAATTCCTGCTAACCGACGAGAACGGCATGGAACCGCACTCGAATCCACAATGACTCAAAACAAAAATAGCAAAGACTCTCTATTTATGTAAACCCTAGGCCAACTAGCGTGCACAGAGCAATCAATAATAAAATCTAAAGCCAAATGCAAGCAAAAAGGGCTGGATAAGTGATCTCCCAAATGAAGCAGGTATGTCTCACCTAGGAGAGGCCTGAGACTCCCATACACAACAAGCAGAGGTACGTAACCAATTATTGTGGCCCTCAGCTTCAATGCGTAAAGGGACTGTGCTATCTGACCCCAAACTTTCCGGGACACCTGTAGAATAACCTCTACAAGTACCCCCTCGATATCCTAGGTAAGGTCATTAAGGTCACCTCAATATAATCAAATCTTAGGCGGACAGTCGCAAGCGGGATTGACTGTATGGGCAGGGTAGAAAATCCCGAAACTCTCGAAAGAGCCCCCAGATATGAATACAATCCTAGAAATATCTCCAGTGCTACTCATTTATGACTAGGGGTCATCCCAATCAATAACCACTCACACTGCCTCGTGCTTAACTCTCATTTGAGAGGAGGATCCTGAGAACGATGGTTATACCAAGGATTTCACACACTCCCTGGACAGACACCTAGATGTTGTTGTTTAGTGATCTTGGAGATATGACTTACAATGAACTATTCCAAGATCATAAAACCTAAGCTTGTTGGCGCACCCTAGAAAAGAAAAGAGTGTAATTCATTTTAATTAGTGTTGAATTTAGTTGGCTTTATTACTCAAAAATAGGATATGGTCATGCAACTAGTGGTGTTATGACGCAACATGAAGTAAAATGCACACCGTAAAAATCAATGCAAATGCATTGTGTCCATGTAAACAGGGTATGCTACTACGTGAAATGCAAAATTCTTCTTCAAATGTTGAATGCAAATTTTTCCTATATGAAGTCCTAACTAGTACTCCAAAGCAAATCTAGATCCAGTGCAAGTACAATGCAAAGTGCAAAATGCAATGCATTATGATAAGCAAATCTTTTTGGATTTTTTGAAAATATAAAAGATGCAAAAAGAAAAAGAATGACTCTACCACCCCCAGACTCTGCAAGCACACATAGACAACAGCCAAGCAAAGCACTAAGGTAAAAGAACTCTAATGCACTAATCTCAAACAAAAAATCGAAAATTCCATGACAAGAACTTTCCTAAAAAAAATTTAGGCTAAAAAAAATGTTTCGAGTAAAAAACAAAGGTCAAAACAGACTCAGGCAGTTCCAAAGGAGACTCAGCAACTAGCAGCATTCACCCAGCAACCAATTAACCTCCACAAAAAGGGAAAAATCTAGGGTATACGTGACTGTTCGTAGTAAACCCATGTGTATACGCGGAAATCATAGAGGAAACCGCGTGTATACGCGATTGTAAATCAAAACCTTGCATACAGGAAGAAAAGGTGCATAAAACAAGGCAAATAGACAGGCTGAGACAAACTTCACTCCAATCATACTCTACTAGGCATACATGCCCCCAGACCCGACACAGAAACAAGAGAGAAAGAGAAATTCAAATACATTGAATGCCGAGAAAATCACCCCCAAAGGACAACTACTAGGAACTCCACAGTGGAGTCGCC
>LPNX011140710.1:682995-753985 GCA_001517045.1 Pseudotsuga menziesii | reverse complement strand
TGGATACAATATTCAATCAAATACACATCATTGGATAGGAAAAGATAGTTCTTATTAATATAAATCAGATATTACAAGATAGATACAACCTCTGATGGCACGTCTGTGAACCAGAGAAACTGAATCCCCCACTTGGGCCTTCACCACCTCAATCCTCCATCTCACGATAGCAAGCTCACTAGCAAAAGGCAAGCTTAGGAAGAACACAAAAGTGCTCCAAAGGGACAAAGGGATGCAGACTCAAGCATAAATTCTGGCAACAATGGACTATAGTTTCGTTGCTTTCAATCTATCTATATGCCTTCAATGTACCAAGGGGTTGCTTATATAGCTTCACAAGGGATAATGAAGGGTCGAATCTGAGCGATCTCAAGGCATATGGAATGCCAGGAGTCGAATGAGTCGAATCCATGTCAAGGAAAACTCAAAAAGAATTTGGATTATGCACACATCCCGATGTATGCGGTTATAGGGGTCAAACCCGCGTATGTACGTGGTTATTGGGTAAAAATCCGCGTATATCATTTTTCATATAGTTTTAGGGATGATCAAGGAAACATCAAAGGATAAAATATGGTCCATGGGGTCTAAAGAGTCTGCAGCGGGACAGGGGAAGGACATACAAAGTGTGATTCATCTGGATTGGTGAAATCCACTATCACATCAGCCCCATCCATCCTCTGCGTGATGTGATAATCCCTATGATAGTCAGCATTTTAGTTTTTTCCATCTTGCTTGCTTGCAGTTTGCAGACTCTCCTCAAGTCTGAATATCTGCGTGCCACTGTGGCATTTCAACCTGGAGATGCCTCTGCTCCATTGTTTTAGTGTTTGATTTTACCACTAACATAAACCCTAATTTTTTGTGGGTCGCCTCTTCATTCCTCACGATCTGTCTACTTTTTGGGGTTGCGTTGAAGTTGTATCAATAGGAACCCTAGCTCCTCGTGAAGTCTATGTAAAAATGTTTCACTTAAGCCTGAAGCTACTTGTCTCATCTCACTTGCAACCATTCTGGTGAAACCTGTGGGTGATATATATTGCATGAAGACTCCCATCATTGGAATACTGTTGGAGAAAAGCATTAACTTGCCTCGTTCACTAACATTGATGAGAAAGACTCCCACTTGTCTCATGTTTGAATGGGATTGCTTCGTCCACAACGTCCATAATGTGAAGAGACCACCACTTGTTGATTACTGCTCCATGAGTTCCCCTCTTCCAGTTGTGTGAAGTGCGTGTAGTATTGCTGCGAATTCAAGGATTTACCTAAGCCTGTAAGTGGTCTCAAGGAGCTGCGACCTCTCATCTCACTGAGAGTTAAATCCATGACTCTCCGTGACTTAGAAGACTCCATTCTTGGTGTGTGCCATCCAAATGCTTGCTACGTGAACTATTTCTAGATATGTGGACTCTATCTGCAGAGCGTGGGCTCTTCTAATTGAGCGTGGACTGCATTTTTTTTTAGAGCATGAACTATCTTTAGATAAACCTTTTTTTTAAGACTATTTTGTGCCTACGACCTCTCTCAAGGAGTTATGTTGGTGTGAATTAAATTTATTTCTAGCTGCATTGAAGACCGTAAAGACTACGTTGAAGTGTATTTCTGTAGACCGTGAAGACTGCGTTGACAATAAGGCTGCGTTCTTATCTCTTGAAGAAAGCCTTCTTTTCTTTGACCTGCGACCTACTCCTTTGTGTTGGTGAGAGATTGTTTTCTACTAGTTTGAAAGCCATTGAAAGCATATTTAAATTTGGTATTGTAGGCTTGAGAGGATTAAGTTTGTATTTCAAAGTTTGTATGACAATAGTAGAGACATTGACATTGTTGTAAAGCTTGAGGAAGGTGGCAGAGACTTAGACCTGCACCTTTACTCTTTCTTCTTTTTCTCCTATTGTTTTAGTTGCAAGATTCAATCACAGAAGATGCAATCTATAGCATCTGTAGTTGGTGCCACTCTCACTGGCAAAGACAATTAGCCAGAATGGTGGAGGAAGATCAAATCTACCTTCATCTATAATGACCTTTGGGACGGTATTTGCGAAGGCACCACAATAGAGACAGAAGCTGGAGGGCCCATAACCAGAGACCCAGGACCTCCAGAATCCGAGAAAGAGAAGGCCATTTGGAAAACAAAAGACAAGAAAGATTTAGTGGTGATCACTGCCACAGTCAGTGAAGAGGTGAGCCAGCACATATTTCCTGCAAAGTCGTGTTTTGAAGCACTAAAAACATTAAAAGATCTGTATGATTCACACTCTGAAATGGAAGTTATTCAACTAATGCTAAAACTATTCAGTTTAGAAATAAAAGACAATGATCCCATGTTAGTTTCCTTTGAAATCAAATCTATCATGCACAAGATTCAAGCCATTGGTATGAAACTAGATCTTCCCCTTGCACCATTTGTAAAATCTATGTATCCTTCTCACTCCAACTATCTTGAGTCGTTGCAAACAAGTGACAAGTTCAAATCACTGACATTTGACACCCTGGTAGAGAAGATAGCTGACAGAGAGAAAGCTTTTGGTAAGAAGACAACTGAGCATTCTGGAGAATCACTTTGCTTTGCTCAAAAAGCAAAGAACCACACCAAAGACCAATCCAATGATCATCCCAAAGGAGAAAGCAGCAAGAGAGGCAGAGGAAGAAGAAACTTCAGAGGTAGAGGAGGCAGAAACAACTCCAGCAAAAGATCATATTTGAAGTGCAAGCATTGTGTAAAGATTGGACACACAACAGATCAGTGTTGGGCTTCGTGGGACTCCATTAAAGATATACATAACCAGAAGAAAGATGACAATAAGAACCAAGATGCTAGTAAATATTCAGATTCTGCTCATTGTATTGTTACACATTGTAATATTGGTATTAATGAAATGAATTCACTTTCATCTTACACAGATTGTTGGCTACTTGATACTGGTGCAACATCACACATGAATTTTAGAAAAGACTGTTTTGAAGAACTTAATGAAACAATAAATGGCATAGTTTACTTTGCAGATAAGTCAAGTCTTAAACCAAAGGGAATGGGCACCATTCGGATGAAGATTCCTGGATTCCCTGATTTCTTGTTGAAGAATGTTCTTTATCTTCCAGAGTTGCAGAGAATCCTACTATCCTTGGTGCAGATTCGACAGCAATGCCATTCCATCCACATGTTTGATGGAATCGTAGAAATAAGAAATTCCTCTGACAACCAAGTCATCATGACTGGATACGAAGATGGGAAGCTACTGAAGCTAAAGGGTTCATCTACAAAGTTTCAGAACTATGCCTACCTCTCTTAGCATGGAGAAGGTAATTTGTCATCAAGTTTATTGTGGCATGCAAGATTTGGTCATCTGAATTATAACAGTCTTCATTTGTTGAGAAAGAATGGTGTGTTTGGTTTTCCCACCGTTCCTAAAGAGAAGAGAAAATGTGATGCATGTATATTAGGGAAACACAGTAAGCTGCCATTCCATGAATCTAATTTCAGAGCAAGTAGGAAATTAGAATTAGTGCATTTTGATTTATGTGGCCCAATGCCAACTCCTTTTGCCAATGGGAATAAGTATTTTATGACCTTTCTTGATGACTACTCAAGAATGTGCTGGATTTACTCATTAAAGACAAAATCAGAAGCATTTCAAACATTCAAGGACTTTCATGCATTGATAGAAAAACAAGCACAATCTAAAATCGGTACACTTCGTACTAACAATGGGAAAGAATACACTTCAAATGCTTTTGAATATTATCTTTGCCAACATGGAATTGCACATCAGACTACAGTTCCCTACAATCCTCAACAAAATGGTGTAGTATAAAGAATGAACAGAACCATAATGAATATGGTACGCTCAATGATGTTTTTTAAGAATGTAAAACTAATGTTTTGGGGTGATGCAGTGAAATGTGCAGCCTATTTGAGAAACATAAGTCCCTCAAATGCTCTTCATAACAAGACTCCACATGGAATGTGGTTTGGCCATCTCCCTTCAGTCAGGCATCTCAGATTTTTTGGTTCCACCTGTTATGCCTTGATTCCAAAGGAGCAAAGAAATAAGCTTGGTGCTCGAAGTAGAAAATGCATTTTCCTGGGGTACGAAGAAAACTCCAAGGCATACCGTTTGTATGATGAGGTAAACAAGAAGTTTGTTATTTCCAGAGATGTCATTTTTCTTGAGACTAATAAAAATGACCAGTCTATTGAGAGACAGCTTGATCATTTGGAAAAATATCCTCATCCAAAGAAATATTCTGAAAATGAATATGAAATTCCAAACCTTGAAGGGGGGATTCCTATTCTGGATCAACCTTTGGAATTTCCATATGAAGCACCAACTCCCCCGCATGAAGAATTTCTTTCTACTTCACCTAAACAAGAGATTCAACTGGATGATGTGATTGAGATAATTGGAAGACTCAACCTTGAAGGAAATGAAGCACCACCAGCTGATCAACTAGAACCATCACGGAAATTTCCTAAATGGGCCACAAAGACACTTGAAAGTGTCCATCCGGATGAAGTTGGAAAGACGGGAATGAGAAGTTCAAAAAGACATGAAGATGGAGGAGAAGCAGATAATTCAGGTGATGACATGGATGTATCATTTGATTGTGAATTTAATTTATCTGCTAACTTTGAACCAACTTCCTTTGAAGAAGATTCTACTCGAGTTGAGTGGAAAGAAGCTATGCAGAATGAGTATGATGCACTCATGAAGAATGGAACTTGGAAGCTGGTTGACCCTCCAGTTGGAACCAAACCAATTGGCTGCAAGTGGGTGTACAAGAACAAATACAGATCAGATGGCTCACTTGAAGAGCACAAAGCGAGGCTTGTAGCAAAAGGCTATGCACAGAAGGAAGGAATTGACTATGAAGAAATGTTTTCTCCTACAGCAAAATGGGCTACCATCCATACCTTACTCTCTTTAGCTGCTCAGAATGGGTGAAATTTCATCAGATGGATGTGAAGACTGCTTTCTTGAATGGAGACTTGAAAGAGAATGTCTTCATGTCTTAGCCAGAAGGCTTTGTTGTGAAAGGAAAAGAACAAAAGGTATGCAAGCTTGTCAAATCCTTGTATGGCCTAAAACAAGCGCCTCGTGCATGGTATGAAAAATTAACTGAGCATATTTTGAAGTTAAATTTCGAACATTTTGATCTTGATGATGCAACACTATTTATAAAGAAAGTTGGAAGATCTGTTGTGTATCTTGTGGTGTACATAGATGATCTTTTGATGACAGGGAACAATGAGAGCTATATAGCATCCATAAAGAAAGATTTGAAAAATATCTTTGAAATGACAGATATGGGACATCTCCACTATTACTTAGGAATTGAAGTCACTCAACATCCTAAGTACATATTCCTATCTCAGAAAAAATATGTTGGAGAACTACTGGACAAATTTTGTATGACAAAATGAAACCCTATCTCTACTCCAATGGAACAGAAAATGAAGCTCACATCAAGCGAAGGAAAATAATTTGAGGATGCGACCAAGTATTGACAACTTGTAGGAAGACTTATCTACCTTACAACAACTAGACCAGATATTTCTTATGTTGTTGGCAGACTTTCAAGGTTCATGCATAAACCTTGTGAAGGACACTGGTCAGCTGCAAAAAGAGTTCTAAGATACTTGAAGGGGACTCAAGACGTTGGACTCAAATACTCTAAGGTGGATGACTTCAAACTTATTGGGTACTCAGACTAAGATTTTGATGGCGATAAGGAGACAGGAGTATCAACTTCCGGATACACTATGATTCTTGGATCAACAACTGTCTCATGGAGATCACGCAAACAGTCAGTTCCAACAGATTCCACAACAGAAGCAGAATATGTGGCTGCAGCTGAAGCAACGAAAGAAATAGTATGGCTCAGGAAGATACTTGAAGATTTGCAAGAAAAACAAGAGAACTCCACTCCATTATTGATTGACAATAATTCTGAAATCAAGCTGGATAAGAATCCTAGATTCCATGATCGAACCAAACACATCAACAGAAAGTATCATTTGATTCAACATCATGTCGAGGCCAAGACAGTCCATCTTCGACATTGTTCCACAAATGATCAAGTTGCAGACATCTTCACCAAAGCGCTTGGAGGAGAAAAGATTTAAAGATTCAGAAACATGCTCAGACTTACTAACACCCCTTCAGATTAAAGGGGGGATTGTTGGAATATAATCCGTCGGGATTATACGTTATTGTAAATATTAGGAATATGAAGAGACTCTCAGATGTGTGATCCCAAGAGTCATCGTATATGTATAAATAAAGGCATTCTATGGAGAAATAATAAGAATTCAGGATTTATTCCACCTGACACTAGCTTCCAATAGATTGAAGAAGGAAACAACTCAGTACCTTTATGACAGAAAAGGAAAGAAGGAAGCAGCTCCAGGAAGTTCTGCTTCACATTCTGTTGAAGGGAAAATTGATGAAATGGCTAAGTTGGTGAAAATTTTGACTGCAAAATTGAATAAATTAGAGCTTGAGAAAAATTCCAGCAAACCTATTCCAGAAGGTGAACGAAATCCTAATAATCAGAACCAGTTCAGAAGACAATTTGCTCCCCTTTTCATGCCTAGAGAACGAAGGAACAATGATATCCATCGGGAAAGGAGAGAAAATGAGGACCAAAGAGTGCCACCACCTCTTCAGAATAATGTTGCTGATGAAGAAGAAGTTGATGATGAAGTAACATTTGAAGATATTGACCAAGATATGAACCATTTTGGAGAAGAATTGTCTAGGGGTTTTTTCACTGGAGAAGAGTTTCTAAATGCAGAATGATATGATGCTGATATGTTCGAAACAGAAGATGATTTAAGTTCGAAAATGACTGCTGTAACTGCTGATATCTATCAAAATGAACTCAAGAAGAATGTGAATCTGAGGTCAGGTCCGAAACAGGTAGTACAAATACCAAAGAAGAAGGTAGATTTCCCTACTAAACAGTCATCAGATCCCGTGACAGAAAAAAAGACAAGTTTCAGAAAAACAAAAGAAGAACATGGAGGTTGAAGAGGTAAATAAAACTGTATAGAATTTCATCCTGGAAAATGAATTAGGAAATTTAAATATTCCTGTACCTTTAACTGAATTAATGAAAAACCCTTCATATAAAGAATATGTCCTTAAGATGATTAATTCAGCGAGCAATCAGCCTATTTCTGATACTGTGAATTTGCAAGAAGAAAATCCTAGGATTTTCATTAGATCAACCTTGGATGAGAAGACTGAAAATGAAGTAGGTGCTTCCCCTCCATTTTACATTACTCTGACAGTTCATGAACAAATGATACATAATTGTTTGTTAGATTCGGGAGCATCACACAATTTAATGCCAAATGCCATTATGGAGGCTTTAGGTATGAGTATTACCAAACCCTATCATGATCTGTATGCATTTGATTCCCGAGCAGTGAAGTGTTTAGGAGTAATAAAGGACATGGTTGTCAGTTTGTCTCAATTACCCATGAAAAGTGTGATCATGGATGTAGTGGTAGCTGATATTACACCTAAATTTGGTTTACTTCTATCTAGGTCTTAGGCAAAGAAGGTTGGTGGGACCTTACAAATGGATTTATCATATGCTACTATTCCTGTGTTTGGAGGAGAAAATAGAAGCCTGTACAGAGAGCTTCAATTTAACTATATTGTAACAGACGACAAGAACCCTACCAATCATCCACTGTATGTTGTTGATAAAGAATTGGGGACTTGCATGTTACATTTTAGTGATGAAGACAATACTGATGGTTTGTTAAAGGTTGAAAAGGAACAGCCAGTAAAATGCAGCAGGGAACAAGAGGATGAGCTATGGAAATTATACTTTGATGGATATTCTTGCAAAGAAGGTACTGGAGCAGTGGTTCTTCTTATATCCCCCGAAGGTGAAACAGTAAAGTTGGTGTATAAATTAGAGTTTATTACTACAAACAATACTGCTGAATATGAATCTTTACTGTTAGGATTAAAATTTGCCAAATATTTGGGCATTCAGCAGATTTCTGCATTTGGCGACTCCCGAATTAGTTGTTCAGCAGGTGAAGAACAACTATCAAGTGAAGCAAGGTTTACTGAAAATATATCGAAATGAGGTATGGGACATGATTGAAAATTATTTTTTCTCTTTTAACATCACCTATATTCCAGGAGACCATAATCAGACTGCAGATTCATTGGCCTTGGCTGCTACACATTTTAGAATCCCCAAGACCACACAGTTTAGGTATCCCATTGAGATTAGGTACAGACCATTTGTACCTGATAATGTAAACCAGTGGAGAGTGTTCAAAGATGACATTGATATTAAAAGGTTCTTAGAGCTTACACATGAGTTTTCTAATTCCCTGATTGATCAAGAGGAATATGAAGAGGATGTGGATGGACAGGTGGAAGAGATTGCTGAAAATGAAATAGCTGGACACAAAATCATTGAATTAAAAGGTAATTTCATTCCAAAGGGTTTGGTACCTTTAGAAAGGATATTTCCAAAAGATGATACACTTTTAAAACCTATTGTACAGTCATCAGAGGAGAATGTGGTGGAGTGTAACATTGGCTCTGCAGAACATCCTAGAATGGTAAACATTTCTAAAGCACTTACAGCTAAACAAAGAAATAGGTACATTAAATTGTTAAAGGAACATGTTGATGTTTTTGCATGGTCTTATGAAGAATTGAGAACATATGACACTAGAATTATATAGCACAAAGTCCCTTTAAAACCAAATGTCAAACCTTTTCATCAGAAATTAAGGAGGATTAATCCAGTCTTGTTTCCTGTTATTGAAAAAGAAGTGAAGAAATTATTGGATGCCAAGATCATAGTGCCCCTCAGGTACTCTTCATGGGTGTATAATCTAGTTCCTATTAGGAAAAAGAATGGAGAAATTAGGTTGTGTGTTGACTTTAGAAATCTGAACAGATCATCACTAAAGGATAATTATCCTCTGCCTAAAATTGAACAAATATTGCAGAAAGTGGTCGAGGCATAGAGGATCTCAATGGTTGATGGTTTCTCAGGGTACAATCAGATTTCTATGCATCCTGATGATAAGGAGAAAACATATTTTAATACTCCTTTGGGAACTTTCATGTATGATAAGATGCCTTTTGGTCTGATGAACGTTGGAGCCACTTTTCAGACAGCTATGGACATTGCTTTCGTCGGTGAAAAAGACAAGTTTGTGGTAATCTACTTGGATGATATCACTGTTTTCTCACAATCAGATGATGAACATCTGAAGCACTTGAAGCATAATTTCCTGAAATGTAGAAAATTTGGCTTGTCTTTGAACCCAAAGAAGTCACACTTTGTTGTACAGGAAGGTAAATTGCTTGGTCATCTAGTCTCGGCTAATGGTATAAGGATTGACCCAGAAAGGGTAAAATCTATATTGAAAATAAGTTTACCGAGGAGTAAAAAGGATGTCCAATGTTTCATCAGTAAAATCAACTTTTTGCGTTGGTTTATACCAAACTTTGCTGAGACTATCAAACAGATTACAGTCATGCTGAAAAAAGATCAAGAAGTTAGATGCACTACTGAAGCAAAGAATGCATTTGAGAAGATCAAGGTGGCTCTTACTGAAGCTCCTGTATTAGTAAGCCTAGATTTTACCAGAGAATTTCTTACATTCTCATTTGCATCAGAGGATACAATAGCAGCTATTTTGTTATAGATAATAAGGAAGGACTGGAGCGACCTATTGCATTCTTCAGCAAAACTCTCAGGGATTCTGAACTAAAATACAGTATCTTAGAAAAACAGGCTTATGCTTTGGTAAAAGCTTTAAATTTTTCAGAATTTTTGTTTTGCATTATAAGGTTATTTCATATGTACCTAATGCTGCTGTAAAAGATGTTTTGACACAGCCTGATAGTGAAGGGAAAAGAGGCAAGTGGATTGCTAAAATCATGGAGTATGACGTAGATATCAGACCTACCAAACTAGTTAAGGGGTAGGGTTTAGCCAAATTGCTAGCTGAATCAAATTGTCAATCTCTGGGATTGCATGTGATGGCTAAAGAGTTACTCAGGAAGAAGATCAAGCAATCTTGGAAAAAGAGAATATTATGGACTATTATTCAGCATCCACATGGTATGCAGACAATGTCTATTTTCTGTTGTTTTTTCAATGTCCTGAGCATTTAGATAGAAAAGTTGTTAGATATTTAAAGCTTAAATATACTAAGTATTATCTAGTTGAAGAGCAGTTATTCTGGAAAGACCCTCAAATCCTCAAATAAAAACATCATTCAGAGTATCAAAAGGTTGCTTAAGCATAATAAAAGATCAGGGACTCTATGCTGAAATATGCATTATGGGCTGATAGGATAACAGTCAAACAAGAAATTTGAACTTCTCCTTTCCAATTAGTGTATGGCACAGATGTAGTTTTTCCTGTCCAATTGGGAATCCCAGTGATGAAGTTCCTTCAGAATTGCCAGGAAGAACCAAATGATATGTAGAGAAGGATTTATGAGATGGTAGAATTGCAGTAGAACAGGGAAAACGTGGAAGAAAGGGCACAGTTATACAGATTGAAGATTAAAAGCAGATTCGACAGGAAAATCAAAGAAAACACTTTCTTAGTTGGTGATATGGTTCTGAGGTGGGATGCCAGGAAAGAGCAAAAAGGGAAACATGGTAAATTTGACAACCTCTGGTTTGGCCCTTTCCTGGTGTCTAAGATTTTGGAAAATAACACTTTTGTCCTGCAGTCTTTGGAAGGTGAGGAATTGTCAAGTCCAGTTAATGGACGATTCCTCAAGCATTTTTACAGTCTTTGAGGATATTTTTACTTTTCATTGTATATACCGGTATGAGTAAAGAAAAATAAGGACTCCATAACCCAATGGAAATTTTGCAGACTAGTAGGTAGCAACAAAGAAGGCACTGGTCTACAGGTTCTTGAAGCCTCACAGGGAGGACTTCATCCCGCAGCTAGAGCCAGATGTTAATTCATGAATTTGTTTTCTTCAGTCTTATATTTCTGCTTGTGATTTTTGTTTTAATCTTGCTCATTTGCTTACTTTTAGGAAATTTTGGTCTAAAGTGAAATTTTGATTTTTACTTTTAGGTTTTCATTATGTTTTGTTTTTCTTATGGTTCTGAAGGGTTCTATAGGACATATGTTGATTAAATATTTCACAAATAACACTAAGACCAAAGTTTACCATATAAACCTTATTTAAAATGGAATTAATGACTAAAAAAGCGCCAAATTTTATTTTAAAACATTCTTGTAGCGCAACGGTTAAAATTTTACATTGCGGCGCTACAAGAATATCGAGGGTGCTAAATTTTCTGGTTTTTTCACCAAATTCTCCAATGATTTCGCTCCTGGATGACTAATCACATGTGTAGACAGGTTTGATACGTGTTTCATCAGAAATAATCATGCAAACAGGCGTCGTCTATGACGTGAAAGAGATCATGGCAGTCAGAAGTTAGAGCTCAGTGTATCATGACAGATAGAGGAACGAGTCAAGATTGATGGGAAAGAGGTTCTCCACATAGGCATTATGAAGCTAGAGGCGAAGTGGAACGAAGACAATTGCTAAAAATCTGGAATTTGTAGTTGCAGAGGGAATTTAGGGTTTTCTCAGCGCGCCAGTTGGAAGCAAACTGAAGACTTGAAGACACCTGGATAGTTAAATTAGACATTCAGATAGTCCAAGGATTAATTTTAAACACCTGCAGCAAGCCGGGAGTGAGGTATTCTGTGTAAACTTGGTCGTGACCTGCTAAATTGGGGGTTTTTCCATTAAGGCTTTTTATGTTAAATTGATTAAGGAAAACATAAATTCATGTTTTTAACAACCTCCCAACGGTGAAAGATCAGTCTAAAAGGTCGAAATGAATATCTTGAATGTTAGTTAAGTTCAGTAGCAACTTTGTTAAAGAATTTTGGTGCTCTGTTCGACCTAAATTACCCAAGTTCAGTACAAAACATTTCCTGCATTGACAATAGAATAGATTGTTAAAACTTTAAAGAAAACAGCCAGGGAGAATCCAAAAGAAAACTAACTGTCAATACTCTGAAAACTTGAAGGAAAAATGGTTGTTAGGTCATTAACGGGGTCTTAAAATCACACAGAAACATCATTTAGCCATGGGAAAGCAGATGAAGAAAAGTGGGAAGACCAACAGGGCTGAACCCACTCAGCTGAATTGGATTGACAAGTTTCCTGGATGTGCAGAACTCTTTGAGAATGCTGGATGGTTGGATTTATTTAAGAATATTGATGGATATAATACCGAAGTTTCTAATAAATTTGCTCAATGTTATAACCAAGATACAGTATCATTTGACACTCTGAAATTAAAATTAACTGTAGAGTTGGTGGCTGAGGCAATAGGAGTCAAGAATGAAGGAGAGCTTTGGTTCAAAAAGGTGCCATTTACCTTCAATGCCCAAAGGTACCTTTTACCTGGCATCATTCCAGACTGGAGTAAGGGAGTGCTCATCCAAAATTTTAGAGCTGAATGGGTAGATCCCATCAAGATTCTACAAAGCTACATAACTTGTGAACGGAGGTATGCTTTTGTCTTTAAGTATCATTTCAGGTTCTTACAACACCTTGCTGGTGAATCAAGGATGAGTCTGCCTTTCTTCTTGTTGAAGAGTTTGCAGAAAATGTCAAGCAGGATTAAAGAGCATCATGACCACACTGCATAGTCCATTTTTCACCATGGATTGATCAAGATTATTATCAGTACTGTTATGCAAAGAGAAGGGAAGACTTGAGACTACTTTATTTTTTGGTCTGGATTCCAAATTAACCAGGAAGGACAGCCTACCAAAAAGCATGTTTATAAGGGACAAGCCCTAATTAGAAAATTAGGACAAAAAGTCAAGGCCGAAGATAAAAAATGTGTCAAACTTGAGGAAGTGGCAGAACCTTTAAAGGGAGATTATGAATCTCATCAACCTTCAGTGGACAGTAAGAGAAAATGTTTTCTATTTGTTAAAAAGGAAACCCAGCCTATCCAAAATAAGGCATCAGTAAAAACATTCATGGATGAAAAAATTGTTTTCACAGAGAAGGTTACAGTAGAGGAAGAAGATACTAAATTCCAACAATGAATCCCAATTACCATTTTATCTGAATATGAAGGATACTTGTTGGAAGGAGATGAGATGACTGTCAATGCTGAGACTAGGGTTGGCACACACAGGGAATTCTACAGTCAAGGGGATAAGATAGTAAGGCCAAAGAAAAAGAAGATCAAGGTTAAAGCTATGGATTTTGCCACAGTTATACATCAAGTAAAAAATTTGAAAATGGTGGGAGAGCTTTCCCCAGGATGGAGACCCAAAACTAGACCCAAAAACAAATTGAGGCTGAACATGAAAAAGATGCTAAACCCTAAGTTAAACAAAGAAGAAGTAACTATGATTGATACTTCTTCTTCAGATCAAAAGATAGAATCTAGGAAAGGTGAAAGCAAAGGAAAGAAACCATTGAAGACAGTAGAAGAGTCTAGCCTCACCGAAACCAAACTATCTGTTGTGTTTTTGGAATTAAGAGGTGAAATGTTGAAGGAACAAGAAGAAGAAGAAATGAAAGCTTCTTATTCAGAAAAGTTGTTGATGGATGAAAATGCACCTGATGAAATAGATAATCAAGAAAATCCAAGGGTTCATGGTGTTTCTACAGAGCTACTACCTGAGGATGAGGACATCTTCAGAAAGCTAAACATCCCATGGCTGCCCAGTGAGTTACAGAATACAGCAGGAGGCAAGGTTTTTGACTCAGAAAAGGAGAATTTGCAAAGAACCATCAAACATTATAAGCATCAAATGGAGTACATGCAAGAAAAAAATGATGGTTTTATCCTAGCTAATAGAAGACTCAAGGAAGACTTAGAAGAAGTGAATGATCATTGCCAAGAGCTTACTGCAGTCTCCAAGGAGGCCCTAAAAAGGAAAAGAAGCACAGATTTATAGTGTGCAGAGCTGAAACTGACTATCAAAAGCCTACAGTAGTATAATAAGGAGCTTATAAGAAGGATGATAGATATGGAAGCTAAGCAGCAAAAATATAGGAAAAAGGCCCAAGCCTTAGATGGAATAGCTTTATTGGCAGAAGCTGCTAAAAACCTTTGAGTATTGTTAGTTAAGAAGTTACTTGTTATGTTTTTCAGAAATACTTTATTTTGTAAATTATAATTTTGACATTATCCTATCGATGAGTAGGCTAAAAATAGTTAGGGTTTAGATCCTAACTGAATTTTGAAAAACAGTATTTAGGAAGATCAGAAAGAGAACAAGGGGTTCGATTTTTGGCTGGATTAAGGAGGTCTCTTGACTTGTTTATGAGCTAAGTATTTAACTCTCATGTGTATTTGATGAACAGAATTATGAAATATATGATCCTTTTTACCCTTCAGTCTATGTTTTGGCTTCATTTCTAGCTTGTTTAGCTACACAATTGGTAAATTCATTGCTGGTTTATGGTTTCTTTGCTTTTAATGCTTGTCTGTTGTGAATGAACTTCAAAGTTATGTTCTGTTGGATACCTGGTTATTATATTATGTATCTATGCTCTTCTTTACTTATGATTTAGTTCCTATTTGGCTTATGAATGTATTCCCTTTGGTCACCAAAACTTACAACCAGAAAAACCTTTCAAAAACCCTAAAACCTAGTTTTGTTTGATTGAATATTTGAGATTGTGTTGGCTTGTTTCTTTGTAGCCTGGAAATAACTTCTGGCACAAACAGAGCTTATGGGGATGAAGTGTTCGTCTTGTGGAGATGCTTTTTGACACTAAGGAAATGGTTGTAATATTCTCCATACATCTTTAATGCAAAGCTGATTTCCATCCCACATTACTGTTGTTTTGATTTCACATGTACATATTGTTAGATTCCTTAGTCACTAGCATGGATAAGTAGATGATTTTCTGGTAGCTTTGATGTGTTTGTATGTTTGATCTATTTTCATGTACACATGTTCACTATTGAATCAGCATTCCAGGTGTCTATGACATCCAATGGAGGTCTTCATCCTTTGTCTTTCACTCATTTGTTCTAGATCTGAACCATTCAGACCAATGGAACAACTTCTCCGCAGAAGGTGAAATATTCCTTGTTACACACTCCCCAACTCATCCAACTACAGCTAACCCCCACCCCTATATATTCACAAACTCCCCCTCTCTCTATCTCTGTCTCACACACACACACACCTTCCCCAACAACCTCTAACACCCACCCCCCTATCTATTCCCTAACACCCCCCCTCTCTCTTTCTCTATATATCTCCCTTACACACACATAGACATGCACACAAATCCATAGGTCACCCCATACCACTAATTACCCCCTCCTCTCTCTCTCTCTCTCTCACAGACACACACACACACACACACACACATCCCTTTTTCTCCCCTTACTAATAACACCCCCCCTCCCCCTCTCTCTATCCCTCCCCCCTAAATCTTTCAAACCCCTTGTCCACTCTCTCTCTCACCCTAACTCATCTAACTACCTATAACCCCCACCCCCATCTCTATCCCCAACACCCCCATCTTTCTCTCTCTCCATCTCTCCCTCACCCATAGAGACACCCACACACATCCACAAGTCACCCCATGCCACTAAGACCCCCACCCACCCCTCAAATATCTCTCTCTCTCTCTCTCTCTCACACACACACGCATACCTATGTCCCCCCTTACAACTAAAACCCCGCCTTCTCTCTTTATCTATCCCCCAAATATTCCCCCTAACCCATACCAGCCCCTCCTCTTCCCCACAACTCTTACTTGCACTCACACTAATACCTGATCCCTCCCTCTCTCTCCTTTCCACCTAACTCTTTCAAACCCCTTATCCACTATATATCACTCCCAAATTCATCCAACTACCTCTAACCCCCATCCCCATATCTACTCCCCAACCCCCCTCTCTCTCTCCCTCTCTCCCTCACACACACACATACACTCCCCACCTGTACCGCGTCCACTCTATCTCTCTCTCACACACACACACATCTCTATATCCCACACTCCACCAACATCCCCCCTCCTCTCTCTCGCTCTCCTCAATATCCCCCCTAACCCATACCAACCCCCCATCTCCCCCCCAAATCTTCCTATGCACTCCCCCCCCGCCATCCTCCTCTCCTAACCTCTAACCCCATCTGTAGTGAGGATTTCTCCTCACTGCAGGAGCAAGAATGGCTCCCTTGTTCCTATAGGGCACAAGGGGAGGTTCCTACTCTTTGAAAATAGAAAAAAAACAAAATGGAAATAGCATAAACAGAACAGTAAATTAAACTAAGATAATCTAAACAAGAATAAACAAATGGCAACAACTGTAAACTAGATCTAATAGCAAGAGCAGAAAGAAGAAGTGGGGATGAAGCTTTGTGAACCCCTCTCTAGAAAACAGGTTAGGGTTCTGCCTCCTTAACCCTGCAAAACAAACCTAAGCTACCATGGAGAAACCTGCAAAAAATGTCAATAATAAAACCTACAACTAGAAAACAAGGTTAGAAATAAAAAACAACTAAACAAACATGTAAAGAAACATTATACCTCTATTGGGTGGAAATGGGCCACCATGCCCTAGCTCCTGGAAGCCTCTCTCTCTTGGTTGGGGGAGCAATGGCTCAAATGGGAATGGATGTGGAGGAGTGTTGGGCAATAGGGAAGACCTGGGTTTAATCCTTTAGTGTCGCACCAACAAAAGACCCACAGTGTTGGCCCTTTCGACAACAACCTGCGCGCAGGTTGCCGTCTCACCCAAAACAGCTATGGGGTGCTGCAGAATCAGGTTTCTGCAAGCAGAGAGGGGGATTACTGTACCTTAGCCTTTTAATAACCTTATTAATCAATAATTATAAAGCTTTACCATTCCTTCACATACAACTTCGCAGATAAATAAACAGTCGTGACTTGCTCAACCCACTACAGGGAATTCACAGCGAAGCTAAATAGTAGCAGCGATCTAACTTATCTGATGTATACAGTTATTAATATATAAAAGACAACAGAAACAGAAACAACACAAGAAACCACAACAGTAGATATAACATGGTTCACCCCCAGTGTAGGGGCTACGTCCACACACTGTGTTTTATTCAACTTGCTACAAAACCATAGTTTGATCTGCGCACTCAGCTACAGATCCCTTCAATCCTCAAAATCCGCGCACTCAGCAGCAGGCCCCTGCGCACACAGCTGCAGGTCTTTCCTCAATCTTCCTTACAAAAACCCTCTACGCACACAGTTGCAGAGGTCGTCCATGCACACAGTTGGGACTTATCCTTTTCTTACAGAATCAACCTTAGCTTCGCCTTAACCTTTCTTACATCATAAAACCTAACCTATCTTCTTTATACAAGCGCTTATTTATACTGCGCATTTTTACAAAACCATGGTCTTAAACCATGGGCACCCAAAACCCTAAACCTTGTATTTCAACCAAGGGTTTATTACAAAAAAAAAGGATTTTTAACTTCCCTTGACACCCCTAATACTGTTTTGACCCGTAACTCCGCTTACAAACTTTCTGATTAACCGCAGAGTTACCCAAACATCAAGTATGCATCCCAACAGGCCCCTAAGACTCACTAGTGGCCCATCCCGGGACACCCTGCGATGTCTCTGGTGGTAAAATCTTCTACGCGAAGGTGCTAAAGAGACTGTTGAGGTTATGTAGTATGTCGTCAGCTGCTTTCTCCTTTTCCACCAACTCTTGTAATATTGAAGATGAATCTGTATTAGCCCGTTCCTGCGCAAAACTGTCGTAGCTCTTCAAAACTTTGAGCTGGATTTCTGCAGTATTACTTAATTCCAATGCTTCATCAACCAGGGGCTGGAGCGAATTCTCCAGCAGCGTTACCCTTGTCCTGCAGGATTCAATTTCCTGCTGAAGTTCCTTGCTGTGCTTTACTTTAGCCATCTTCTGCATAGGTGGCAGCGTCTTGATTTCTATTCTGACTGCATCTAATTCGGCCTGGCGTATCTTGATGGATTCCTGGATCTTACCTACATCTGGATGGTCTTGGAGGTTCGCCCAGGCTTCGATGCTGTCTTCCAGCAATTTGGTGACGCTGGCAGTATTATCTGATATTTTTGCTGCTGAAGCCTTGATGTCCCTATGGCGCTGTTTCCAGGCCTCTAGTGGAGTCTCACGAGGGATGCATAGTTGAAGTTCTACGATCTGGTGCTGGTGTTCTGTCTTCAACCTATCAATCTTGCTGCGAGACTACTGGGCATAGTCTCTCAGCTTAGCAATTCTCTGTGCTAGTTCCTCTGCACCTTGCCGGTTGAAATCAGAAAGACTCCGACAGGCCTCGTCCAATGCTTGCATAAGTGTAGTTGTTTTATGTTCAGCATCTATATTCTTTTGCGCCACTTCTTCTATTTA
Source organism: Pseudotsuga menziesii (assembly GCA_001517045.1). Lineage (NCBI taxonomy): Eukaryota > Viridiplantae > Streptophyta > Pinopsida > Pinales > Pinaceae > Pseudotsuga > Pseudotsuga menziesii. Next base: position 735,578 of record LPNX011140710.1, on the reverse strand, counting down.
TGCTACGACGATTTGGTTTTGCTTGATAATGTCATCCAATTGGATTTGGGACAATTGATCTCGTGCATGGATCTCCTTTGTAATTGCTAGCTGGCAGAGGTGCAATTCTGACATGGTCATCTTTGTATAATCGATCCCTACAGTCATAGTCATCTGGGATTGGGAATCTGCATCAGTCATTATCAGAGCTGCGCTTGATACTTGACCTCGGTTTTCTCTGGTTGGACATTGCCTAAGATCCTGCTGCGCGGTCGTTGTAGTGCTACTTGTTGCAGTACTGGTTACTGATTTTGTCGCTAACTCTTTTAGCTCCGAAACCCTGTTTGCTATACCTGTGAGCCCGACAAGATGCAATTGGGAAAACTCGGACCATTTTTTGGTAAGCATCCCAGTAGATTTTTCTAGAGCCTGCTCCAGCTCATCCAGCGTTATAGTGACATATTCTTCAACATTTTTGTCCTTCGACGCTTTTGACTTTTTGCGGGACTGTGGCTTATTTACCACTGTTGCTTCTGGTGACTTGCGCTTGGTTGATGGGCTAGGATCTGATAGAGTCTTGCACGACTCCTCATCCTGATCATCCTGGCCGCCATCTCTGTCCTGGTCGTTGCCATCCATCTGCGAATCACTCAGGTCTTCGCTATCTTCTAATGGGTTTTTCTGCTGCGCCTGACTGGTACCTGCGCCAATATTTGTAGCTAGGGGAACGGGGATAGAGGGTTTTTTCCCGAAGTCTTGCAACCACTCAGATGGCCATAGCTAAACAATGCCCGTGACATCTAATCCGGTTACTACATAAGGTAATTTAAACCATCGATGTCGTGGATCGGCACGGGCTTGAATGAACACATGATGAAGGTCAGCCCTAAAGTTCACGGCACCCTCATATTTAGAGAACAACTCATTGGTAAGCCGAGGTGTTCGCAGAATCTCCATGTGGATACTCATGGCATAACAGACGAACACAGTGTTTGTCATTTGCTGAATTTCCTTATTCGAGGATAGCCAGAGGGAGGCATACCTTAATGCCTCCGGCCGGCCTGGGTTTACTTCGACAAACTGAACTTCGGTGGGTTCTTTCCACCCAACTAATGCAATAAGTATTAACAACCAGGAGTAATGAAAAGGTCTACCTTTTTCCTGTGCATCGTGAACATCCTCCAGGAATTCCTTTGTAAGATATGTGGACCAGTTGTAAGTGTATCCCTCGACGCAGTTCATGGCAATCCGGATAACTGGAGCAGGTACCTCAGTAGGCCTGCATTTTCGGATGATCTTGCAGGCTAAGAGTTCAGCTGCAACGCGAATAGGATGTTCCTGAATCACGGAGGTGTGATACCCCCATTTCCCCTTGGTCAGGCCAAATCGCTCTTTCATAGTTTGCGCAAGCTTTGTATCCTCATGTTTTGAGGGAAATTCATCTCTCGGATCAGGTCCTGCCATAGATAACCCTGTGATATTATTAATGAGTGCGGCATCAATGGGGATTTGCTGGTATCCTATCCATAAATAGCCGTCATGCACTAACGCAAGCAACTATTTGGCCACTATAGTCACGTGTATGCCGCGATCGAAATGTGGAATATCAAGCACCTTGAGTAGGCCATCATTATCCAGGCCCGTAGCCCACGGTTGCACTTCCAGTAGGGGTACATCATGTTCTGGGTAGTTGGCGCGGTGCAGGTATTTGACCGGTGCAAACTGGGGAAACTTGCCATGATCATTTGTGTCGTAGTCACTGTACTTGAGCCGATCTATCTTCCCTATCATACTTCTAACCAGCTGAACTCCTGGTGGTAGCGAGGGTGTGGTTAATGTGACTTGCTTTGTCTGTCGGGGAATCTTTGCATCTGGGTGAATAGGTTGGAGATAAGGTGGCCGTGGAGGTGCAATGTTCTCCCTATCCCCGGCCGATACCTGTGCTGAACCGGGGGGATCCATAGGAGGTGCTGCTGGCATTTTCCCTGTTCGCCTCTGCCGATCTTGGTTGATCTTGGAGTGAACTTCAGTTCTGCACTTTTTTCTAGCAGACCGAGTCTCCATCGGCCGTGGTGGTGCTGGTTGGGCGTCTTCACCAGGAACAGAAGCAGGCGGCCAATTAGAGCAAGCTATTAGGCCCTCTCGCTCGAATTCTCTTACTAAGTCATCAATCTGTCTTTCTGTTGTCATGGGTTCACTCAAAAAACTTGACGAAATGCAGAATACAATTTTCCCTGACTTAGGCATCTTCTTATACACGCCATCAATCACATCGGGCAGGACGACGCATTGAAGGCACCAAATCTTACGGAAATCTTGTCCAACTGTTACCCGATTTCCGATAATCTTCTTAGTACAGGTATTTAAGGCAATTAAAGCACTACCGCCGCCAATTTGGCTGCTTCCCAACGGTCGGATTTTGAGCCTCGCTGTGTTTTTGGGCCTCGGCAGAATCATGGCTGAAACTTCGAAACAACAAGCAACCTTGGCACAATAGCGCCCTTTGACCCGTCCTGGTAATATCTACGACAGGACTATTAGGTTTGAGGGACTGGCGTCTTGGCTCGGCCCCTTAGTTTGGTATTCAATTCCTGGGTGATCATCATTTGCCTTGTCGTGGAACGCTATATCTAAAACAGGACCACTTTTGTTAATAGAAAATGTGATCAAAAAGATATCAACCAGATCATCCCTACTTACAGTGCCGTGTCAGAACTCAACCTCCATATGCCAATTTTGCACTATAGGTTCCAAGATATGCATGAACTTATGCACTCTCTCCTTGCGAGGTGTGTTTTCCCCTGCTATATAGTACTGCCTCAAATGTCCTTGAGGGCTATTCGGCCCCTTGAACTTACTTCGCACCTCTTGAGCTTGGCTTATAAATCTGGGGCACAGGAATTTCTAGTAGGTTCCCCAACTGGGGTGAGACTTTTTAGGATTGGTCCCCCATGCTGCTGTAGCTCCTAGTGCTGTTTCCGGAGTCTGGGTGTTTTGTGACTGAGGTACTCGGTCGGACACATGTGCAATAAATTCGCCAGGGTCTATCATCCCAACATATGCAAGCAACCCTCTAGGTTGTGCACTAAGGCATCTAAGAGACTGAGTGATCTACGCGCATCTGTGGCCTTGTAGCTCGTACAGTCGACTCTGCCAGTTCTCTAGACCATCATCTGAATCAAACATGCAGGAGCTATCACATTGCCAATCCATTACACCATCAGCGTCAGGCTCGACATAATCTGAGTCCTTGGCTGTGATGTTGTAGATGTGGTCTAGAGTATCCTGCTCCCCTTCATCTCTGAGTGGTTCTGTATATCTTTCTCCTTGGGATGGGTCGAGGGGTATGATAACACACAGGCCATTTCCTTCAAAGGTCATTTGTCTCCTCTTAAGGTTGATAATTGCAACATTGGCCATGGCCCACTCGATTCCCAATAGGGCTGGATAAGGGTTGCTGTCATCAATGATCTCAATAACTTCAAAATCTGCTAGAGTACTGACCCCATCAATGTCTATTGGAACGCTAAGAAGTCTCCCAAGAGGTACAATCCTTTGCTGGTTAGCTAGTCGCAGTTGTATAGGTGACCAAACCAGGGAAGGATTTCCCATTTAGCCCTAGGTCTGCTTGGGTAGGACATTAACGTCTGATCCAAGATCCAAAATGACATCAGTCATATCATATTCCCCTATCTGAACGTTCAATATCATTTCCCTTCCCGTTCTTCGGACACAACTAACAGTTTTCTCCTGATCAATTCCTCTCTGAGGGTCTGTGACAGCAAGAAATTTTTGCAGCTCTTTTAAAGCATTCTGATTCCGCAAGAGTTTCATACAGCTCTGCAAGAAAGAAGATAGTGTACTTACTTTATCCGTCGAGGCCTCTTGTGGCTATGAAGCCTGCTGAGGTTTCCGCGCAGGTACTTCTGTTGCGCCAGGGTCAACAATATCGCACCGCGCCTCCTGGGATGGTGCTTGGTCCTTCGCAGGGTCAAGGGCTGGGACTTTCTCGGAGGCCTTACATCCGCACACCGCGAAAGGTTGCTTTGGCGTGTTTTGAATATGCGTCGTAGCTCCACTCCGGGTGACCACATTGAGGGCTACGGCAGGTCTGTGCTCAACGGAAATCAACTGAATATTTGGGGTAGGGCCACGATTGTTCTCCTGAATCTTTGCGAGGAGCTGGGGGCACTGTTCAATCACGTGGTCCACTGCGCGGCAATACCGACAGGTTGTAGTGGGGTTCCGACAGTCGCGAGACAAGTGGCCAACTTGGTTACAATTGTAACACACAACCTGGCCTCTACCTCTTCCGGTCATCCCACCATGGCCGCGACAGCCAAAAGCACCACTTCCGGAGGCGCCACCACGGTAACCATAGCCATCATTATTCTGGGCCTCATTGTGTACTCGGTAGGCGTCATAGGTGCACTCTCGCATAAGGTCATAACTACGACACTCTTGTTCATTATGCCCTATGGACTTACAGAACTGGCAGTAGGGGTTTTTGGGAACTTGAACATATCGCTGAAGAAGATGGTAGTGCTCAGGGCGGTGCTGGCCAGAGGTTCAGCAAATCTCACAATATAGAACACTGGGATTGAATTGGTTGGGTGCGCCCGTATTTAGGTAAGTTCTGGCCACGGGGCACTGGTCCCTATCATGACCCTCGGACCGACATTGCATACACCAGACCTCCTCTCGACTGGTTTTAGCTTTCTTGATGTCGCGAAGCTCCAAGGCCATCGCTGCCAGCTGCGCTTGGATTTGAGCAATACCAGAATCGTCTCCGACAGGGGCGGTCTCTAGCTTCATTGCGATTTCCAGAGCCTCTTGATGGTCAGCAACCTTCTGTTGCATGAGAGGAGTTCTGATATGCGGCAATAATGCTGCAATAAACCATTCCTTATGCTGCACAGGACTAATGGTGAAGCTGACTTGGTCTAGTAGAACTTTGAATCTCTGGTCAAAGTCCCACACAGATTCGCCACGCCTCTGTTGAATCTCTTTGAGTTCAGTGATGCTCTGCGATTCTGATTTCGGTTTCTTAAATTCCTTAGTGATGGCTGCCTTGATTTCATCCAAAGTGGGGTGCTGATTACTGGAGAATTTCATGAACCAGGTCAAATCTCGGTCACGAAAGGAAGTAATGAGCTGCGCGGTTCTCACATCCAGGTCTGTAATACTCTTCGTGTTCCAGACGGCCTCACATAAAAACCAGAACTGTTCTGGATCTTCTGATCCCGTTCCTTTGAAGATGGGAAGCTTAATGTCATCAGCTAGGTGGGCCATGGTGGTTCTAGGAGGGTTGGGAGGGGGACAAGACGTTGATGGGGGGGGGTTTACAGAGGCAGATTGACCTGTGGCCAGAATACTCGGACTTGGTTGCCTGTCACACTGCGACCGCACTTTAGGGGTAACAAAGCGACGCTGTGGGGTGACGGGAGGGTTTCCTACCGAAGGGTTTTCTTCAGGGTCTGGCTGTTGAGGGTTTACAGGGGGAGGTGCGGTGGTCTGACTTGAGGAGTAGGACTCAAAATCTCTTTTGTACCTTTGCTCACTTCGAGGCAACCCACTTTGCGCGTCGAAGGTATTCTCACTTGAAAACATATGTTAGTACTACTAAACTAACAGTCTGATTCAAATAATATAATACCCTTTTCAACCAATAGTATTTTAATCTTCAAGCTTAAGGAATTTAAAAACTTACCACGGGGGCCTTTGAAAAACTGTCGTTCAGCTTCGCTGAAAGAGGTGCTTGTGTCAATGGCAAACTCTGTCATAAAGGTTTCCAACGTTCGCGTCGTCCAGAAGTCAACAACGCGGGATACCTCGTTGTTCACGTGTTGCACAAGATTGACCCTTGCGGGGGTCCACACAGGAATCCGTCGAGCTTGACAGTTCATCCTCCTCTCTATTAACTTAGACAACCACTGGTGCAACTCTATGTGGGTACTACCAAAAAAAATTTCATAAGCATCACAAAAAACATACCTTTGTAAAAATTCACTTGCGCTTCGACACGGATTCGTATTCTCTTGCTGCGTGAATTTCAGACAAGTCTCAGCAAACCAATCACCGATTTCCTTCACAGAGGGCCTCTAGAACATAGCCCTTGAGGTACAATGTAAACCCCTCTTGAGCAGGTACTGAGTTCAACCAGCAACGGAACCAATTTGTTGGGAAATAGGGCAGACCCGGGTTAAATCCTTTAGTGTCGCACAAACAAAAGACCCACAGTGTTGGCCCTTTCGGCAACAACCTGCGCGCAGGTTGCCGTCTCACCCGAAACAGCTATGGGGTGCCACAGAATCAGGTTTCTGCAAGCAGAGAGGGGGATTAATGTACCTTATCCTTTTAATAACCTTATTAATCAATAATTATAAAGCTTTACCATTCCTTCACATACAACTTCGCAGATAAATAAACAGTCGTGACTTTCTCAACCCACTACAGGGAATTCACAGCGAAGTTAAATAGTAGCAGTGATCTAATTTATCTGATGTATACAGTTATTAATGCATAAAAGAGAATAGAAATAGAAACAACACAAGAAACCACAACACCAGATATAACGTGGTTCACCCCCAGTGTAGGGGCTACATCCACAAACTGTGTTTTATTCAACTTGCTACAAAACCACAGTTTGATCTGCGCACTCAGCTGCAGATCCCTTCAATCCTCAAAATCTGTGCACTCAGCAGCAGGCCCCTGTGCACACAGCTGCAGGTCTTTCCTCAATCTTCCTTACAAAAACCCTCTACGCACATAGCTGCAGAGGTCGTCCACGAACACAGCTGGGACTTATCCTTTTCTTACAGAATCAACCTTAGCTTTGCCTTAACCTTTCTTACATCATAAAACCTAACCTATCTTCTTTATACAAGCGCTTATTTATACTGTGCATTTTTACAAAACCATGGTCTTAAACCATGGGCACCCAAAACCCTAAACCCTGGATTTCGACCAAGGGTTTATTACAAAAAAAAGGAGTTTTAACTTCCCTCGACACCCCTAAGACTGTTTTGACCCGTAACTCCGCTTACAAACTTTTTGATTAATCACGGAGTTACCCAAACATGGAGTATGCATCCCAACAAGGAGAGGGAATGTGGGTGGTTTGAGAGGCAAAGGTCTCAAAGCATCCATGGGTAGCATAACAATAGGCAAGGGAGGAGTCTTTTCAGAGTGACCCCCCACCCTCCTTTTATAGTTTTTCCAAGGGATTTTAGGGTTTTAAGCCCTTGGTCAGGGTTTTAGCCCCTTTTTTGGGCCTTTAGCCCCTTCCACCCTAACTTTAGCCCCTTTTTGAGGGATTTACATCCTAGGGGGCTATTTTGGGCTCCTTTTTGGGGCCTTTAGCCCTTTTCTTCATCCTTGGGCTCTTGTGGAGGTGTGAGGGTCAAATGGAAGGTCTTATGGAGTGAAATGAGTGTTGTGAGATGGTGTCCTTGGGTGGTGTAGGCCATAGAGAGATATGTGGGGGATTTTTGGGTTAAAATATTGCCCCCTGATGTGTGAGGGCAGGAGCTCAACATATGGTCGACGGACTTCATAGGATTTACTGTAGAGAGGTGGTGCTTCCAGGGTTGGGGCATGGTGGCTTTTGGTTTTTGTATTAATTTGGTTCCCATCAATGGGTGAGATATAATAAATGTGTGACATGTATATGGACGAGGCAAGAATTTCCATGCTCATGACAATGTCAAAAGAATCATTTGATCTATTCTCTAAAATACAAGAGCCGATCATATACAACTGATGTTACAATGCTGGTTGCCTCTATGTGAGCCTGAATACAATACTGATCTGGTTCATTGGACCCACGGCATTCTCATGGAATGCTACATATTCATGACTGATGGTCTACTAGATCTTGTACATAGCTATGTGGACTCGTTGATTGAGAGTCAGAGTCTCTGTGCTACAAGTATGTTGCATCAATCATAAAGGTATATCGAAGCACTGCTGGGCCTTCAGATCACTGTCTCCAACGCAACCTGGAAATCACAAGGGAAATAACCTATTTAGGTCCCTCGAGTGGACTCACCAATGTGCTAGGGTCAGGTGACATCCGGGGTCTTTGACCAAGTACTATACAGAACAAACCCTGTACGAATCTCAATGGTGCGATGATGGAGTTGAAGTCGAACACATGAGAAACAACCATCCCAAGAGGCATTAAGGACTCCTCTCAAGTGGTCTAAGGAATTCATCAATGATGTAAATGAAACCAAGGTATAGGGACCTCTAGGTCTATCCTCTAGAATATGTGTGTTGGCATCAATAGAGGGAGACCTGCCCCTAGTCAAGGCAATGTTGTTTCCTTGATCACGATCGTGATGGATAACCGAAAGGTGTGAAGCAATCTGTGGACTGACTCACCGCATTAGGGGGGAGGGGAGGGAAGGGAAAGAACTAAACAGGGGCAGGGGGGGAGTGGGAGACTCAAACTTACTTTGTTCAGAGTATGATGGCAGGGTGGACCAGGAAGCAAATGAAACTGACTCAAGTTAAATGGATCATAGCTGTAATACCGGGAATGTTGCTGCAGATGGGAAATACTTAGAGGAGGTGGACACTTTTGATACTGATGGGATCCAAGGAAGACACATTGTAGAGTACTCTGAACAAAGGCGACCCAATTGTGGGGATGCTGCCAAACTATTTTCTTTGGGGTGGTTTCTAGGGACACTGTTGTGGTACGATCTCGTGGATTTTTTGTGAGCCCGAGAAGGTAAATGCTCGATGGTGCTTTCAATTTTAGAGAGTCTAAAAGCATGAAGAAGAATCCAGTGGGAGCTCTTTTTCATTGGTAGTCTCCTGTGTCTGAAAAAGGATAAAAGTATACATAGGAGAGCTCGCCCATCCTGGAGGGGATGAGAGACTTCTCTACTGTTGGTAGTCCAATCAGGCCGGAAAAGGTTACACCTATATTGACTGGACGGTCATTAAAATAATTTTATGAGCATGAATGAAACCAAGTTTGTTTGGTGATCTTTTCTTGTTGAGACAGGTGGAAAAGAGCTTAACGACAACCGGTGGCGGGATTTTTCGTAAAGTGTGGCACCTCTGCCCGAGAAAGCATAAAAGTATGCAGAGGGGAACGGTCTTGGCTTGAGTGTGCTAAGGAGGTCCTTTTCACGAGATGGTCTACATGGTCTGCAAAAGGAGGTAAATGAGATGATTTAGATTCCCTTTCCTGAACTTTAGCGAGCAAGAAAGGAAGCAGCTGCACTCGGTGATCTTTTCATTGTTTTAAGGAGTCAGAAAAGAGCTTAAAGGAAACTCCAATGTGGTCAACCGACTGCAGTTGAACGAGCGGTGCCCCATGTCGGGATGGTGGATAGAGGTCCAGAGGTCATACAAGCAGTATGGACAAAGCATAAGGCTCTCAAACATACCAATACATGCATGGGATAGATTGCTGCAGAGGCCTGCAAGCTGGTGCAGCAGATGCACGCAAATTGAGGTGGATCTCGGATAGAGGTCAGGAGAGCGTGTGTGTGTTGCAGTGAATGGACTTGACTACATACGATGTGAGTGCATGTCCGGGGGCATTTATATGCCAAATGCATGAAAGAAAAAAAATTGTTTTGTGGACAGTGGTCCAGTGGTTTGCGTAAGGTGCGGTGAATGGAAAAGACAACTATGTGTTAAAAAGGCAAAATAAAAGCTAAAGTTATAGTCCTTAAAAGGTGGCGGCCCGACAACTTGCATGAGTAGCGGTCGGGAAGTGTGATACAAGTAAAGGTCCATAGACACTTGCATCATTATGCCATGGCTCATAAATCGAGGTGACTTGTGGAAAATGGTCCCAAATTTGACTTATTAAATATGAGACGATGGTCTCATAAAAGGGAAATTTGATCTCGGAGGTGTGAGAGGAGTCTCGAACCAGTTTCGAGTGACTTTTGATTAGCAGCTGATGGTCCTGCCCTTGATTTGTGCTAAAAAATGTTGAAAAATATAAAAAGGGAAAAAAAACTATGCTATAAGGGACTCATAGTGGTTATATTAGGAATGGACTGTCTTGAGGTGGATCCCGTTGTGCGGCTTCTTCAAGAGTCGACCATCTAATTCAATGAAGAGGTATGCCCCCTTGCCAAGACAAAGATCATTGGCAAGGTGGGATGATGGAATCTGGTCTTTTATGGGAAGAACCGATTCCACACTATGGTTTAAAGGGAATGGGGTAAAACCGGAGGTGGTCTTACAGATATGTCCATCGTTTTGTAAGTGGTGTCAAGATAGATCTGGTGAATCTTCCATGATTGATGAGACAGAAGGGAAACTGGTGCTAGAGATCATGTAAATGGTATTGGTTTTGGTTTTTGTGGCCTTGCCCCTAGTCTCTGTTGGAGGAAGAGGGGAAGGGTTGGAGACGGGAGGAGTCTTTAATGGACCTGGAGGTAGGTGCAACATCATATCAATTGGCTAGACATGAGTCAACACATCCTGGGGCCTTAGAGGTAGGGTAGGTGGTTCAAGGTACCAGACAGGATCTCCCAGTGTGAAATCCTGTAGATGGATGGTTGCCAAGGTAGACTTACTCACGATCTTGGATGGTAGGAAAAAGAAAAGGAAAAGAAAAAGAAAAAGGATCATGTTGATCAAGAATGAACCCCATTGTTTCCCTGGTAACTGAGGTTTAGTTTACAACTGAGGTAGCAGCTATGGCTACAGAAACAACGGAAGAGACAGGTCTAATGGACCATCGGTGATGGTGGAGACAAGAGGGTCTGCAGAACTGGACATCATGTAGATGGACATGGTGTCTGAAGAAGGTGGTGGGGGATGGACTTCTTCGATCAAGGTGATCTCTATTACCACCTTTCACATGTTTTTGTCACATGGCAGAGATATTCAAGCCACTCGGTGTGTCATCGAGGGCAAGTCTTGGGTCAAGGCTATCACCTTGTTCTTGACTCCTCCATTTAGGCTCAACTCCTAACGAATCCAAGGGGGGTAGACCCTATTAAGTTACTAAGGAAAAATGATTTAGTATGGTGATCTTAAACTTAATTAGTTACTTAGGAGTTTGAAATTTAACCATAAACAACCATAGATGACAAGATACAAAAAGAGCGCACGAAAGCACAATGCTAAGACACAATATATATATATATATAGCAAGAAAATAACCAGTGCCTTAAAATAGAGTCAAAAGATAATCAATGTAATTGCATGTGCTTGGAGTGAATGTTTTGTGATTGCCTCTTAGTACGTTTTAAGTTAATGTGAAATATGAGTTGACTAAAATTAGGCGAAAGGGGGGGGGGGGACTCCAGATATACCCGAGAGTACTTGGATTATGTCCAAAATTAAACCATCATGGATACCCACAAGGAATATGTGGGCTGAATGGAGTCTCTAAGGCTATTGTTCATAATTCACCCACAGGTGTAACAGAGATCGGTGCCCCAAGGTCACTTTTCAGGAGTTCCCGCTTCCTTTGGGTATTTTGCCACCGTAATGGTTTGATTTAGGTGTTGGATTTTCACCTGATTGTTTGTCAATTTGGGAGAGTGAATCCTAATTATTCTAGTCACACAAATTATTTTGATATAGCTTTACTGATCAAATTAACCGTAGCAAGTGTAGAGCATACACACCGGAGTCTTGTCAATTTTAGTAAATTTTGAGATGGGTGTTCTTGTTAAAAAAGAAAAGCCTCCAGGAACCTCTTTCGATCGAAGTGGATCTCAATCGGGGAATCAAGGAGGGGTTAATTTTATTAAAACTGAAGAAACATTTGATGAAAAATAAAACCAATATACAGAATGTCGGTTCTCTAATTAGTCCTACCACGCATCTCTTTCCCCTTTCGGGTCAATCGAGAAGTCATGGGGTAAGTATTAAATTACTTTAAAAGATTAGATATGAAATATGGAATTGATAATAAATAAAAGTATACTACCCTGTAGATTATAACTACACTATATTGCAAAAAAAAAGGAACGAAAAGCAAAAAAAGACATGGATGCAAATCCCCCCAGGGGGGATGGTGAATAGGCTCGAAAGAGCCTATTCGAAAGGAATTTTTCTTTTTATTATCAGCAATTTATAATATCAGCAAATTGAAATTGATGGACTTTGGTCCTTGCTATCTGGGATCCAAAGGCTTACAACAAGCTTGTAACAAGATAGAATTAAAACACAGCGGTGGGGGAAGCTTCCGGGGAGCTCTGGTTTGTCCAAGAGTCGGAAATTGGGCAGCGTATCCTTCTCTTTTTTGTTAGACCTGACTGAAAAACAGTAAGAAATTAAAATCAAATGTTCCCAAACAAAATTTAAAAGTGTTTTAGGCACATTAGTTACCGAAAAGAAAACTAATTAAAAAATTGTTAAGTTGGGGTAATCTAGTTTTGCAAAAAAAAAGGAACCAAGGAAAGCAAGCTTTCCTTGGGATATTGGCTTGCTGTTTGGGAAGCCTATGAGATGTGCACTTTTATTGCAGAATATGAAACTTTAAAGTACAGAAAAGAAAACTACCTTAAAAGCAAGCCATAAATTTTCTTTAAAATGCTTGCAAAAAAGAGGATAATTTCAGCTAGATCTCTTAAAATATGACTTTGCATGAAAAATAGAACTGAGATCTAAAATTAAGAAAGGATCTTACTAACTAGAAATATATGTAATTTTCTTTGTGAGATGGATCTAAGAAATAATATTCTTTAAAAGTAACCAATTTGAAGAGAAATTAAGATTTTGGAGGAAGAGAGAGAAAGAGTGTTGGAAGCCTGGGAATGTTGGGCTTTGGAGTCTGATTTGGTGGAACACGGAGGGACTATGTCATTCAGAAGATCTTGAATATGAGGAATATTCAAACCAGCTCAACCTATTCTATAAGTGATATCACCTGCAACTTAGAAATCCTTGCACAAACAGATGGTTAAAACATAGGTGCTGCTAGAAGAGATAATTGGAAAGCATGCAATTAAACTTAAAAAACATACAACTCCAATAGATCTGAAACAAGTAGCAGTAAGAGCATAAATCAAACCAAAATAAACCCTTACCCTCACAGGAGGGAGCTCTCTCCTTCAAGGCCAACAATTAACCAGCAAAAGCAGTGATAAATAACACAGATTATACCTCATAAGCATTTGACAATCACCATCCACACATGAAGAGAATTACACCATAGATCTTGCCTCCAAAGCTTCTTTATTCTAGAATAATAAACAATACAATACAAGAGAAAAAACACCTCAATCCCAGTTCTAACTAGCTTGGAAGAGGCTGCTTGTGCTTTGATTTATACAAAAACCAGGAGATCTAGCCCAGGGGGCACAAATCCCAAGGAGACAGATCAAATCAGCTGATGGAGAGTCAATCAATGTAGATATGAAGCTAAACTAAGCCTACTTGTCAATAAGGGGCTTGATTGAGCTGACACATCAACCCATAAACCGACACATCAGTCCACAGAGCTCCCAGGAGAGCCCACACATGTGGAGGAGAGAGAGAGGGCGTAATTCCCCCTAAGGGTTGCTGAAGATCAACTCTGGATCTAATTTGATCACCTCCTTCAGTCAAGGATTTGTCAGATCTAGTCAATCTGGTTCAGATCTGACTGATTTCAATCAAATCGGCTGAGAATCCACTGATCTATGATTTTGGATTTGCTCCATTATTCACCATTTATTAATTAAAATAATCAATAAATGGCTTTTTGGGGCTTTCTGACCTGAGTGATGAAAAATGACTCAAAACTAGGAAATAGTGTGTCCATGGGTTTACATGGTGCTCTTAGCTTGAAAATGAGCACCTACATGACTGAAACTGATTATTTGGCCCACTTTTATTACAAAATCATTTTTTTCCAATTAAACTATTAAAAAATAGCCTAAGTTTTGGAAAAAAAAAATTTAATAAAAAAACACTGAAAAAACTAAAAAATTGAAAAATTGAAAAAAACTAGGGGGACTTAGACATGTTCATATGACTCGACCATGATGTCTAGCATGTTTATACATTGAAATATAGACTTTAATAACCTCAATAGGCCTAAATACAAAGCCGACCATCCCAACTTTGGAGGTATGGAGTGAAATACTCATAAATTATCAGTTGTTTATTCAACAACCAATAATAACCAAGGGAAAAAACACCCTGGCTGATCGGATTGACAAATAAAGTCTAAGATACCAAGTCTTTTATAGACACTATCATGCAAGAACATTTATTACAATTCCCCCATGTGGTATGAACATGTGATATAGTACAACAAGGCTTCCCAGAAGTAAGACTGAAGGTCTTCTGAAGTCCGAACAAGTTATCCTTGTTCGGTTCACCAGGCTCACTTGATCAAAAATAAATAAGTACAACTTAGGTGGTAACAATCTCAGACTCAAGGGAATGGTGATGGAGGTCAGCAAGAGCCATTTGAAACTTGAGTAAGTCTTGGCAATGGTGGGAGTAATGTCCATACAAGCCGCAAATGGCGCAAGCATGGTTTGTCCTCAATGCATTCTTCCTTACTACTGGCGTGGTTGGGAGTTCAACCACGGGGATGTTTTCGTTCGTATCCATGGCATCCAGATGCACATGGATCACTAGGATTTTAGGGAAATTCTTAGTTGGATGGCCTTGTTGTTCGCAGATGAAACAAGGTGGGACTTGTCGTGGTTCTACGGTGGGTTGGGGTGGTGCAGGTGTAGGTGCGGCGGTTGGCTTGTGCGGACCAGGTGGAGGGTGAGACTCAACCGCAATAGGTTGCACCAGGTTTAACACAACCTGGGGAATTGCTGGTTGAGCTGGTGGATCGATATACCACACCGAGATCCCCAATGTAATGTTGGGTAGGATTAAGGTGGCCATGACCAGCTTGCTCATGACACCAGGTGGGGGAAATAGGAAGGGAATTGTATGGACTGGAGATGAGCCCACATAAATCCAAGCTGGTTGCATGTGGGGGTATGGTTGTGGTTGTGGCTACGTGTAGTGTTGTGGTTGCAGATGATGTTGCAGCTGCTATCGACATTGCGGCTGAAGATAATGTTGTGGTTGTGGTTGGGGTTGCGGCTGCGGTTGTTGTTTGGGTGCAGTGGTGCTTTATGAGACCATGTACAAGTCCGCAGTTCCTTTTTGTGTCGATGGTGGTGACACCAATGGGAAAGGATCCATTAGGGTGGGATTAGTAAACAACCCAGGGCCCACATTCAATGGTGGGGAGGTTGGTGTGTTTTCAACAACAGTGTTGGTTGCTGGGATGGTGTTAGCATGTGTGGTCGCCCCTTGTGGCTCAAGGGTGGTGATGGTAGAGATAACGTTGGTAGGTGTTGTTAACCCTTGCAAATCATGGTAGGTGAGCTATTCAACCATCACAATCTTCCCTTCGTGGGGGAACATCATGAGGTGAAATACAGTTGACGCAATGGCTCACATGGCATACATGTAACTCCTCCCAAGGAGGAGGTTGTAGTCTAGTTGAGCGTTTTCAACTTCGATGTCGATCAGGACTGTCTTCCCAGCTAACATGATGGGGACATGGGGGAGGATTCCTTGGGATTTAGTTGAGTGTCCATTATAATCCCTGTTGCCTCCTTTCACCACCTGGGTCACGTGGCAGAAATCTTCAAGCCACTCGGTGTGTCCTTGGGGGCAAGTCTCGAGTCAAGGCTGTCACCTTATTCTTGACTCCTCCGTTTAGGCTCAACTCCTAATGAAGCCAAGGGGGGTAGACCCTATTAAATTACTAAGGATGATTTCTTAGTGTGGTGATGTTAAACTGAATCAGTTATTTAGGAGTTTGAATATTTTAACTATAGACAATTAAAGATGACAAGATACGAAGATAAACACACAAAAGCACAAAGCTGATACACAATATATATATATATATAAAGCAAAAAATGACCAGTGCCTTAAAATGGAGTCAAATCAATAAGATCGATGTCCTTGCATGTGCTTGGAGTGAATATTTTGCGATTGCATCTTGGTATGTTTTAAGTTAAATGTGAAGTATGAGTTGATTAAATTAGGCCAAGGGGGACTCCAGATATACCCGAGAGTACTTGGAGCATGTCCAAAACAAAACCTTTACGGCTACCCACAAGGAATATGTGGGCTGAAATGGAGTCTCTGGGGCTATTGTTCGTAACGCACCCATTAGGGTGTGACAGAGATCGGCGCCCCGAGGTCACTTTTCAGTAGGTTCCCGCTTCCTTTGGGTATTTTGCCACCGTAGAGGTCTGATCTAGGTGTTGGATTTTCACCTGATGGTTTGTCAATTGGGAAGGGTGAGTCCTAATTATACTAGTCACCCAAGTGATTTTGATACAGCTTGACTAATCGGTCAAACCACATCCAAGTGCAGAGCATACACATTGGAGTCTTGTAATTTTTAATAAGTTTGAAACCCGATGTTCTTGTTTAAAAGAAAATCATCCAAGAACCTCTTTCGATCCAAGTGGATATCAATCAAGGAATCGAAGAGGGGTTAATTTTAAATTTGCATATAAAAAAATGATAGAAAAAATCAAACAGATACACAATTCGAGTTTCTTAATTAATCCTACCACGAATCTCTTTCCCCTTTCGGGTCAATCGGGAAATCGTGGGGTAAGTATTATGATTACTTTGAAATGTAAGATATGGATTATGATATTAATAATGAACTAAAGTATACTACCCTGCAGATTAGATCAATTCTAGTAAAAAATAAATGAACAGAAATCGACGAAAAAGGCACCGACACAAATCCCCCCAGGGGGAATGGGGAATGGGCTCGAAAGAGCCTATTCCAAAGATGATTTTATTACAGAGGTTACAATATCAAAGAAATGATAAATTATAACTCTCTTGGTCCTTATACAGGTTGAAACCAAGTTTTTTACAATTTTGCAAAAAGAAATTAAGATTTTTTAGTGAAAAGGGAGACCCTTGGGGGGATTTGAATGCTCCTGAGACCACTTTGGACAGCAGCTTCCTTTTATTTCTATCATACCTGATAAAGGAAAGTGATCAATTTATAATAACATATTCCCAAAAGCACTTTAATATTACCTTTGGATCAGCCTACTTTATCTCAAAAAATAATGCGGTTAAACTAGCTAAACCGGCGAAAAAGGAACCAAGGAAAGCAAGCTTTCCTTGGGATATTGGCTTTCTGTTTGTGCAGCCAATTAAAGTGCACTGATATTGCAGAATATTAAATTTTATAACAGCCAAAGCAAATCTAATGCATGTGATCTACAAGTTTTCTTTAAAATTCATGCAAAAAAAAAGACGATTTCCCTACAGCTAGATCTAGGATGCTTATGAAAAAATTTTAAGTGAAAGATCTAGGATATGAGCTATGAAATATTATATCTATGTATATTTTACTTTGATGAAACAGATCCAAATGAAATCACAGCTATGAATTGAACCAAGTAATCGGGTAAAGTGTTGATTTTGAGGGAGGAAGAAGAGGAGAAAAGTGTTGGTTTCCTTGAAGATTTGCAGTAGAGCTTTCAGGTGGAATGTTGAGGGACTATGCCTTTGAAATGTTTTCAGGAGAATGTATAAGAAAACTAGATCATCATCCTCTCCAAAGTACAAACCTGCAACTTAGCTGAAATCAAAAAACTTGCCAAGAAACTTATGAGATCCGATTAGTACATACAAAGAGATTCAAGATAACATGCATATAATATTATAGGACATGCTAAATCTAGATCTCTAAACATGCATCCAAGGAGAGTGAGAGTCAATAAAATTATTGAACAACACCTTTCCTATCAAGATTGTAATAAGCTAATTACCAATCTTAACCACAGATCTACAAGAAATTAGCAAAAAATGACCACAGATACAGGTTACCTCAGTAAAACAATGGAAATAATAATCCACACATGTAATGGCAGAACACCATATTTCCTCCAAAGCTTTTATTTATTTCAAATGAAGAATTACAGAGTTACAATAGCAGCAGCACCTCAATCCCAGTTCTAACTAGCTTGGAAGAGGAGGCTATGCCTGGATATATACAAAATATAGGACATCCAGTCCAGGGGGGCACAAATCCCAAGGAGACACATCAAATCAGCTGAAGGAGAGTCCATCAATGCCTGATCTGTGTCTAGCTGAGCCAGATCTAAGTCTCACTGAGTGCAACTGTCAATCGGGGGGCTGATCTGACTGACACCTCAACTTGTTGACTGAAGAATCCACCAAAACTCATCCAGATGAGCCAAAACGTGTTGAGGAGAGAGGGAGGGCGAAATTCCCCATGAAGGATGCTCAAGATCAACTCTGGATCTGATTTGATCCCCTCCTTCGGTCAAGGATTTTTCATATCCAGTCAATCTGCTTCAGATCTGACTGATTTTAATCAAATCGGCTGAGAATCCACTGATTTATTGATTTTGGATTTGCTCCATTATTCATCAATTTATTAATTAAAATAATCAATAATTGATTTTTGGGGCTTTCTGACATGAGTGATGGAAGATCACTCAAAACTTAGGAAATAGTGGGTCCATGGGTTTACATGGTGCTTTTAGCTTGAAAATAAGCACCTACATGACTGAAACCGATTATTTGGCCCACTTTTATTACAAAATCAATTTTTCCAATTAAACTATTTAAAAAATAGCCTAAGTTTTTTGGAAAAATTAAAATTTAATAAAAAACACTGAAAAAACTAAAAAAATGAAAAGATGAAAAACACCTATCGGGACTTAGACATGTTCATATGACTCAAAAATGATGTCTAGCATGCTTATACATTGACACATAGACTCTAATAACCTCAATAGGCCTAAATGCCAAGCCGACCACCCCAACTTTGGAGGTATGGAGTGAAAAACTCAAAAATTATCAGTCGTTTGTTCAACAACCAATAATAACCAAGGGAAAAAACACCCTGGGCTGATTGGATTGATAAATGAAGTCTAAGAGACTGAGTCTTTTACAGACACTATCATGCTAGAACATTTATTACAATTCCCCCATCCGGTATGAACATGTGATATGATACAACAAGCACTTCCCAGAAGTACTTCCAAAGGTCTTTTTGAAGTCCGAACAAGTCAACCCTGTCCGGTTCACCAGGATCACTTGATAAAAAACCACTAAGTACAACTTAGGTGGTAACATTCTGGCTCCAACTGTGGGACGTGTGCTCGATCTGGTCTTTTAGGCAAGGAGAGGATACGAGAACACCAAAATCTCTGGTTGATATACCCTATAAAAACATCTCAGCTTGACAAGAAAAACCTCAGTAGCACAAGTTTTATAAAAAGCAAATGAACCATTAAGCTGATTTATTTAAACAAAATAAATTTAACTAACTAAAAGAAGAAAAGTTTTATTATCACTAAGTATAAAATAGAAATGCAGAAAGTAAATGCTCTCTTTCAAGGACTTTATTTTCCTACTCTAAGAATGATATAAAAAGGGTTAAGTGTAATTAGAAATCCAATGTAACCACCTAAGAATTTTATTAACATAAAAAAAAATTCCTTGTGTTTGGTTACCAGCCAAAGAAAGGATACTTTATTTAGAAAATGCAAACCTGCGTGATGATGCAGAAGGGGTGTGATGGATGGGAAATCATAGGCATGAACAATGTCGTTAAACTTCCTCCCAAACTGGTAAGTGCTTGCGCAGGCTACTTCTATCCATGACTGGATAGGGTTGATGTACAAATTGGAATGATGAGGCAGATTGACTACACCATCATACTAATCATCAAGGTTTACCAGATGATAATTCACTGTATAAGCCCCAAGCAGCTCCAAGTCATGAGGAAACTCTATATGTGAAGATGATAGTTGAGACTGATATTCTAATAACTGCATCGCATCTGTCTTTTCACAAAACTGCTTCTCCATGTCTTCATTACTGATACCCTTTTGCGGCTCTGCATGATATGACTCTAAATGATCATATAAGAGTTTTGAATGCTACTTTTCCATACTAGTATTTTCCAAGGTCTCCAGATTCATGCTTCCATCTATGGAAGTATAGTAGATTGGACTTCCACAAATCTCTAAATAGACACTCCCCTTGTTGGATATAGCATAGATAGGATTCTTAATAAGATATCCACAAAAATCCCAATAGTCATCACCATCATCTATGTTAAATGTGATGGATTCCCCATTACTCATATCAGGTTCCGATATCGAGTTCTCTTTGTCTGCATTATTGATATCGATATACGTCTCAGACTGATCATGTGGATAAACTGCATGCTCCTTTTTCATATCAAAGTTTCCCAAGGCCACATGGTCCATGCTCTCTTCTTTGGATATTCCATCAACAAAACCATCAAAAGCTTCTAGTTCATTATTTTCCTCTTTATTCATGTCATAGACTGGATTTTCCATGAATGTCCAGGACTCCTCATCAACATCTTTGTCGGGGATAAGGGAGTCTTCGTCACTTGTATCATGCTCCAAGCTATACTTGTCCTCATTTTCATACTCATATTCTTCAGAGAAAAGTTCACAAGGTAGTAAACCTTCCAGACTATCATCATTATATGGAGAACACATAGGAGTCCCATAATGTATATTACAGTTTTCCTCATAAGTTTCACTATAATATTCTGCAATAGTTTCATCCTCGGGATTGTACTGTTTAGATGGTGACAAAGGGTAGGCCTGGCCTACCATGTATACATGATCAGGCTCACTTGAATTTGTTTCCTGATTACTGACCTCCGCCATCCCATGTTCTATAACCTGGTTTGCTATGTAGCAAGTGCTTTCTGGGTGGAATTGCTCACAAGGTCTACACCATGGAATTACTTCATCTACCAGGTTAGTTGAGTCTAACTGGTTTGGAATCCTAGGCTCTTGCTGAGGAAACTTCTTCTAATACACTTGATTCTGTTTCGGCTGAAAATTCCTAGGTCTATTATTTCTTTCTAGTGTGACTATTATGTTCTGAATTTTATTCAATTGCCCAGATTGGTTTGTCATGAATTTTTCCAACAGGCTAGTTACCTTTTCCATGGGGTCTTTAGAGGTTTCCTTTTCCTCTAATTCAATGGCCTTTCCCTTCTCTTTGTTGTACGAAGTGTTTCCCCTAGTGTAACCTGGAATGTTGGATTTGCCTGAAGATTGCATATTCCTTTCTATTTTCTCGGCCAAATCTTGAGCAATTTTTAGATCGACCGGATCTTTATCCCTTAACTGGTACCTCAAATCCCCAGTGAAAGCTTCGATGTAATATATGAGGATGGATGCATCCTTTGGCTTGATTTCGTTAGGGAGTTCCGCAACCACATGCCTGAACTTAGTGTTAAATTCATCCATGGCTTCATTCTCCATCTTCTTTATGTTATGAAGGGCATCAAGCAGATGTCTTGGTTCTTTCTTTTCCCCCCATTTCTTCTTAAAACCTTCTAGGAATTCATTAAGGGTTTTATATGAATCATCACCAAGGTTTTCATACCACTCCGCAGCATCATCCTCTAAGGACAAAGCAAAGAGCTTCATTTTGATATCTTCATGGTTAGAGGCAACATTATCGCAGTAACTGACTAGGTGCCTTTCAAACTTTCGAAGATGAGTCTTGGCGGTGGTAGCATTATTTCCCTCGAACCTGGGGAGCTTCTTGATAGCATCATTCGGAATGTAATGAGGACTACCTGCTATCTGAGAAAAGTCAAGGGGTTTGTAAAATTCCATCATTTCTTGAGATTAGTGAACATGACTCTCTACAAATATGTGATGGATATTTGAGAGGGATTAGTCTCCTAAATCTTCAAGGTTTCTACGAGAAGTCTGCCTATTCAATCTTTCCCTAATAAACCTTTCTTGATCATGGAGAGGATTGAATAATTGTCGATGGTTTCTTTGGGTATAAATTCTTGAAGGGATGTTTAGACAGTGGAGTCTCCAGATGGATCGAGTTTTAATTTTTATGTTTTTTTCAAAGACTAGATCAATCAAAAGTTTTTGTCTTTTTAATTGTTTAGAAAAAAGTTAAGCTAAGTCGTACTCGGGAATAAAAAGATTTATCCCCAGCAACAGCGCCAAAAACTGTTTCTGCCTTTCACACACCTGGGTCACGTGGCATAAATATTCAAGCCACTCGGTGTGTCCTTGGGGGCAAGTCTCGAGTCAAGGCTGTCACCTTGTTCTTGACTCCTCCGTTTAGGCTCAACTCCTAACGAAGCCAAGGGGGGTAGACCCTATTAAATTACTAAGGATGATTTCTTAGTGTGGTGATGTTAAACTGAATCAGTTATTTAGGAGTTTGAATATTTTAACTATAGACAATTAAAGATGACAAGATACGAAGATAAACACACGAAAGCACAAAGCTGATACACAATATATATATATATATATATATATATATATATATATAAAGAAAAAAATGACCAGTGCCTTAGAATGGAGTCAAATCAATAAGATCGATGTGCTTGCATGTGCTTGGAGTGAATATTTTTCGATTGCATCTTGGTATGTTTTAAGTTAAACGTGAAGTATGAGTTGATTAAATTAGGCCAAGGGGGACTCCAGATATACCCGAGAGTACTTGGAGTATGTCCAAAACTAAACCTTTATGGCTACCTCCAAGGAATATGTGGGCTGAAATGGAGTCTCTGGGTCTATTGTTCGTAACGCACCCATTAGGGTGTGACAGGTATCGGTGCCCCAAGGTCACTTTTCAGTAGGTTCCCACTTCCTTTGGGTATTTTGCCACCGTAGAGGTCTAATCTAGGTGTTGGATTTTCACCTGATGGTTTGTCAATTGGGAAGAGTGAGTCCTAATTATACTATTCACCCAAGTGATTTTGATACATCTTGACTGATCGGTCAAACCACAGCCAAGTGCAGAGCATACACACTGGAGTCTTGTAATTTTTAATAAGTTTGAAACCCGATGTTCTTGTTTAAAAGAAAAGCCTCCAAGAACCTCTTTCGCTCCAAATGGATCTCAATCAGGGAATGGAGGAGGGGTTAATTTTAAAGTTGCAGATAAACAAATCATATAAAAAAGCAAACAGATACACAGTTCGAGTTTCTTAATTAATCCTACCACGAATCTCTTTCCCCTTTCGGGTCAATCAGGAAATCATGGGGTAAGTATTATGATTACTTTGAAATGTAAGATATGGAGTATGATATAAATAATGAACTAAATTATACTACCCTGCAGATTAGATCAATTCTAGTAAAAAATAAATGAACAGAAATAGCCGAAAAAGGCACCGACACAAATCCCCCAAGGGGGGATGGGGAATGGGCTCGAAAGAGCCTATTCCAAAGATGATTTTATTACAGCGGTTACAATCAGAGAACTGATAAATCAGAACTCTCTTGGTCCTTATACAGGTTGAAACCAAGTTTTTTACAATTTTGCAAAAAGAAATTAAGATTTTTTAGTGAAAAGGGAGACCCCTGGGGGGATTTGAATGCTCCTGAGACCACTTCGGAAAGAGGATTCCTTTTATTTCTGTCAGAACTGCTAAAGGACAGCGATCAAGTTTGAATAAAATATTCCCAAAAGCACTTTAATAGTACCTTTTGATCAGCCTACTTTATCTCAAAAAATAATGTGGTTAAACTAGCTAAACCGGCGAAAAAGGAACCAAGGAAAGCAAGATTTCCTTGGGATCTTGGCTTGCTGTTTGTGCAGCCAATTAAAGTTCAATAATATTGCAGAATATTAAATTTTATAACAGCCAAAGGAAATCTAATGCATGTGATCTACAAGTTTTCTTTAAAATTCATGCAAAAAAAAAGACGATTTCCCTACAACTAGATCTAGAATGCTTATGAAAAAATTTTAAGTGCAAGCTCTAGGATATGAGCTATGAAATATTATATCTATGTATATTTTACTTCGATGAAACAGATCCAAATGAAATCACAGCTATGAACTGAACCAAGTAATCGGGTAAAGTGTTGATTTTGAGGGAGGAAGAAGAGCAGAAAAGTGATGGTTTCCTTAAAGATCCGCAGTAGATATTTTAGGTGGAATGTCGAGGGAATATTCCTTTGAAATGTTTTGAGGAGAATTAAGAAGAAAACTAGATCAGCATCCTCTCCAAAGTATGAACCTGCAACTCAGTTGAAATCAAAGAACTTGCCAAGAAACTTATGAGATCCGATTAGTACATACAAAGAGATTCAAGATAACATGCATATAAGCTTATAGGACATGCTAAATCTAGATCTCTAAAAATGCATCCAAGGAGAGTGACAGTCAATAAACTTATTGAACAGCACATTTCCTATCAATATTGTAATAAGCTAATTACCAATCTTAACCACAGATATACAAGAAATTAGAAAAAAATGACCACAGATACAGGTTACCTCAGTAAAACAATGGCAATAATCATCCACACATGTAATGGCAGCACACCATATTGCCTCCAAATATTTTATTTATTTCAAATGAAGAATTACATAGTTACAATAGCAGCAGCACCTCAATCCCAGTTCTAACTAGCTTGGAAGAGGAGGCTGTGCCTGGATATATACAAAATAGAGGACATCCAGCCCAGGGGGGGCGCAAATCCCAAGGAGACACATCGAATCAGCTGAAGGAGAGTCCATCAATGCCTAATATGTGTCTAGCTGAGCCAGATCTGAGTCTCACTAAGTGCAACTATCAATCGGGGGGCTGATCTGACTGACACCTCAACCTGTTGACTGAAGAATCCACCAAAACTCATCCAGATGAGCCAAAACATGTGGAGGAGAGAGGGAGGGAAAAAATCCCCATAAAGGATGCTCAATATCAACTCTAGATCTGATTTGATCCCCTTCTTTAGTCAAGTATTTGTCAGATCCAGTCAATCTGCTTCAGATCTGACTGATTTCAATCAAATCGGCTGAGAATCCACTGATTTATTGATTTTGGATTTGTTCCATTATTCATCAATTTATTAATTAAAATAATCAATAATTGATTTTTGGGGCTTTC
The DNA here is from genome assembly GCA_001517045.1 of Pseudotsuga menziesii. Lineage (NCBI taxonomy): Eukaryota > Viridiplantae > Streptophyta > Pinopsida > Pinales > Pinaceae > Pseudotsuga > Pseudotsuga menziesii. Next base: position 710,711 of record LPNX011140710.1, on the reverse strand, counting down.
TAACCTGAGTGATGGAAGATCACTCAAAACTTAGTAAATAGTGGGTCCATGGGTTTACATGGTGCTTTTAGCTTGAAAATGAGCACCTACATGATTGAAATCGATTATTTGGCCCACTTTTATTACAAAATCAATTTTTCCAATTAAACTATTTAAAAAATAGCCTAAGTTTTTTGGAAAAATTAAAATTTAATAAAAAACACTGAAAAAACTAAAAAATTGAAAAATTGAAAAACACCTAGGGGGACTTAGACATGTTCATATGACTCAAAAATGATGTCTAGCATGCTTATACATTGACACATAGACTCTAATAACCTCAATAGGCCTAAATGCCAAGCCGACCACCCCAACTTTGGAGGTATGGAGTGAAAAACTCAGAAATTATCAGTCGTTTGTTCAACAACCAATAATAACCAAGGGAAAAAAACACCATGGGATGATCAGATTGATAAATCAAGTCTAAGAGATCGAGTCTTTTACAGACACTATCATGCTAGAACATTTATTACAATTCCCCCATGGGGTATGAACATGTGATATTATACAACAAGCACTTCCCATAAGTACTTCCAAAGGTATTTTTGAAGTCCGAACAAGTCAACCCTGTTCGATTCACCAGGCTCACTTGATAAAAAACCATTAAGTACAAATTAGGTGGTAACAATCCCACAGAGTCATGAAGGATGGTTGCAGAATTGGTGATCCAAGCTTCTACCAAACCAAGGTAGACATGATGCACATGGATGCCCCCCCATCCATTATGCATCGGTGCACAACCAAGTTCTGGATGGACACTGGGATTTGGAAGGCAGTAGTGGAGGGCATGTGCGGTTCTCCACTCTCCATGTCAAATGTGATCAACTTAGATTCAGAGGGATCTACTACCCCTAGAGCAGATAGGAAGGCTTTTCATTGCGTTGGGAACGTTTTAAGGACCTCAAGAGTAGACATGGCAGTTGGCATTTGGGCCAAATCGTCCACAATGCTATAGCTAACTACAGCTCTAGCTGTGGCGTTATTGGAAACTCTGCATATGCGGGGTCACGAGAATGGGGGTAACTGAAGAGGTAGGTTTAATGTCTTGGACATGGATGTTGCTGATGAGTCAACAGGTTCGGTGGTGGTAACGCACTGATTCCGTCGAGTTTGCAAATTGACCTCTTCAGTGGTAATGGCTAGCAGGTAATGAACACCTGTTTCAACCATGGGAGGTTCCCCCAGAGTGTTGGGATTAGATTGGGGAGGTTGAGTAGTAGCCACCAGTCCTTGGACTGGCAGTGGGTTTTGAAGCACCATGGGGGAAGGTCCTTGTGGTGCTTGGTTGGGTTGGGCATGATTGGTAGCATTGGCAGCCTGTTGGGCCTCATTTTGAATGGCCTGCTTAGTGTGAGCCATGAGGGGACACTCAAATGTGTAATGCCCATAAACATCACAGAGTGTACAAGGTTGGTTTGTGCACAATGGAGCGTTGCGTCTTGGTGCATTCTACAGTGGGGGTTTTTGGCCTGGCTAGTTAGCTGCGGCATTATTGGGAGGGTTCGGTTGCTGACTGCCTCCCTGTGGTTGGTTATTGCCTTGGTTGCGGGACTAGTTGTTTCTAGCTTTCCCTTGTTGATTGTTGGGGGTAGGCTGGTTGGGACAGTTTTGTTGTGCGAACACTTGTCCCAACGGAGCAGATGGAATGGGGGCGAGGGATTGAACTAGTTGCACTGGTGGTGCATAGTATATTTGTCGAGGTGGTGGTGCCACAAATGTGGGCATCTACCCCACATACTACTGTGTTGGCCAAGCCATGGTCTGAGCCTGCTGTGGTGGCACAGGTTATGCATAAGAGGTTGTTTCTCTGGACTAGGACATCATTCTAGCATAGTCTGGAGCTTGGTTTTGGTAAGCAACATTAGCAGTGTTGCTTGGTTGCGGTGCAATGGTAGGTGGTGTCAGTCAAGTTTGTGGTTGTTGGGAGACTGACCCTATGATGTATTCCGCAGCGTGGGATGCCCTCAATGTGTCGCGGTAGGAGGTACTCGGACAGGGAGCGTCTGGAATGACAATGTACAAGTATCCAGATTGAGACTAGATCAAGTCAAATTGTTAGGCCTTCAGTATGGCCTCTTCTTTAGATTGGGGACGTTCGGATGCAACGTCCTTTGCGATGGGTGGGAGAAAAGTCTTAAGGAAAAAATCCAAGAAGATCATGTCGTCTAGTTGGATTTTGCATAAGCTACGGCGTCGCCGCTACTCATGGATATGGTCAGTTATGTGAGTGGCGGTGCTTTGGTGACAAGATAACATCAACTCCACCCCCTCATCATATCTAATAGGGAGTTGAAAATACTGTAGGAACATGAAGGCTAGGGAGTTGAAGTCGGGGTACTTGTCTTGTGGCAGCTCAATTTACCATTTGGCCGTGATACCTGTAAGGGTGCGTTGGAACAGCCTCAGCCTGATGGAGTCATCTACAATGCTATTGGATGAGCACCATAGATGGAATGTTGTTATGTGATTTTGGGGACATTCTCTGGCTTTTCCTTCAAACTTTGGGATGTCTGATGGTAGCTCAGTTGGCATGGGTGGCCAGAAAGCTTGGTGGCGGATGGGGTCATTCGTTAATCTAGCCAAGTCAGGAAAGTTCAGATGAGCCATGAAGGGAAGATTTGACCCCAAGTTGATGTGGAATGGGGATGCAATGGGGGTGGGGTTTGCAGGTGCATAATGCATCTGCATGGCTGGGGTTGCTTGTGGTGGCACCATTGCAGATGGGCCAATGTCCCCAAGTGCTATGTGGGGGGCGGTATGGGTGGCAGGAGCATTTCCCCAATGTATGACAGTAGGGGCAATGGAGGTAGAAGGTGCACTACCCCCCTGTGTGGTCGGAGGGGTAGTGTGTGTGGAGGGGCAACTGCCCCCATGTGTTACCACTGGGCTAGCTTGGCTGGTCAGTATGGGTGGTGGCAATTGGCTAATGATAGTCTACATGACTATGCTTGGACCACTTCCCAAGTTGTGGGTGACAGGTTGTGATGTGGACATGGGTCCACTTGCTAAGGTTAGGCCAGAAAATGGATCCAAGTTTGCACTAGCCATGGGGCTTGATGGTGTGGTGTGGAGGTCTGGTTCAGAATGATATGGGTCGGAATCAGAATCAGAGGCTGTGTGGCCCTCTAACAGTGTGGGAGATCACTGAGAGCGGCTTCGACGGTGCTAATCAAGTGTTCCAAATGGTGGTGGTTCGCCTCTTAGGCCAGATGAAGATCGTGGAGGATCAATTATGTTCGCTTTTGTGTATGAAACTGGTGGGTATTAGATTTGGACTGCGGTTACAATGGCTTCCTATTGGCTGAAGGTGGTCTCTCAGCCACCAAGACTACCAAAATACAGTGCTTGTCTTGTTCCTCATGGGTGCTTCTACTCAATCGGAACTGGTCGTTTCTCATTTCACTTGGCAATTCCTCTCAGTGGCCAGCTACTTTGGGGTTCCTGTGGTACTCCTCACAATGAGTTTCCGGGCAAATCCCAAGTACTTCCCACAGTTGAAGCAGTCAGGGACTTATGTCCTCAAAGACTACAGAATTGATTGAACTTAGTGTAAATTTGGAAAATTTTAAGGCTTACTCAACGTCATGAACTTAGTTGGGTTAATTATTTGGTATGGTGTGTTGGTTTGCGTGTTTGTTCTGGTATTTGGTTGTTGCAATATGGTTTATGAATTCATGGTAGAGTTCATATCATGGTTTTGTATGCAAACATAAACAAAAATTTGTAATCAAGTATAATGATTAACCCTGGATTGCTGGCCTAACTAAATGTTTACCTCTCAGTGATATTATTCTTCAAACCAAGAGAAGGTGCTAGGATCTCAACACAATGGGACTAATCCCATCTATAGATCCTTAGGTCACCTCCTGGATGCTAGGTTGGTTAGCAGGGAGGATGCTTAGTGCCATGAGAAGCCCTCCTTCTCTACCCCCTCTACCTTCAAGGTCACCCAGTTTTAGTGGTTTGGGAAAAATACCATGGAGTGCCAAGATCTATACGAGCTTACCCTTCGTCATATCCCAGAATACCCTGGAGGGTGATGACTGGGTAGAGGAGAAAGGGGGCAGTAAGATGGTTATTTTTAATTTACTTTTAGTTAGATTAGTTCATTGATTTACCATTTACACATTATTCATGACTTGATTTATAGAAAATAAAAATTGGAACTGAAAAAGACCTGCAATGGTGGACAGAGGTGGCTGGGCCGCACTAACAGTCCTCTGAAACTGAAAATTACTATCAATTAAACTTAAATTCACCTTCTGTGTGACAGGCCGCACATTTTCGACCAAATCTAGCAAGGGGGCGACGAGATTTTTCCATAAATGAGCGAGGGGGTTGCAAATAATGCAAAAACATCTACAACCTAAGTTTCTGGACTGAAATCATGTATGTCTGGGGATTAAGTGCGCCCTGGGCACACCTGTTTGCTCATTAAGAGCAGCCCAGTCTCACGTTTTGCCCCGATAAGAGTACCCTGCTCTAGAAAGGGTTTTTTTTATGAGACAGGGTCAGATCTGGCTAACAGTAACTAGTACTAGGGTTATTCTGACTCGATTTATCCTAGAAGAGGCTTCGACACTTGACTAAAATAGGAAATAAACAAGATTTAAGACAAATCTAACATAAGATTTCTGAAAACTAGAGTAAAATTGAAAAAACTTGAAATTTTGGCCCAGGGATCCTGTGGGATCGACCTAGTATGGTCGCCAAAGCTGGAGTGAGGATTTCTCCTCACTGGAGGAGCAAGAATGGCTCCCTTGTGCCTATAGAGCACAAGGGTACGTTCCTACTCTTTGAAAACAAAAAAAAAACAAAATGGAAATAGCATAAATAGAACAACAAATTAAACTAAGCTAATCTAAACAAGAATAAGCAAATGACAACAACTGTAAACTAGATCTAATAGCAAGAGCAGAAAGAAAAAGTGGGGATGAAGCTTTGTGAACCCCTCTGTAGAAAATGGGTTAGGGTTCCACCTCCTCAACCCTGCAAAACAAACCTAAGCTACCATGGAGAAACCTTCAAACAATGTCAATAATAAAACCTACAACTAGAAAACAAGGTTAGAAAGCAAAAGCAACTAAACAAACATGTAAAAAACATTATACCTCTATTGGGTGGAAATGGGCCACCATGCCCTAGCTCCTGGAAGCCTCTCTCTCTTGGTTGGGGGAGTAATGTCTCAAATGGGAATGGATGTGGAGGAGAGGGAATGTGGGTGGTTTGAGAGGCAAAGGTCTCAAAGCATCCACGGGTAGCATAACAATAGGAAAGGGAGGAGTCTTTTTAGAGTGACCCCCCACCCTCTTTTTATATCTTTTCCAATGGATTTTAGGGTTTTAAGCCCTTGGTCAGGGTTTTAGCCCCTTTTTTTCCCTTTAGCCCCTTCTTCCCTAACTTTATCCCCTTTTAAGGTTTTAGACCCTTTTTTAGGGCTTTATCTCCTAGGGGACTATTTTGGGTTTTTTATCCCTTTTCTTCATCCTTGGGTTCTTTTGGAGGTGTGGGGGTCAAATGGAAGCTCTTATGGAGTGAAATGAGTGTTGTGAGATGGTGTCCTTGGGTGGTGTAGGCCATAGAGAGATATGTGGGGCATTTTTGGGTTAACACCATCTCCTCCCCCTCTCCCAACCTATAACCCCCCCTCCTCCTCTCTCGACCTCTAACCCCACCCCCTCCCCCTCTCCTGAACTCTAACCCCCCCTCCTCGTCCTCTCTATCTCCCCATGTTGGTCATCTGGGTAGACCCGGGTTTACTATATTGAACCAACAACACCCCTAGCTCATCGGCCCTTTTGGTGACAGACCGCGGAGCGGCCTGAAGTCTCACCCGAAGTGATTCTAATGGGTTGGTCGAGGAGTCAAGTGTCTCGACCAGGTTCTGTATGGAATCCTTTGTGCATCTCACATCCCTTCTTAGCTCGCGAGACCACCCTTTCCTCTCTGCGACGCGATGTGCAGTTTCCTCTTTCTCGCAATGACTCCAACCTCTATCGCATCACCGCAGCCAGGGAAACACCTAACTCTATCCTACACTTGCTTCTCAACCCATGGTATTGCACACCGTAGCTCCTCTACTAGTGCAATATTGCCTCCCTGTGATATCCTACCACTGCAACTCAGCGTACTTATCTTACTAGTGTTAACTTGCCGAACACAATGTGCAAAGTTGTTTTATAATGCAACACTTAACTGTCTCAGGTGAAACTAACACAAATACTTATATAGAATACCTAAATACTTCAACTTGTATTTATCCTTGTAATATGCAATGAACTGAATAGCATACACATACATTTACTGTAAGAAACGTTCATGTAATGAATGACAGATATAACAAGTAAATACAATCACATGAATCAAACACATAACACTCTGATTTTACGTGGTTCACTTCCAGGGTGGAAGTTACATCCACAGAACTGTGTTTCTATATTATAACTTGAGAGAGGTACACAGTTCTGCTGCACCGCATATGCAGCTAGAGATCTTCTGGGTGACTCCGCACTCATCCTGGAGCCCTTCTCTCCTAGATCTCTTCTCTATCTCTATATTGCCTTCTTACAATATACTCTCACTCTCTCTCTGTCAATCCCTGCGAATTGTTACAATACAAAATAACAATAAGCTAACAGAATACTGATAATCTGACTAGATGGATGGCCTAAAATGCCCAAAATGCCAACCTTTTACAATACAAATTACATCCTTTTATAGGCGGCCCAAAGGTCTCGCCATTACAACACTGTGGGCCTGTCCCAATAGTAACCCAAACCCTAACTAGTGACAGTCGGCATATCTGTACTTGGGGTAGCCACTTTCCATCACACCACTGCTCTCTGTAGTCTTCCATGCTTCCCGGCACTGACCATGGGTACTATGCATCGCTTCCCTTCTTCTGTCCTTCATATTCAATACCTCGGCCTCGTTGCTCCTTTTCCTTTATGAGGGTAGCTGAGCCCTCCTGTCTTCAGCGCTGCCTTCAATGCAGTGGTTGAGGGCTCTCTTCTCGGCTGCACAAGTACTGTCATCTTCTTTGACTTCTCTGTTCCAACAGTCACGGTTTTTGGCTCTGTTCTGTATCTAGAAACATGCTACGGCATCGTAGCTTCACCTTATCTCTTCGTCTTCTCCAAACTGTCTATCCACCAAAATGGCAGCTTTTCCTATAGCTGCAGGACCCTACTCCAACAGTCCCCTAACACTTAATTGTCGCTCATCCCCGAGCCACTACCAACAGGATTCTCCTACTGTAGCTTCTCCTTGGATTCCTGTGAAGTGCGCTGAAGTTTGTCCTGAATTCCTGTGACTTCATTCTCCATAGCTGCGACACGCTCTTTTGCCGAGTCAAGCATAGCTTGACTAATACCTGAGTCTTCTGCTGCATCAATTTCATTTCTGGCAGCAGTGAACTCCCCAACTTTCTGCTCAACCGCATCAACTAGCTCTGTGATTTGTTCTTGATATGGTTGAAGTAGGTTATTGATGTGTATCTCCTTTGCTCTCAACCGCTGCACTTCCTACTGCAAGCGGTTCATCTCTGTCGTCTTTCTCATCTTCTGAAGAGCTGCTGAGCTCTTGATTTCTTTCTTCATTGCTGCTATGGTATTCTCTATCTTCTTAATACTTTGCTAGATTTCTACTTTCTCGGGAGGCTCATCTATCTCCGACCATGTGTTCGTCGCATCATCTAGAACTGACATTGCATCGTCTATGCGAGATTTTATCTCTACAAAAGTGAGTCAAAAGGCCTCTACTCTGGCTTCCTTGTCTTCCTGGGGGGTGCTCAATGGTCTATCCTCAAGCTCAGCAATCTGTGCTTTGTGGTATTCCTCCATTTTGATCACTGTTTTTTCCATCCTGGTTACTGTTTCCTCCAGAGCCTTTGCTCTGTCTGCAACTCTTCTTACCTTCTGTAGGATAGGCAAGGGGAACTCGATATTACATTGGGGTAACTCCAATGCGATGCTCTGCAAGACTTGAGAGAGATCCTGTTCTCTTGCTTCATATGTTTTTAACTCATCTTCCTTTTTCTGATAGCTGGTGGCGAGTGTTGCATTTTGTTGCTTGAGCTGTGTGTTCTGCTTATAAGTCACGGGCTCTCTACTTCTGAGCTCTGCGCTTAGCTGCTGCTGGATCATCTGTAACTGATCAATGTGGAACTCTATGAGGTTAACCTCGATAGGTTTCCTAAACTGTATTGGTACATCCTTCATTGATGCAGGGAATCGGATGCTCCCTGGTGGTATCAAGACTGTATTGAGGCGGTCCACTGGGAAGATTTCCTCGCGGGAAATCGACTATGTTGAAATTTCTCCAGCGGTCACCTTTACTGGAAGAACCTATATCATGGCAGTCTTCTCAGTGATTATCTTTAAATCCAGAAGCTTCTTTTCTACCACGCTCTGTATATTTTCCTGCGATGTCTGCATCGCCTCGAATGAGTCCTTCAATGTGTCATGCATTCTTGTTGCAATGAGTTCATAATCATTCTCTGTCAGTGCAGTATTCAAAAGTGGTTTTGTGGATTTGTGCTTTTTCTTCTTCGGTGTCTCTGGTATATCTTATTCTCCATATTGCATCATCTGCATCTCTGGTGTCTCTTGTTCTCCATCCTTCCTCTTTTGTCCTGGCAGTGGCACTTGTGCTGCATCTTGCGTTCCGGTCTCCATCTTGTCTTTGGATTTATCCGATGGGTCTGTCTGTGTAGTGCCTGATGGTAGGGGTGTGGTATATTCTAACTCTTGCTTCCAATCGGCATAAAATTCCTTGATGATGCCTTCGATATGCTTCGATGTCATCCTGAAAAAACCGTTAGCCCAATCGTCCCTTTTAGTCCTTTTTGGCCTCAGGTAAAATATATGGCGGTCCACCATAAAATCGAACCGATCATCATATATGTCCACGACCTCCTTGCTGATCCATGGTGTTTCTTCGATGACGTTCCTCAGCAGCCTATAGTACTCATAGAATACTATCGCATTGACCTTTTTCTTGGCTGGGTTGCTAGTCTCCCATAAGTTTGTGTAGCACATACCTCTGGACTCGCCACTCGCTAGCTGTCGAAATTGTGTATGGGGCGGCTCCTTCCATCCGACAAATGCACAGAGTATCAGCAACCATGAAAAATGGAATGGGTGTGTTGCCTCATCCTGAGCTTGCAAACAATCTTGCTGAAACATATTTAACAAAAATAAAGACCAATTGAACTGTTCCCCCTCTGCAACTTGTATGGCCAGGTTGATTACTGATCCTGTGACTTCCTTAGGGTGAACCTTGGTTAACATTCTACCTGCAAGCAAACTAGCTATAAATATAAGGGTATCGTCTGTTAAGCTTGCAATGTCGTAAGCCCTACGTCCTTGCTGCAGTTTATACTTAGCGACTAGGGTTGGTGATAGCTTGGAATCCTTGGTTTTTCCTATTATATTTGTCTTTGGGACTTGACCAGTCTTGGATAGGCCGGTAATGCGGTGTATCAGGTCGATGTTCAGGTCAAACTTGTTACCAAGCTAGAGGTAACCCCCATGTACGCATGAAAGTAATATGCGCACCATGCCATTAACCTCTGCGCCACGTCCAAAATGTGGTATTCTTAACAGAATGAGCAGACCTGAGCGCTCAAGAATCTGGACATGTGCCATGGGAACATATTCATCTGCACCTATCCTTGGGTTTTTCTGGATTGTAAGGTACTGATCCGGCCCGAACTGAGGGTATGTCTTACTATCGCCTAGGTTATAATCTAAAAATTTAGAAACAGTGGCATATCATAATAGATCTCCATCCTCCTTTACTCGAGAATCAATCTATGGAATAGGAACAGGAAACTTACCACTCTTGGGAATTTTTACCTCTGGTGCACCGTCAACTCATGGTATGATGTAGTCTGTTTCATTATGAACTTCTTCATCCAGCTCTGAACTGGATTCTTCTCTTATGTGAGATTGGCTCCTGATCCCTAGTCGTTGTCCGGTCTATGATGAAATTGGCATGGTCATAGCAGCTGTAAGGCCTCCACGCTCGAATATTTCCAAAATCTCTTCTATAGGTTCATCCTCCGACAGAACCCAATCAGTGTTATACTTTGGATTGGCAATGGCTACAAAATCTGGAAATCACAGCACTTTGCAACGAGATTAGCTCTAGACAGGGGAAACTTAATACTGCACTCTATAGCTCTCGGCTCTTTGCAAAAGTAACCCTCCCGAATGAATAATTTCTGCTTTTATATTGAAGGCGGTAATCCCGGACGCAACGGTCATCTAGACTGAACCCGTCGATCGTATTAATTGCTTGGACGAGACCACACCCATCATTCCAATCCTCAATAAATGCTGAAATCCAATCAATTTTCCTCGAAACGTGTGTGTGCAGGTGCCAGTCTCGTCGAAGATTTGCCAAATCTGGAAAAATTGATTATGCCATGCCAAATATATGGTAAGGTATACCAGTCATTTCCTCATTAACTTCCTCTCAGACGGTGACTTGACTAGCCCTTTGTCTCGTTAAAAACCTAGGTACGTGGCATGGAGAAACATCGCGCTGCTGCGATGCAACACCGCATCACTTGCTCAAAACAAACTTATACGTGTATTTTTTTTTATTTTTTTTATTTTTTTTTGAATCAAAATGAATCGTCCTTATGCAATTCCTTATACCTAGAATACCTGTCGGTGTAGACTAATTCCTGGTGCGATCCCTCCTTTCAACTACACTGGACATCTGCACCTTCCGCAACTCTGAATTAGGCTGAGAGGTGGAGTGGCTGTCACTATAAAGATTAAGCCTACTTCCATTGATCATCATGGGAAGAAGCTACCCATTCAGTTTGCTGAGCTAAACGGCTCCTCCCTCTGTGACTTGTTGTATCTGATATGGCCCCAACCAATGTGTCTTGAACTTCACTGGAAACTTAAGAAATTTACTATCGTAGAGGAGTACTAGGTCTCCAATATGAAGAGTCTTACTCTTAATGTGCCTATCATGCCAAGATTTTTCTTGTGCCTTCTGCACTTTCTGATGGAATCCCATGATGAATCTGTCTTCCTCTAAGGCAAGCAGCTGCGCTAGCCTCTCATGCACCGTGTCTGTATCAGCCATTTCAGTGATCTGAGCAATTCTTAAGCTGGGAAGGATATACTCCATAGGCATAACAGCCTCCTGTCCATACACCAAGCTGAAAGGTGTGTGTCCTATAAGTTTCTTACATGTAGTCCTATTTGCCCATAATACAGCGTTAACTATGAGGTCCCAATCAGTCCTTTGGCTGTTGCATATCTTTGTAAGAGCATTTTCTAAAATCTTGTTAAAGGCCTCCATCGTACCATTAGCTTGCGAGTGGTAGGGAGTGCTCTTATGGTGTTGTGTCTAGAATTCTTCCTCCAAGGCCTCAATGGTGTGATTCAAGAAGTGTGTGCCTTGATCGCTCATCAAAATTACTGGGCATCCAAATCTAGTGATGATGTTTTCAAAAATGAACTGTGCGGCTGTAGCAGCATCACAGTTTCTTACTGCTTTGGCCTCGGCCCACCTGGTGAGGTACTCTATTCCAGTGATGATATATCTCGCACCAGTTCGTTTTCCTGATGGGTTGATAGGACCCAAAAAATCTATAGCCCACTTTTCAAATGCGCGCAATGTAACCTGCGGTCGCAGCGGCATTTCATCTCTCTGCGAGGGTTTTCCTACCCTCTGGAAGATATCGCAGCATCTGCAAAAGTCCTTAGTGTCTTTGTGTAATGTGAGCCACCATAATCCTGTGGTCAGGATTTTCTGCACAGTCGGCTTTCCAGCGAAATGACCTCCTGCGGTACCTAAATGTGCTTCTCTGATAATAGCCTCTTTTTCATGCGGCATCACACATCTATGCAGGACTTCATCTGGACCTAACTTATATAGCTGTCCTGCGATCAGGGTGAAGTTTGCTGCTTTAACAACCAACTGCCTCTTTTGATGCTTGGTAAACTCCTCAGGTGCCCTTCCTGTAGTGAGAAAGTGAATGATATCAGCATAGTACTCATCTGCAATCTGAATAGAAAACAATTGCGCATCTGGCAAATTGTCCTCTAGATTGCTTGGCTCTTCTCCTGAGTCTATTCGCGACAGATGGTCAGGTCCACCATTCAATCTTCCTGGTTTGACAATGATTTCAAAATCATACTCCTGAAAGAGGAGTAACCATCTGCAGATTCTTCCCCCTAACACTAGCTTATTGGCTAGATACTTTAATGCGGAATGGTCAGTAAACATCTTGAACGAGGCACCCAACAAGTAGTGCCTGAAATTCTGTAGCACGTATACCATAGCTAAGCCTTCCCTTTCTGTCATGGTGTAGTTCTTTTCTGTTGTTGACAGCTTTCTGCTGGAGTATGCGATAGGATGATCGATACCTCCTTCTCCTGGTTGCGTTAAAACAACCCCTAGTGCAATGCCCGATGCATCCACATGTACATGAAATGGTTTAGTCCAGTCTGGGAATACTAAGATGGGTGCTATAACCATCTTCTCTTTAAGTGTGTTTAGACTCTACTAGCATTCCTCATTCCATAGGAGATTTACATCTTTCTTTAACAGTTTTTCCATCGGTGCTGTGATCTTTGCGTATCCCTTAATGAATTTTCTGTTGTACCCGGTATGACCAAGTACTGTTCTCAATTGTTTGACTGAGTTGGGTGCTGGAATATTTTACAATGATGGCAATCTTTGTGGGATCTACCATCAAGCCTTGTCTGCAAACAATGTGACCCAACAAAATACCAAATGGCGCACAGAATATACATTTTTTCAAGTTCAGAGAAATATGGTACTTCCTACATTTCTCTAACATCAGTTTTAAATCTTCTATGTGCTTGTCAATTAACCCAAATACAGTCCAATCATCAAAATAAACTTCTAGGAATTTATGGATGTATTCCTTAAATCCAGCAACTACTACTCTAGAAAAGATAGCTGGTGCATTCTTAAGACCAAAGGGCATTACCGTATACTGGAATGAGCCCCATTCGGTTGCAAACGTGGTCTTTGTTATCACCCAAAAAGGGTTCACTACCTCATCTACCCCATTAAATGGCTCATTTGTCCATTTTCCCACCATATTTCCATCAAAAACCCATAAAACCATGCAAAAAGCCTCCAAAAGGCTTAAAGTACCTCCAAAAGGCCATAAAACCCTCTTTTCCTCTAAAAATATCCAAAATTCCTCCAAAAAAGCAAAAAAGGAATAAAAATATAAAATAATGAAAAAATGAGGAAGAAACCCTAACCATAAAAACTGCATGGTTTCCAACTATAAATAAGTGATGGAGACCCCTTATTCAATATCCACAATCAAAGTATCCTGCCTCTGCCAAAATTGCTCGTGAAACCATAGCTCACCATTGAAGCTACTTTCACCGTAAGAGCCCCCCTTTTTGGCCCATTTCCACCATTGGAGAAAGAGAAGAAGCAACTTGAAGCTCGGAGCAACCGACATTGGACCAGCGCGACGGACTTCACCAACCTCCTCATTGGAGGTAACATTAATAAAGTTCATTATTTACCATTTACTGCTTTTGTTTTAAGTTATTTACTTTCTACTATTTTGCTTCATGAATGTTTAGATTTAGTTTTTATTTCAGTTATAGCTTTTAATTCCAATATCATTGAACTGCTACTAAGGAATCCATTGTCCTTAGTAGGTACTCATTCGTACAAGCTAGGGAGAAAACCCTAGCAATAGTTTTGGCGACTCCGCTGGCTTTTTTCTTTATTTTCTTTTCCGTTTTGTCCTTTCGGCTGTCGTTTTCGGTCGCCGTCAACCGCACCTTTTTTCCAGAAATCGGCGACCCGATCGCACCTATTTTTTCTTCCAAACCGCGGTCCGCCCGTGACTTTTCAGCCCCTACACGCGACTGTTGCCTTCAAACCTGCGATCCAACCGCCGCTGTTATCCAAAAAACCTGCGATCTGATCGCGACTGTTGCCTTCAAACCCGCGATCTGACCGCCGCTGTTATCCAAAAAACCTGCGATCTGATCGCGACTGTTTCCTTCAAACACGTGATCCAACCACCGCTGTTAGCCAAAAACCTGTGATCTGCGCGCGACTGTTACCTTCAAAACCGCGATCTGACCGCCGCTGAAACCTGCGATCTGCACGCGAATTTTGCCTTCAAACCCGCGGTCCGACCGCGCGATTTCGCCCCATACCCGCGACCCGCGTTTTGATTTTTGCATTCATTGCCGCGCTGAAACCCAGTCACTTTGCTACCATATTTCCTGCAACCCTACAGCCTTTCTGTCCCATGTTTACAGAATTGTTTACAAAATTTTAGCATTGTGTATTCAGCATTATTTCAGCATTGTTTATTCAGATAAATTCTGCATGGTATAAATTGTTTCATTCAATTATATTGTTATTTCGGAAGTTTCCCTGGCACTTCTCTTTTGGGTTCATAACCTCACCAGCACACAATCTGTCACCTAAATCAAGTGAGACTTAAAAAAATACTTAACTCAACCAACATTCTAACCCCACTTGGGGAACACAAAAGAATTTTGTAGTTAGGTAACATCAAGGGGGTAGGCTTCCAATAACACCCCTTGGTTATTTACACTTGAGACATAGTTGTTGTCCTTTAGGGAACCAAAATCCCCTAGTATTTTTTGACATGGTCACAACCAGATTATCAGAAGGCCTCTCCCTTAGGAGGGTTGAATTCGTGAGATTGGTTCCGGAGGTCTGAGTGGAATACCGAACTCCATTCAGTAACTGAAGGGCTACCTTTCACCGTTCTCGGAATATCCCTGTATAGGGAATATTGCGGTTAAAGAACCAAGCGGTAGATTTACCTTTCTGGACGTGTCATGAACGGGGTATCTTAGTTGCCATACTTCTAGGTTTGAGTACCCGGTGTTCCTCCCGGTAGGGGGATACTTTAGCCATTTGACTTTCCTATTTATATTGTCTGACTTGGATTTCATCACCTTGTAGAGGATATACTTAGTTGGGTCATAATACTACTAGTTAGGTGTTTGCATGCTCCCTTACCTCCTTTTGGTCTAGTGAGTCCACCGTTTTCTATTTTTAGAAAACCTATTGCTTGTTGGTATTCTGACCATTTTTGTTGACACTCCGCCTATTTGTACTACAGCTGTTACAGTGGGCATTTTGAGTTGCTTGTTGGCCCGAGTGCCCTATTTTTTGAGCTCTCCTTCTGCACACTCGGTTGCATTAGGGTTTTTTGAGCCTTTTTGTAGTTAACTCAACTCACAAAGATTTGACCTCATTTATCACCATTGCTTCCCCGAGACATTCTCGGCGCCTCAGAGGCGAACCCCCACAGCACGGATCACTTGATACCACTCATCGTAGATCTCAAGCCTTGTCACTTGACTCCACTCGTCAGCAGCATAGGACTCCGTCACCAGATTCTGACGCCCCTTATTTTACCTCTGACTCAGAGCCTGAATCCGAGAACACGCTTTACACCGCCCCTACTAGCCCCATGGCTGGCATAAATCCCACTCCCTTCATGGGAGGGACCGTTGGTGGCACATCCACCACTACACCAGTTATCACACCTATCATGGGTATGCCCTCCACGAGAGGCCCCTCTACTGTTCCCCTCACAATACCAATTCCCGCAGCGGGAATACCTATCCCCACTCCATTAGTGACTCATACCACCATTGGTGGGGTAGGTCAGACCTCCACCAGCTTAGTTCCCCCATTTGGGGGCAACATCCCTCACATCACCCCTCCACTTGGGGGCATGGGCCCCAACGTGATCCAACCCACCTCCGTGTCACACCCTCCGTCCAGTTTGCCATACATGGCTAGCCTCAACCTACCTGACCTAGCCAGATTAACCAACGACACCATCCGACACAACCCTGCGTGGCCCCCCATGCCGACCAAGCTCCCCTCTGACATACCTAAGTTCGAGGGTAAGGCAGGTGAGGACCCACAAAACCATATCATGTCCTTCCATCTATGGTGTTCCTCAAATTCCATAGTAGACGACCCCATTCGCCTCCGTTTATTACAGTGCACTTTCACTGGCTCTGCTGTGAAATGGTATATCGAGCTGCCCCATGGAACCCATGCCACCTTTACGTCCCTGGCCTCGACCTTCCTACAGTTCTTCCAGTTACCTGTCCGCTATGACGCGGGTGTGGAGATCCTCCTATCTTGCCGGCAGAACACGGCTACCCATATCACTGACCACATTCATGAATGGCAGCGACACCGTAGCCTATGCAAAATCAAGTTAGATGACTGGATCTTCCTCGATTGGTTCCTCAAATCCTTCCTTCCGCTCATTGCTAAGGATGTGGCAGCCGAAATACCCCAATCGGAGGAAGAGGCTATCCTTAAAGCCCAGCAGGTCGATCTCATTTACGCCCAGTCAGGTTATCTTTATACCATCATACTAGACGCCCCTCGCGGCGATCCCTCCTAGCACGATGCACCGGGGGCATCCCACGCTGCCGACGGCATCATTGGCCATCTCTCCTCGCAGCCTCAGCCATTTTCCATAGCCCGTCCTCCCCCTGGCCCTGAACCTTCGTGGGCTACATCACAGTCCGAAGCAACCAACTCGTATGCTCAAATGTCACATCAACACCATTCCCATGGACCTTCCTGTCCACCTCAGTGTTTTGGCAATATGACTTCTGCTTACGCCCCCCCGATCGCACCTCAGCCCTACTATCATCAGCAGGCTGCACCAATGCTTGCGCCACCCCTAGCTCAACCTCATTATTATCAGCCACAGCCAGCCCCTGCGGCAAACCCACAAACCGCTCCACAGCACTATCAACAACCCCCTCAAGTAGCTGCACCAGTACAGTCTCCACCTCCATATTATCCGCCGCAGCCCGCTCCCGCACCTGCGCAGACTCAGAATCCACCTACTACCCAAGGGCAGGTTTACGCCCAAGAAAACCCGCCGCTAAACCAGAACAACCAACGCAACCAGGGCCAACAAAACCACAGCAAAGGCCGCAACCATGGGAACAACCAACAGACCGAGCAAGCTGGTCAACACCCTAATCCCCCCGCTAACCATAACGCGGCCCCTACCAACCAAAACCCTGATCGCCCGCCCAAGCAGGCTAAAAACCCTAATTTGCGAACCAACTTTCCTTGTTCTGTTTGCGGGGTCTACGGTCACTACACACATTTTTGTCCACTTATGGAGCGAGTTCAACAACTTTTGGCTGCTGATAGACTACGCCCAGGACAAGCGGCTCCTCAAGCGCCACCCAATCCCCCACAACCTCAGCAGCCACCTTTGGTGCTACAAAAACCCTTACCAAACCAAGGCTTAGTGAACACTGAACCATTGGCTCCACGTCCAGCTAATGCGCCCATCCAACAAATCATTTATGCGGCTCCTGATCAACCCATATTTGACTCAGGTACCCACCATCTGTTGATGATGTCCTCCGATGAGGTCAACCTCCAGACTCGGCGGAACCAATATGGCTCCACCCCGGAAGCCCCTCCTGCCAATAACCCCGCTAACGCTCATCCCACTAATCAAGCATTACGTATACCTCCACCTCCACTAGATGGAGCTCCCAAAACAGCCCGTTTCCCACTTCACCGTATCAACAACAACCCCAATGCACGGGCTGCGTCTAACTACAGCATTGTCGATGATTTAGCCCAATCCCCCACAGCCATGTCTGCGTTAGAAGTCTTAAAAAACTTCCCTTCGCAGCATAAGACTTTACTCTCAGCCATTGGAGCTATCGATCCGAACGATTCACAGTTAATGGCATTTGATTTGGACCAATCCGAACCCCGCCTACCTTCCAATTTATCATTCCAAGTTTCTGTCTCCATACAGAATTTTGTCATCCATCGATGCATTATTGATGAAGGTGCCTCTACATGTGTCATGCCCACCTCCATCTGGCAGAAAATGGGATCCCCCCCTCTCCAGCAGTCCTCTACTGCGTTGCGAGCCTATGACGGCCGTTCAGCTCAGCCACAAGGCCTATTGACCAATGTCCCCCTCCAGCTGGCTGGAAAAACCGTCCTAATTAACATCGGGGTTATCAATGCACAGCTTGATTATAACCTTTTACTTGGCCGCAGCTACATGTATGCCATGTGGGCAGTCGCTTCTACTGTTTTCCGTATCATGATGTTCCCCCATGAGGGACGCGTGGTCACGGTTGACCAACTTACTTACCATGATCCCAATGCCCCTGCGGCGCCCGAAAATGTTCTCCCCATGGTGGAACAACCTATCTCAGGTGCCACCAACACAGTCGTTTCTTCTATAGGGCCCGTACTCCCCATGGTTGAACAACCTATTTCGGATGCCACCACCTCATTCGTGTCTTCAGTAGGTCCCGGAGTTTACTCAGATGCGCCAATGACCTCGACCTTCCCATCTATTCCACCCCCGTCTCCTACCACCGCAATATCCGATCTATGTACCCTATCCCACATCACGCGAACTCCTACCAGTCAACTACCCTGGTTGCCTCAACCCCCTTTGGTACCTAGTCACATTGGTGCTACACCCATCCATACCATTCCTTTCCTCTTCCCTCCCTCAGGAGCAGTAAGCGCCCTAGTCATGGCTACACTTAGCCTTCCTGGGTTAACCTTAGGACTACCCGTTTGGTATCTTTCGCCTCCCGTCCCCCCGCCGACACCAAATGTCATCCTACAACCGGTGCAGCCCATTGCCACTACTCATCAACCACCTCCCGGTATCACTACCCCGTCGTCCTCTGCACAACCTCCCTCTCCTCTTACCAAACCCACTGGGGGCAGAGGTCCCCAACCTTACACTGTTGTCCCACATGCTAAGACAGCCAAAAACCCCCCTGTGTTTCGTGCTCCTCCCAAATGCGCGCTATGCGATGAGTTGGGCCATGCGACTCACCTATGTCCTCAGTTACCAGCATTAAAGAAGTACATGCAAATTCTCGACGACGACCCCACCATCCCGGTTGTCCATCTAGATCCAACCCCTACGCCTCGTGACAAATCCCTGCGCACTAACCACTCCTGTGCCTTATGCGATGTTTACGGGCATTACTCCCATCACTGTCCCGATCTCCCCGAGTACAGGCTAGCTCTCTTTGATATAAACAATCTGGAACTTGAGACAGCACCACTCATTATTGAGGAAATCCATTCCCTAGTCTCTTCCCCTTCCGAAGAGGTTAATACCACTCTCTTTGAGATAAACAATCTGGATCTCGAGATGGCCCGCCTCACCATTAAGGAAATCCATTTCCCTGTCTCTCCCCCTTCCGGAACGGTCAATCCCGTTCTTTTTGAGATGAACCATTTAGATCTTGAAAAGACATCACCCACCATTGTGGAGATCCACCCCCCGAACTCTCCCTCTTTCGAAGAGATTAATACCATATATATGATCTCTTCCGTCACTACACCCCCATCAATCGATTTGACGACCCAAACATTTCGTACGGATGAAGAAATTCTCGAAGCTCTCACTGCCCCGGATTATCCTTGGGATGACATGCACCATCGTTCCTACTTCCTTCCAGATGAATCTTCCTCTAACACTGCTACCCAATTTACAGTCGAGTCCAAAGACTTCCTTCCCCCCAAGGTTGACTGGTTCAAAGACCTGATTCCTGCTCCTGACGCCTTCGAAGAGGGTAACATGGCCAACATATCACCTGTCATCAAAATTGATATCGCTGCCCCCGGAGGCACCCTTGAACTCATCGCTTTAGGCGCATCTTGCACTGAGCACGAGATCGAGGAGTACAAAACACTCTTCAAAGAATTCCGTGACGTCTTTGCCTGGTCCTATACCGAAATGCCTGGTCTTGACCCTGCCATTATAGAGCACCACATTGACACATGGCCTGACGTACCCCCCGTTCCTCAGAAACAGCGTCCTATTCATCCCTCAAAACTCCCAGCTGTCAAAGCAGAGATTGAGAAGCTTCGCACGGTAGGATTCATTTATCCTATTGCCTATACCACCTGGGTTTCAAACCCTGTTCCTGTCAACAAGAAACAAGGCACCATCCGAGTATGCACTGACTTCCGAGACTTAAACCATGCCTGTCCCAAAGACAATTTTCCCACACCATTCATTGACCAGCTCATTGATGCGTGTGCGGGGCATGAAGTCCTCTCGTTCATGGACGGTTTTTCTGGCTACAATCAGATCCAAATCCGAAAGGAAGACTAGTACAAAAGAGCTTTTACTACCCCATGGGGCACCTTTGCCTATCACATCATGCCTTTCGGCCTAAAAAATGCTGGTGCCACATTCCAGCGGGCCATGACCTATTGTTTTGATGATTTGGTCCATATCTTGCTCGTCTACCTTGATGACCTTACAGCTCGTTCCTGAAAATGATCAGACCACCTTAATGACCTTCGGCAACTTTTTCTGCGTTGTCACAAATATCATATCTGCTTGAACCCACACAAGTGTGTCTTTTGCGTTCCGGCAGGCCGATTATTAGGTTTCATCATTTCCCAGAAAGGAATTACTGTTGATCCCCTGAAATTCCAAGCCATCTTAGACCTTCCTTCTCCTCGAACGCTCCGACAACTCCAAAGTCTGCAAGGGCGATCCAATTTTCTTCGACGCTTCGTTCCTGATTACGCCACAACCGTCCACGGTTTCTTGCGCCTGCTCCGTACCCACGTACCCTTTGTCTGGGACGCACAAGCAGAAGCTGCATTCGAAGACCTCAAGAAATCTCTCACACAAGCCCCCTTGATCTCCCCTCCGGATTTCTCTAAAGATTTCATCCTCTACGTCTCGACATCTGAACATGCAGTGTCCAGAGTCTTGATTCAAGAAGATACCTCACGCCAAGAGCACGTCATTTACTACGTCAGCCAAACCTTGTCTGGCCCACCCCTACGTTACCCATATGAGGAGAGACTAGCCTTAGCCGTGGTATTTTCCGTCCAAAAATTGCGCCACTAAATTTTACTTAGTCATACCACAGTTGTCGCCAATTCTAACCCCATGGTATATCTCTTAAATCGGCGTCTCCTGCAAGGTCGTGTGGCTAAATGGGTCATTATCCTCCAGGAATATGACCTCACATTCTGAACACCTAAGAGCACTAAAGCCCTTGCGCTTGCCCAGCTCATCACTGATCTCCCATCCTTCATCCCAGCCCCACCTATCTCCGAGGAGTTACCCGATAATCACTTGTTCACCATCTCATCCGAAGACCCATGGTACGGTGATATATTGTTATACCTGCGCACGCAAAATTTCCGACCCACCGTCACTCGTAATGAACGTCTTGTATCCGTCATCAAGCCTCTCGCTACCTCCTCATCGGAGATGTCCTTTACCGGCGAGGAATCGACACGATTCTTCGTCGTTTCCTTACACACAAGGAAGCTGAACAGGTCCTTAATGATTGTCATAGCGGTGCCTGCGGCGGCCATTTCTCAGGGATGGCCACTTCCCAAAAGGTCATCCGCGCCGAATACTTCTGGCCTACACTTTTCACTGACTGCATCACTGCGGTCAAGCATTGCCATAACTGCCAACTTTTTTCCCCCAAAGCCAGGACACCACCTGATCCGTTACACCCAGTCGTCACCGTTGGTCCCTTTTGTAAGTGGGCCATCGACTTCATGGAGTGTAGACCCACATCTGCGAATGGCCATAAGTACATCATTGTTGCCGTCGATTACTTCACCAAATCGGCAGAAGCCATGCCCACCTTCAACTGCACCGCTGAGACTGCTTCCCGTTTCTTTTTCAACCATGTCATCACTCGATTCGGGGTCCCTAAACAGTTAGTCTCCGACCATGGATCACACTTTGAAGATTTCGTTTGGCGCGAATTATCCACCTTCCTCAAATTTCAACACCAGTTTTCCTCGGCTTACTACCCTCAAGGGAATGGTCAAGTCGAAGCTGTTAACAAAATCCTCGAAACCATACTCCAACGTACTGTTGATCGGCATAAGTCCAATTGGCACCATATGCTATTCCCTGCCTTATGGGCTTGCCGTACCTCCACCAAAACCGCCACCGGTTTTACCCAGTTTCATTTAGTTCACGGTGTAGAGTATGTCCTCCCCATCGAGTGTCAGATACCTGCCTTACACATCGCCGTTGAGCTTCTACCCGATACCTCCCCCCTTGAGCACCGTCTTTTATCCCTCGAACAAGCCGATGAAGATCGTCGTGCCACCCTACAGAACATCGAGGCTGCCAAAATCCGCTCCCAAGCCAGTTATGACAAACATGTTCACCCCCGAACTTTCCACGAGGGGGACCTCGTCCTCGCCTATGACCAAGACAATGACAAAAAAGGTAAAGGAAAGTTCGAATCCATGTGGCAAGGCCCTTACATTGTGCAGACTTGCCTCGGCAAGGGGGCATACGTGTTAGCTAACTCTGACGGTCAACCTTTACGCAACCCCCGGAATGGGTTGTACCTTAAACGTTTTTACCCATAACTGGAACCGCGACCTCATTGGTCCGCATTGTACAGTTTGCTCCCTTTGTGTTTTTTACCTTTTTTACCATAATCTCACATTCATCGTTTGTTTCATGCCCACAGATGGACCATTTTCCACCTCATTACATTGGCTTCGCTGATGGCGCAAGCCGCTGGTCTCCCAACCTGGCTTCTGTAGCATGGGTCTTGTATTCCCCTTCCGATGACCTGATTCACCTTGACGGAACCTGTATAGGCGCTGCTACCAATAACCAGGCAGAGTATGATGCTATGACCGGTCTCCTGACTGTTGCCCTCCAGATGGGCATACGTCACCTCCATGTGTTCTTGGACTCCCAGCTCCTTGTCTCCCAGATCAACAACTGCTACCAGGTGCGCAATCCTTTCCTATTTAGAAAATTCCTACGTACAAAACAACTTAGCCGACAGTTTGAATCCATTACATTCACACATGTCCCAAGAGCTCAAAATAGTGTTGCAGATCAAATGGCTAATAATGTCCTCGATTGGCATATCAATCATACCATATAACACCTCCATCAAGCATCTCATCCAACCATATAAAAAACAAAAAGACTGCATTACATCAACATTTACATCCATACACATAAACCATAAATATCCACAGGGCATCCACGTGCCTAATCATACATACATCATATTGCATCACATAAAATTCGCAGGGGGCATCCACGTGCCCAAAACCCTAGACTACTTGCATCCATGTGCAATACAAACACATCAAATATCATAAAGTGCATCCATGTGCGTACAACCAAGCCAATATCACAACAAAAAGTGCATCCACGTGCATAAATATATACATCTCCAAAAATACATGTTACACGACTATACATGTCCTGAGTACCCCTGTACTCAGCTATACAAAAAATGCATATACATCCATCAAGCCACGTATAATATAAGCCATAGCTACAAAAAATCAGGGAGAGTCCCCTACTCTCCCTAATGGGAATCATACCCTGGATCACTATCCGTGTCAGTAGCCTCGGAATCCTCCCCCTGCCCCTCCAACAGCAAGTCCTCATCTCGCCTGGGCCCCTAAGCCCGTGCCCGGTCCGCCAATAGAGCTACACGGATCGCAACCGCTCTAAGTCTCGCCACCCCTGGTCAGTCACTCCCTCCAATAGCCCCTCTAACAACACCCGTAAGGCCTGCAACATCCCCTCAGGGTCTGGGCGACGACCCGCTCCTCGCCCAGGCAAAGCTGGAATGGCCACAACCCCTCTACGGGGCACATGATCCGGCGGCGGCCTCGGACCCACATCTGCAAACACCCAGTTTTCAGTCACATATATCAATCATATATCATATATAAAAACTGGACAATACAATTAAAACATACATACCATCTGGACCCCATGCCTGTCCGGGTGGCCGTGGCGCATCTGGATCCCCTGTGAAATCCATATCTCTGTAGAGATAATTCTCCAGCGCTAGTGGTATCTGGAGCCACTGCATATACAGTTCCCAAGTAAAATACCGCCCAACGTCCCTGCCGCCATGACGACGCATCATCTCTCCCCACCGTATCATCCGAGGCTCCCTCAAGCCTCCCTTTCTGACCGGCACCCGCGGCTGCAGTGTGGGAACCCTGTCCATGAGGAATGAAACTAGAAAGGAACCAAAACAAAATCCCTTGCCAGCTTCCTTTGCTGCGGTCAGCTGTCGCTGCACGCAGTTCAGGAACATCTGGCCCCACGCAAAGTAAGTCCCAGCCAGTACTCGCTCTATGATCTGCATCTGACCCCCGGACACCTTCTCAGATGCCTGGGATCCCAAAATCCGTACCACACAGGCCGCCATCGCACGTACGGCTGGCTCCTGTAAGTCCTGAATCCGGAGTGCATTCCTATGCACCCTCGCGTCTGCCCTACAGAACCACACTGCCAAGTCATCTATATCCAGATCCACGGAGACCCGCGGCTGTGTATCAGCTACCCTCCCCGTCAAGAAATAAACATCAACCAGGGTGAGGTCCACCCTCTCTCCCTGCACCCGAAATGCCTGTGTCTCGGGCTCCCAGAAATCAATCAAGCGGTTCAGCAGTAACCCTGCTGACCGTATCATCGGGATCTCAGCAAACTTCAGCAGTCCGAAGAGACCCAGCATGGATCGCACTCGCCGGTCCTCTCGGATGGTCGTCACTAGGTCCTCTGGCATCTCTCTCTCCCGCCATATCACCCGTGGCATCCTGCAAATCACACAAAGAAGTCTCATTAGGCTCATGTCCAAATAACATACCTGCCCCCCCGATCCATAACCTAGAACAGCCGCGATCCAGACCGCGGCTGTCCAGCCAGACAGCCGCGGTCCAGACCGCGGATGTCAAGCCCGACAGTCGCGGTCCAGACCGCGGCTTTCAAGCCCGAAAGTTACGGTCCAGACCGCGCCTGTCAAGCCCAGCAGTCGCGGTCCAGACCGCGCCTGTCAAGCCCAGCAGTCGCGGTCCAGACCGCGCCTGTCAAGCCCAGCAGTCGCGGTCCAGACCGCAGCTATCAAGCCCGGCAGTCGCGGTCCAGACCGCGACTGTCAAGCCCAACAGTCGTGGTCTCTGACCGCGGCTGTCCTGGTCAAACTCGCGGTTGGAGACCGCGGTTTTGACCACTAAACCCGCTGTCTAACCCTGTCGACCGTACAATATCCTCCCCTGGGGGCCCACCAACCCTCCCAACCCAAAAAACAAAACAGGTGTCAGTTTAACGAAATACNAAACCCGCTGTCTAACCCTGTCGACCGTACAATATCCTCCCCTGGGGGCCCACCAACCCTCCCAACCCAAAAAACAAAACAGGTGTCAGTTTAACGAAATCCCTGGCTCTCCCGAATATTGAATCCGCCGGTCAGATCGTCCAAAAATCACACGCAAGCTCTGGTTGACTCCGATCGCAAATCAACCTCGAATAGTACAAATGACATGTCATGTTGGGCCCACTTACTATTTATAGTTCGTCGACTTTGTTCTTGTTTTGACCATTCTGGACCCATACGGAGTCCGATTTCCGAACCGTTTCCACCATTGGAATCAGCACGACGAGATCATCCCAATGGTCACCTCGTTGCATCTTTTTGACTACATCCTTTTTTGCTCATTTTTTAGACACCAATAGTTGCCTCGGTTTGCGTGCCACTCGGTCCGCTCTCCGTTTTTAACACTTTTTATATCACCGGATTCATTTTTCCGAGCTCGTGATGATGCTTGAGATCATTTCTCGCTCTCACTTACAACAGTGCGTCCCTAAACCTTGCCGCATTGATTTGCGCACCACATCGATCGTCATCCAATTATTTTACATGAGCCATCCACTCCTGTCATACTGCAAATGTCTCATTATTTTGACACCATTCAAACACCCCGTAAGGAGGCCCATCAGTGTTCCCCCCTAACCTCAGTTTTGGTCATCATACATGTTCCTTCATCGAACACTTCTTCGTTGCCTGACCATTCCCTCAATTCAGAGTCTTCTTATTTGCTTTCAGACTCCTTAAACTTGAAAGCAACCACGAGCATGTACTGTCGTGGGCTCGTAAAATCCACACGACAGTATCATTCCACCACTTCAGAGTCTTCTTATTTGCTTTCAGACTCCTTAAAATTGAAAGCAACCACGAGCATGAACTGTCATGGGCTCATAAAATCCACACGACAGTACCATTCCATCATTTCAGAGTCTTCTTATTTGCTTTCAGACTCCTTAAAATTGAAAGCAACCACGAGCATGAACTGTCGTGGGCTCGTAAAATCCACACGACAGTATCATTCCATTACTTCAGAGTCTTCTTATTTTGCTTTCAGACTCCTTAAAATTGAAAGTAACCACGAGCATGAACTGTCATGGGCTCGTAAAATACACATGACAGTACCACTTTATATCCACACTTCTGCTAGTTCCCTAACCCATGAAGAAGTCCCCCCGTGCCTCTTGGCGCTATGATCGATCCTCTCGGCAGCACCCCCAATCAGGTTGCCTTTGTTCAGAGTATTCTGCAGTCTCCTACCATTTTACCACAGCTTGAGTCTCCCTCAGCCCCATCACACTCAGATCCTATACCGCTATGATCCCTTACCACCAGTCAGTCTCATATGCTACTCGATCATCCCCTCCATCATACTCTGAACAAAGGAATTTTGAGTCCACCCACTCTACTTGCCTAGTTATTCCCCCCAGTTTTTCACTTTTGCCATCAGTACTATCACAGTTCGGTTTTTCACCTCGCGCTCCTGTCAAGGAAACATCATTGCCTTGACAGTTGTCGGTCTCCCTCTGTCGACGACAACTCCTTTATTCCAGAAGATAGACCTAGAGGTCCCTGCGCCTTGGACACATCACCACCTGTGGTGCGTGCCTACGGACCATTTCGGGAGGAATCATTATTGCCTCTCCGAATGGTTGTTTCTCACATGTTCGACTTCAGCACATTGATCGCATTGTTGAGAATCGCGCAGGCTTCATATCCAGTCCATGATTTGTCGAAGACCCCAGATTTCCCCCGTCTCTAGCACAATGGTGAGTCACTTCAGAACACCCAGTTATATGTTCCCGGGGATGTCCGGGCTGCGTTGGCGATATATTCGGAAGCCATTCAGTTCTATGCTTCTTTGAGTACCCAGTTCAGTTCCAGATCAGCGTACCATTACGGGTGTGACCCTTGTCACTCTGATCCAGCAGCGCATCAGTTCCTTCAGAACCACATTCAGTAGACAGTAGCACTGCTGCCATTCCAGTGTATCAGTTTTTCAGCTCAGACATGGTCAGCTCAGCAGTATGTTCCAGATTGGTGTCCCTTCCGGACCCTCATGATATGCACAGTGAATATCTACTACAGGTCCTTCATCTTGGGCCTCACAAGTGATTTTTATGTATCTTGATACGAGCATGGGAATGCCCGCCTCGTCCATCTATTGAGATTCTTCCTCATTCAGTATTTGAGGACATGTGTATGTTAAGGCCCCCATATTTTGGACCTCATTTTTATTACTATGCTATATCCTGATACGAGCATGGGAATGCCCGCCTCGTTCAGATGATCAGATGATTCCTCATCCATTATTGAGGTTATGTACTTTTCAGTCCTTGCAGGTGGTTCGAGATCGGTGTTCCAGACTTCAGCTGGTTCTTTCTCTTCTCCACACCCCAGGAAAACCAAATATGAATTATGATGTCCATCGGCCATACGATGAGCTCCTGCCCTCGCACATCAGGGGGCAAT
>LPNX011140710.1:591862-673948 GCA_001517045.1 Pseudotsuga menziesii | reverse complement strand
CTAACCCCTACCCCCCCCTATCTATTCCCCAACACCCCCTGTCCCCCTTCTCCTCTCTTTGTAACTCCCCAACACATCCAACCATCGCCAACCCCTGCACCCACCCTCCCCTTCTCCACTCTCTCTAACTCACACACACACACACCCAGACACATCCACACACATCTATTCTCAAGACCACCCCTCCCCCCACTCTATCTCTCTCTTTCTCTATCACACACACATCCCTATATATCCCCTTACTAGTAACACCCCCTTCCCTCTATCACTCCCCAGCCAATCCTCAAAATACCTCATACAACTACCTCTAATACCCACCTACATATTTATTCCCCAACCCCCTCTCTCTCACACACACATAGAGAAATACCCAGACACAACCACAAGTCACCCCATACCACTAATACCCCACCTCCACTCTATTTATCTCTCTCTCTCTCTCTTTGTCTTCCCCCTCTTCTCATCCAACTACACCTAACCCCAACTCCCCGTCCTATCCCTCTCTCTCTCTCTCACACACATCCCTTGAGATTTAAAACAATACATTAGGTTGAATAGAGGGGGGGTGTTAAGGGGATAAGATTTAGGGAGTGCTTGTTAATTCCCCATAAACATTGAATGATCCCTTAGCTGTGGAACTACCTTCTTAAATTCTCCTAAACGCTAATGAAGCATAATGCATGAGCTTTATATGTGGTAAAAACATGTTCATGTTTTTGTTAATGATAATGCGTGGATGTTGTTTCTAAGTATAAAAAACAACAATCCCTGTCTGAGAAACACTCTATCAGATTTTAGGCATGTTTCACAGTCCGCGTGCAATTTCAAGTTGCAGACAATTCGTTCATTCTCTTCTTCACTAGATTATCACACAAAATTTTGTTTTTGGCATTGACCATCTCCATCACAAGTGTCTAAGGATTTCTTGGAGCATGGTATACATTGAGGATCAAGAAATAAAGAATTAATTATGAAATAAAGAAACCAAGCTTGGGGAATCTCCCATTGAGGACCACCATAGAGAATCTCCACCATTCATTTTCTTTCAATTGAGGAGCTAGAAAAGGAAACATTAACTTGGTCATTGTGATGGAGTATGTAGACACAATTGAGCATGAAAGAAACCAATATTGGGGAGTCTCCGATTGAGTAGCACCATAGAGCATATCTACCATTTTTTCTTGCAATTGATGAGCTAGCAAAGGAAACATTCCTCCCAATATTCCCCCTAATTTGAGTATCTAGACACAACTGAGCAAGAAAGAAACCGTGCTTGGGGAGTCTCCCATTGAAGAACACCATTGACCATATCCACCATTGTTTTCTTGCATTTGAGTATCATCAAAGAAAATATTTCATTTGTCATTGTGTTGGAGTATCTTGACACAATTGTGCAAGAAAGAAACCAAGCTTGGGTAATCTACCATTGAGGAGAACCATATATCATTGATCATTGTGGTAATGGGTGTAGCATGGATTTCTCCCTACTACAAGAGCAAGAATGGCTCCCTTCTATCTATAGGATAGAAGGGTAGGTTCCTGCTAGTGGGTAATGTAGAAAATAAAAATGGAAACAGAAATGGACAGAATAGTAAACTAAGCTACGAACAGAAAGAAGAGAGAAGCAATGGTGAACCCCTCTGCAAACACAAGTTAGGGTTCTTCCTCCAAAGACCTACAAAAAAATCCTAAGCTACAATAAAACCTACAAAACAATGTGAAATATAAAACCTGCAAATGGAAACAAGGGTTAGAAAGAAACAAAAACAAATAAAGAAGACATGAAAGACAAGCTATACCTTCTCTGGTGGAAATGGGCCACCATGCCCTAGCTTGTGGAAGCACCTCTCTTGGATGGGGAGCTTTGGCTCAATGGGAATGGAGGAGAGGGAGTGGGTGACTTGAGAGGCAAAGGTGTCTCAAGGCATCCACAGGTAGCATAACAATATGCAAGGGAGTTGTTTGAGAGTGACCCCCACCCTCCTTTTATAGCTTTTTCAAGGGGTTTTTAGTGTTTTAAGCCTTTGGTCAGGGCTTTAGCCCATTTTTGGGGATTTTAGCCCCTTACGCCCTAAATTTAGCTCCTTTTAGGTTTTTAGCTCCTAGGAAACTATTTTGGGCTCCTTTTTGGGGTTTTTAAGCCCTTTTCTTCATCCTTTAGCTATTTTGAGGGTGTGGGGGTCTAATGGAATGATATGAGGGTCGTGAGATGGTGTCCTTGGGTGTTGTAGGCCATTGAGAGCTGAGTGGGGGATTTTTGGGTTAACATATTTCCCCCTGATGTGTGAGGGTAGGAGCTCAACGTATGATCGATGGACATCATAGGATTTGCTGCGTAGAGGTGGTGCTTCCAGGGTTGGGTCATGGTAGCTTTTGGTTTTTGTATTAATATGGTTCCCATCAATGGGTGAGATACAAATAATGTGTTACATGTATATGGAAGAGGTGGGCATCCCCATGCTTGTGAAAATGTCAAAAGAATAATTTGATTTATGCTCTAAAATACAAGAGCTGATCATATACAAATGATGTTACAATAATGGTTGCCTCCATGTGAGGCTGAATACAATGATGATCTGGTACATTGGACCCATGGAATTCTCATGGAATGCTATATCTTCATGAGTAATGGTTTGTTAGCTATGTGGACTCACTAATTGAGAGTCATAGTTTTTGTGGTACAAGTATGTTGCATCAATCATAAAGGTATATCGAAGCACTAATGGGGCTTCTGAACATTATCTCCAATGCAACCCATAAATCACAAGGGACATAACATGTTTAGGTCCCTCGAGAGGACTCACCAATGCTCTAGAGTCAAGTGACATCCGGGGCCTTCGACCAAATTTTGTACGAACAAAACCTTGTATGAATATCAACGATGTAATGATGTAGTTGAAGTCGAGCACGTGAGAAATAGCCATCCCAAGAGGCACTAAGGACTCCTCTCAAGTGGTCCAAGGAACTCATCAATGAGGTTAATGAAACCAAGATACAGGGACCTCTGGGTCTATCCTTTGGAATATGTGTGTTTGCGTTGATGGAAGGAGACCTATCCCTAGCCAAGGCAATGATGTTTCCTTGACCAGGAATGCGAGGGAGATAACTGGAAGGTGTGAAGCAATCTGCAAACTGAATCACTAAATGGGGAGGGGGGGGAAGGGAAATATTTGAACAGGGGCAGGGGGAGGGAGACTCAAACTTCCATTGTTCATAGTATGATGACAGGGTGGACCAGGCAGCAAATGAAACTGACTCATGGGAATGGGATCATAGCTGAAATACCGAGGATATTACTGCAAATGGGAAATACTTGGAGGAGGTAGACACTTTTGATACTGATGGGATCCAAGGAAGACACATTGCAGAGTACTCTGAACAAAGGAGACCCAACGGGGGAATGATTCCAAACTTTTTTCTATGGGATGGTGTCTAGGGACACCGTTATGGTACGATCTCGTGGATTTTTGGCGAGCCTGAGAAGGTAAATGCTCAATGGTGCTTTCATTTTTAGAGAGTCTGAAAGCACGAAGAAGACTCCAGTGGGGGCTCTTTTCTATTGGTAGTCTCCTATGCCTGAAAAAGGATAAAAGTATGCATAGGAGAGCTCACCCATCATGTAGGGGATGAGACACTTCTTTACTGTTGGTAGTCTAATCAGGCCAGAAAAGGTTAAACCTATAATGACTGGACGGTCATTCAAATACTTTAATGAGCATCAACGAAACCAAGTTTGCTCGGTAATCTTTTCTTGATGAGAAGGCTGGAAAAGAGCTTAACGACAAACCATGATGAGATTTTTCATGAGGTGCGGCCCCTCTGCCCAAGAAAGCATAAAAGTATGCATAGGGGAATGGTCTTGGCTTGAGTGTGCCAAGGGTGTCCTTTTCATTTTACTGGTCTACATGGTCCGCAAAAGGAGGTAAACGAGGCGATGTAGACGCCCTTTCCTATACTTTAGTGAGCGGGAAAGGAAGAAGCTGTGCTCAGCAATCTTTTCATTGTTTTAAGGAGTTAGAAAAGAACTTAAATGAAACTCCAATATGTCCAACCGATTACGGTGGCACAGGCAGTGCCCCATGTTGGGATGGTGGACAGAGGTCCAAAGGTCATCTACACAGTATGGACATAGCAGAAGGCTCTCAAACATACCAATACATGCACGGCATAGATCGCGGTAGAGGCTCATGAGTCGGTGCGGCAGAGGCATGTAAACTGAAGTGGCTCTTAGACAAAGGTCAAGAGAGCATGTGTGTGTGTTGTGGTGGACAGACTTGACTACATGCGATGTTCGTACAAGTCCGGGGGAACTTATATGCCAAATACATGAAAAAATAAAGGGTTTTGTGGACAATGGTCTAGATGTCCGCATAAGGTGTGGTGGAAAAGGCAATTCTAAATGTAAAAATAAAAGCAAAATTACATTCCTTAACGAGCGGTGGCCCAAAAACTTGCATGAGTTGTGATCAAGGATTGTGATACAACTACAGGTCTATAGACACTTGCATCGTCATGTCATGGCTCATAAACCAAGGTGACTGGTGGGAAGTGGTCCTGAAATTGAATTATTAAACATGAGACAATGGTCTCATAAAGAGATAGAGGGCAGAATTCTGAAACCAGTGGTGCAAACGGTGTCTCAAACGGAGTCCGTATGGTCCTGTTATGTTGATCGAAAGAAATTAGGTCAAATGGGGCCTATAAAAGGGGGGGTCCACATGGTGAAGTGTCATTGTCATTGTTCATTGTGGAGTTAGAGAGTGGTCCCTAATTCTTCATTTACTGATTTCTCCTGATCCAACGGATGGCTTCATGTTCCGTGACTTACAAGTAAAAGCTCTCACTGAATCTCATCATTTTGGTGGTTTATTTGCTGGATTTGGTCACCTGGAGCCCCCCCATGAGCAGTTTGGGGTTTCATGGGGTCCAAGTCACACCTTTTGAAGGAAAAGGTCTGTCCTGGGTGCACTTGTGGGGAAATTATGAGTGCCCTGGGTGCTCCTTTTTCCCAAACAGGTATGCCCCAGCCTCTTTTGGGTGATTTTTTGATGATGGCAATGGCTCACATCAGGGTGTTTGCTTGTGCAGGATGGTGGATATCAAGTGGAGAGAGAGAGATTGCAAGAGTGTCAGGGATGCATCCTTACATGACAGGAATGTTAGAGATACATTATCCCATTGTGGATTGCTGAAATTTATGAGGATACCCCTTATGAGGAGCTTGGGTTTGCTGATGCAAACACTGATAGGTTTCTGGGATGTTGATGAGGAGGTGTTCCTCTTTCAGGGCCAGTGCATTGAGATTACGTTGGCAGATGTATACTTCATTGCTGGGATCCCTATGTTGGGAGTGGTTGGTGAATTGGTACCTATGTTTTATTGGGGGCAGACATTGGAGGATCTGTGTGATTGACACTATTACGCTACGGTGTACGTGCATGGTTCGTACATCCTAATGTGTGAGGTCGAGGATTTGTCCACACGGGAGGTGGGGACCTTACTGCAGCGTATCTTGGGCTCAACAGGGAGCCACAAGATTTCTAGTGGTCAGCTACAGCTAGTGGATCATGGTATAGGTTGCACATATTATGCATGGGACCAGCTGTATCTGCAGGCTGTTCGGCGTCAACTGAACAAGTCGAAGAATACTACCGCTGGTTTTTGTTTTGGCTCCTTCTTGTGTGCTTTCTTCTTTGACAAAGTACCTACACTTCGTCTTCATCAGGTTGTGCAAGACAGTGGTCCACGAGAACTGAGGATGTAGAGATTGTGCCAAATGATGATCCACGAGGGTAGCGGCAGAGTGGGCCAATTTTTTATAGTAGAGTTGTTGGAGCAGTGGCTCCAGCTTCCTGTAGTGATCAAGGAGTACCCGTATGCGGGTATGGATTTCCAGGGAGACCCTGAGATTCCCCGACCTCCTGGCTAGATGTGGGGACCAGCTGGTATGTATGTGTGATGTTTTTATGTTCATATTTATACATAGTGTATTTGATCTAGTTGGTAGTTTGCATATTGATATATGTGGACTGATGGTGTCCTTGTTTATATGTGCAGATGTTGGTCCTCGCCCGCTGCCTGGGCATCGGAGGCGGGTTGTTGCCGTGGCTCCCGTGGCTACCACAGATGACAGTAGGATATGGATGGACTGGTGCCATATATGGAGGAGGTTGTTGTTGGAGTGTCAGATGATGGCTGGAAACACCTAAGTACTAAAATTATTGCCACTATTCACAACCTTCCTCCCGAGTTGACTACTGTGATGAGGAATATGGAGGTGGCTTGTGAGCAATTTCGCGGGGCGGCGAGAGGTGATCTTCCTGCAAAGGATGAGTCCTCTTCAAAAGATGATGACACTGAGTCAGATGATGAGTCTGAGTTAGATTAGTAGTCTAGTGGGGCTATTTCTAGTGCATTAGTGCACTTAGGGGTTTTTGTTTCGCTTATGTATATCCTGTTGAGAAAGCATATGTGGCTTCTCGTTTTTGTAGTGGACATGTTTTGGACATGCGACTGACCGATTTATATATATATATATATATATATATATTGACACATGTGGATGCTCTTTTATGGTTTTATTATGTGAGTCTTTTTATGATGTTGTGGAATGCAAAGGCATCGGAGAATAAAGTTTTGAATAGGAAGCTGTCGATAGGGGAGGATGGAAGTCGCATCAACCACTACTGGATGGTAAAAAATATGCTTTGCAACCTCGTGGAAGACATGCTCAGCAACTGGGCTGAAGCTCGAATGGTGGTCCATTCCATGAAAATGAAAATCGTTGATATTGACACTCAGTTGACCCAGTTGGACAAAACTTTCTCCTAGAAAGGAATAGCCAGTATTTCTAGCTTAAACATCCATAAGGCGGGGGCAGAAGCACAGGGTGGTGGTGCAAGTGGTGGATCTAGAGGAAGTGAAATAGGCAAGTGAGCCATCACCAGTCTAGGAGGAAGTGGCAACTCCTCCAAGCCGCCTTGAGCTAAAACTTTCCAGGTGCCTTCTCCAGTGGAACCCCTCTCCAAAAAACTGAAAGACTCATCTTCCCCGCAGGCTGGTCATCCTCTAGCATTTTCTCTCATTCCTATGGAAGCCACAAACTCACCCACTAGGTCGCAGGAGGAGCATTGGGCATGCCCCATCACTGAAGATCCCCCCTCAGCGTAATGTGTGCTCTGAACAGGTCTCTTTCAGGCTTCGCTTCATGCAGGCCTTTAGATATTGTTTATGTTTTCATTTCTAAGGTTTACTTTATGTCTATTTTTAGTTCTAGTGGGGCTCGGCTGGTTATGCAACCCAGTTTCCCTGGATATCGATCTTGAATAGTTTTTAAGAGTTTTTTTCTACAAATATCAGTATGCTTACAAACAGGCAGGTGTCTTATTTTTTGGAAATGGCTCTGAAGGACACATAGTCTCCTTTAAAACCCTGTCAAATCATGAGTTCTCTGATGTAATTTTTTTTCCTCTGTAATATACATTTTTGTGCAGCTTACAAAAAAAATTATTACACTGTGTGTATTTTTTAGGCATGATTATGCATGATGGTATGGTTGTATCTTTCCTATATGCGGTTGTGGATGTGCTAATTTAGAATATCATTAGCCATTTGATCTGTGACACTATTGAGGTTTCTAGGAACATGTGTGAATGTGATGGATTCAAATGCTATAATCATTTGTTTAGTGCACAGGTACTTTCTAAAGAGGCAGGGATATCGTACTCGATAGTGGTTGTTCAACTGAGAAACAAGAAGTTGGGACTCTAAGAAGACATCGAGATGGTGAATTCCTATTTGAAGAGCGGTGGCCAAGAGGCCATTGACACCATCATATTCAGCCTGGTTGTTGGTTGCAGTTCCCACGCATATTCCGTCGATGTGGATAAACTCGTGCGATGGGGAGTAGATTACCCATGTAGCTGAGGCGAGGTTCAGAGACCATCTTCTTGCTCCATTTGCGAATCCCATATATTGGTTTGAGGTGTGCTCCATCTGAAGCAATGAGAGGAAATGATACATAAGACTCAACTTTGAAAAATGTAAAACAAAAAATGGAAAAACTATAATACAAGTTGTAACGTTGTCACTCAAAGGGGTGATGTTAGAGGGAAAGTCGTTTGGACTTTCCAAGCATCAGCAGTCATTCCTTTGTGTGACATGATGAATCCTTGTAGATAGCCTGAGGGGACATAGAAAACACACTTTAACGGGTTCAAAAGGATTCTGCACTGGCAACATCGTATGAAGACTTGTCGCAAGTCATCTATATGTTGTGTTTTCTTCTACGAATGCGCGATGAGGTTGTCGAAACGAACCAACATGATGTGAACGAGTTCGTGGAAGCAGTGTGTCATGGCACTCTGAAAGGTGGCTCTAGCATTTTCGAGGCCAAAGGGAATGACCTGGTACACGAATGTGCCCCATGGGGTTATGAATGCCATCTTGTAATGGTCTTCTTTCTAGATTTGGATTTGGTTATATCCGGAAAAACCGTCCATGAAGGAAAAGGCTTCATGTCCAACACATGCATCGATGATCTGATCAATGAAAGGTGTGGGGAAGTAGTCTTTGGGACATCCCCATTAAGGTCACGAAAGTCTATGCAAATGCGAATAGCACCCTGTTTTTTATTCACAAGAATAGGATTAGAAACCCAAGTGGTGATTGCAATGGGATAAATGAAGTCGGCTTTGTGTAGCTTCTCTATCTCGGATTTCACCACAGCCACTTTGGATGGATGGATAGGTTGTTACCTTTGGCGTGTGGATGCCACATCAGGCCATGTGTCGATGTGGTGTTCCACGATGGATGGATCTAAGCTGGTCATTTTAGTGTATGACCAAGCAAAGATGACATGGAATTCTTGGAAGAGAGCTTTGTAGGCATCAATCTCTTCCGGGGAGAAAGATGCCCCCAACATGATTTTAATGGTTGAGATGTCGATTTTAATGGTTCATGAAGTGTTCTCCATATTCCCTTCTTCGAAGGCATCTGGTGCTGGGATTGGGTTCTTGAACCAGTCGACCTTCCCATGGATGAAATCTTTGGTCTCCATGGAAAACTAGTCAGACTACGACACTAGTTCTTCTGGGAGGAAGAAGGAGTGATAGTGCATGTCATCCCATGGGTATTCTGGGGCGTCCAAAGCTTCGAGTATCTCCTTGTCATTGCTAAAGCAATGAAGAGACAGGTCTGATGGACTATCATTGGAGGAGGAGATGAGTGGGTCGGTGGAGCTGGACATCATGTAAATGGACATGGTGTATGATGAAGGAGGTGGTGGGTGAACTTCTTCGATCAAGGTGATATTAGATTCAAGGAAATGGTGACGAAGGTCAGTGAGAGCCATTTGAAATTCAGGAAAATATTGGAAATGGTGGGAGTAATGTCCATAGAAGACACAAAGGGCGCAAGCATGGTTTGTCCTTAATTCCTTGTTTCTGACTACTAGCACAGTTGGGAGTTCAACCACGGGGATGTTTTCATTTGTATCCATGGCATCTAGATGCGCACGGATCACTGATATTTCAGGGAAATTCTGACTTGGATGGACCTGTTGCTCGCAGACGGTGCAAGGTGGGATTTGTTGTGGCTCTGTGGTGGCTTTGGTGTTCTTTACCCTAGCCCTTTTGGGTTGGGGCGGTGCAAGTGTGGGTGCGGCGGTTGGCTTGTGAAGACCAGGTGGAGGGTGGGATTCAAGCGCGATAGGTTGCACCAGGGTTAAAACAACCTGGGGCATTGTTGGTTGAGTTGGTGGATCAAGATACCACACTAGAATTCCTAATGTAAAGTTGGGTAGGCTTAAGGTGGCCATTACCAGTTTGCTCATGACACGAGGTGGGGGAAAGAGGAAGGGAATCGTATGGACTGGAGATGAGCCTAGATAACTCCCCAACGGTTGCATGTGGGGATGCAGTTGTGGTTACAGCTGTGCGTAATGCTGCTGTTGTGAGTGATGTTGCGGCTGTGGATGATGTTGTACTTGTGGTTGGGGGTGTGGCTACAGTTGTTGTTTGGGTGCAGCAATGCTTGATGAGACCATGCATAATTTTGCAGTTTCATTTTGTGTTGGTGGTGGTTCCACTAATAGGAAAGGAGTCATCATGGAGGTATCAGCAAACAACCCAGGGCCCACATTCAACAATCGGGAGGATGGTGTGTTTTCAACGATAGTGTTGGTTTTAGGGATGACATTAGTGTGTGTGGTTTCCCCTTGTGGCTCAATGGTGGTGATGGTACGGATAACATTGGCAGGTGTCGTTAACCCTTACGAATCATGGCAGGTGATCTAATCAATTGTCACAATATTCCCTTCATGGTGGAACATCATGAGATGGAAGACAGTTGATGCGATAGCTCGCATGGTGTACATGTAACTTCTCTCGAGGAGAAGGTTGTAGTCTAGTTGAGCATTGACGACCTCTATGTCGATTAGCACTGTCTTCCCAGCTAATGTAATGGGGACATGGGGGAGGATTCCTTGGGATTTCATGGGATGTCCATCATAAGCCCATAGAGATGTGGAGGACGGTTGCAAAATTGGTGATCCAAGTTTTCGCCAAACCAAGGTGTGACATAACGCATGTGGATGCCCCCTCATCCACTATGCACCGATGCACAACCAAATTCCATATGGACACCGGGACATGGAAGGCGATGGTCGAGGGCATGTGCAGTTCCCCATTTTTTGTGTAAAATGTGATCAAATTAGAGTCGGAGGGGTCTACTACCCCTAGGGCGGCTAGTAAGGCTTTCTGTTGTGTTGGGCACATTTTAAGTACCTCAAGAGTGGACATGGCAGTTTGATTTTGGGACAAATCATCCACAATACTATAGCTGACTGTAGCTCTAGCTATGGTGTTATTGGAAATCCTACGTATGGGGGGGGTGCGGGAACGGGGGTAACTGAAGAGGTAGGTTGACTATCTTAGATGTGGATGTCGCTGATGAGTCAATAGGTTCGGTAGTGGTACCGTACTGATTCCGTCTAGTTTGTAAGTTGACCTCTTCAATCGTCACGGCTAGCAGGTGGTGAACACCTATTTCAGCCATGGGAGGTGCCCTGGAGCGTTCTAATTGGCTTGGGGAGGGGGTGCAATTGCCACCAATCCTTGGACTGGTAGTGGGTTTTGGAGCACCATGGGAGGAGGTCCTTGTGGTGCTGGGTTGGGTTGGGCTTGATTTGCCACGTTGGCGGCCTGTTGGGACTCATTTTGAATGGCTTGCTTAGCGACAGCCATAAGGGGATGCTCAAATGTGTAGTGCCCATAAACATCACTGAGTGTGCACAGTTGGTTTGCGCGCAATGGGGCGTTGTGTCTTGGTGCATTCTATCGTGGGGGGTTTTGGGCTAGCCAATTTGTCGTGGAATTCTTGGGAGAGTTCTGTTGTTGACTGTCTCCCTGTGGTTGGTTATTTCCTTGGTTGCAGGGTCGGTTATTTCTAGCCTTCCCTTGTTGATTGTTGGGGGCAGGCTGGTTGGGACGGTTTTGTGACAACACTTTTCCCAACGGAGCAGGTGGAGTGGGGGCGAGGTCTTGAACTGGTTCCACTGGTGGTGCATAGTAGATTTTTGGTGGTAGTGGTGCCACAAATGTGGGAATTTGCACCACATATTGCTATGTTGGCCAAGCCATGGCCCGAGCCTACTGCGGTGGCACAGGTTGTGCATAGGAAGTTGTTGCTCAGGACTGGAACATCATTCTTGCGTAGTCCGGAGCTTGGTTTTAGTAAGCAACATTAGCATTGTTTCTTGGTTATGATGGAGCTGTAGGTGGTGTCGATCGAGGTTGTGGCTATTGGGAGACTGATCCTATGATGCTTTCCCCAGCATGGGATGCCCTCGATGCATCCCGGTATGAGGTACTCGAACGAGGAGCATCTGGAATGATGGTGTACAGGTATCCAGACTGAGCATACATAAGGTCAAACTGTTGAGCTTTCAGTATGGCCTCTTCTTCAGATTGAGGAAATTCAGACATGACGTCCTTTGATATGGGTGGGAGCAAGGTATTAAGGAACCAATCCAAGAAGATCTTGTCGTCAAGTTGGATTTTGCATAGACTATGACGTTGCCACCACTCATGGATGTGGTCAGTTATATGAGTGGCAATGCTTTGGCCACACGATAACAGGATCTCCATCCCTTCATCATATCTGACGGGGAGTTCAAAATATTGTAGGAACATGAAGGCTAGGGAGTTGAAGTCTGGATATTTGGCATGTGGTAGATCAATGTACCATTTGGCCGCAGCACCTGTAAGGGTGCATTGGAATAGCTTCAACCTGATGGAATCATCTACGATGCTATTGGATGATCACCATAGATGGAATGTCATTATGTGGTTTTGGGGACATTCCCCTGCTTTGCTTTCAAACTTGGGGATGTCTGATGGCAGCTTAGTTGGCATTGGAGTCTAAAAGGCTTGATGGCGAATGGGGTCATTTTTTAATATGGCCAATTCAGCCAAGTTAAGATGAGCCATGAATGGTAGATTTGACCCCAAGTTGATGTGGGATGGAGCTACGATGGTGATGGGGTTTGAAGGTGCATAATGCATCTGCACAGCTAGCGGTGCTTGCGATGGCACCATTTGGGATGGGCCAATGCCCCCAAGTCTTGTGGGTGGGATAGTATGAGTGGCTGGGAGATTTCCCCCATGTATGAAAGTAGGGGCAATGTAAGTGGATGGTCCACTGCCCCCTATGTGGCAGGAAGGGCAGTGTGTGTGGAAGGGTTATTGCCCCCATGTACT
The DNA here is from genome assembly GCA_001517045.1 of Pseudotsuga menziesii. Lineage (NCBI taxonomy): Eukaryota > Viridiplantae > Streptophyta > Pinopsida > Pinales > Pinaceae > Pseudotsuga > Pseudotsuga menziesii. Next base: position 661,190 of record LPNX011140710.1, on the reverse strand, counting down.
GCCAGTGGGAAAACTTGGTTGGTCACTATAGGTGGTGGCAGCTGACTAATGACAGTTTGCATAACTGTGCTTGGGCCACTTGCCAGGTTGTGGGTGACAGGTTGTGAAGGTATGCCGAAAAATGGATCCAGATTTGCACTAGCCATGGGGCTTGATGGTGCAGTATGGAGGTCTGGTTCAAACTGATATGGGTATGAATCAGAATCAGAGGCCGTGTGGCCTTCTGATGGTGTGGGAGATCGGTGAGAGTGGCTTCGACGATGTCGATTGAGTGTTCCAAATGGTGGTGGTTCACCTCTTAGGCATGAGGAAGAGCATGGAGGATCAAATGAGTTGGATTTTATGCCTAAAACTTGGTGGGAATGATGTTTGGACCCCGATTTCAGTGATTTCCTATTGGCTGCAGGTGGTCACTCGGCCACCAAAACTTCTAGAAGACATCACTTTTCTTTTTCCTCACAGGTGTTTCTACTCAATCAGAAGGGGTCATTGCTTGTTTTGCTTGGCAATTCCTCTCAGCAGCCAGCTACTTTGGGGTTCCTGTGGTACTCCTCATAATGAGTTTCTGGGTAAATCCCAAGTACTTCACACAGTTGAAGCAGTCAGGGACTTATGTCCTCAAAGACTGCAGAGTTGTTTGTACTTAGTGTAAATTGGTAAATTCTAAGGATCACTTAGCATCATGAACTGAGTTAGGTTAATTAGTTGGTATGGTGTATTTGTTTGTTTATTTTTCTAGTATTTGGTTGCTGCAAATGTATGATGAATTCATCATGGTAGATTTCATGTCATTGTGTATGCATGCATTGAATAATCAGAAATTGTGAACAAATACAGTGTTTAACCCTGAATGTGTATGGCCTAACTAGATGTCTACCTCACACTTATATTCCTCTTTGACTAAGAGAAGGTGCTAGGCTCTCAACACAATGGGACTAGGCCCATCTGTATATCCTCAGGTCAACTCCTGGATACAAGGTTGGTCAATAGGGAGGATGCTTAGCGACATGAGAAGCCCTCCTTCTCTACCCCCTCTACCCTCCAGGTCATCTGGTTTTAATGGTTTGGACCAATATAGTGGAGTGCCTAGATCTATACGAGCTTTCCCTTCGTCATATCCTAGAATACCCCAGAGGGTGATGACTGGGTAGAGGAGGAAGGAAAAGCAAGACAATTAATTTTAGGTTGATTTTAGTTAGGCTAGGTTCATTTGATTAAGCCATTAACATTTACTTGGCATTTACACATTGTTTGTAAAAGAAATTGCATGAAATTGAAACAAAAACTGAAATTAACTTGCAGTGCTGGATAGAGGTGGCTGAGCCGCACTGACAGTCCCTATGAAACTAAAATTTAACGTCTATTGAACTCGAATTGAAGTTTTGTTTGACAGGCTGCACATTTCTGATCGAATCTGGCGAGGGGGTCACACAGAATGTAGAAAAAGTATCAGACTGAGTTTCTAGGCTGAATTTGCACTTATCGGGGGATTAAGTGCACCTTGGGCACACCTGTTTTCCCATTAAGTGCACCCTCACCTCACTTTTGGCCCCGATAAGAGTGCCCTGCTCCGGATTTGGGGTTTTTTGTGAGGCAGGGTCAAATCTGTCCGATAGTAACTTATGCTATGGCCAACCTCACTCGGTCTTGCCTAGCAGAGGCTTTTGTAGCACTGAAAACAAAAAAGAAACTGAATTTAAAGTGGATTTAACAGGAAATTTTTGAAAACTAGGGCAAAAAATTAAAAAACTTGAAAATAAAAAATTTGGACTAGGGATCCTGTGGGATCGACCTGGTATGGTCGCCAGTTCTGTAGCAGGGATTTCTCCCTACTATAGGGGCAATAATGGCTCCCTTCTATCTATAGGACAAAAGGGTAGGTTCTTGGTAGTGGGTAAATGCAGAAAATAAAAACGGAAACAAAAATGGACAGAACAGTAAACTAAGCTATGAACAGAAATAAGAGAGAAGCAATGGTGAACCCCTCTACAAACACAACTTAGGGTTTCTCCTCCAAAGGCCTGCAAACAAATCCTAAGCTACAGTAAAACCTACAAAAAAATGTTAAATATAAAACCTGCAAATGGAAACAAGGGTTAGAAAGCAAAGAAAACAAATAAACAAGACATGAAAGACAAGTTATACCTTCTCTGGTGGAAATGGGCCACCATGCCCTAGCTTGTGGAAGCACCTCTCTTGGATGGGGAGCTTTGGCTCAATGGGAATGGAGGAGAGGGAGTGGGTGACTTGAGAGGCAAAGGTGTCTCAAGGCATCCACGGGAAGCATAACAATATGCAAGGGAGAATTTGTTTGAGAGTGACCCCCCACCCTCCTTTTATAGCTTTTTCAAGGGATTTTTAGGGTTTTAAGCCCTTGATCAGGGATTTAGCCCCTTTTTTGGGCTTTTATCCCCTTCTGCCCTAACGTTATCTCCTTTTAGGGTTTTAGCCCCTTTTAGGGTTTTAGCCCCTTTTTGGGGGTTTTATCTCCTAGGAGACTATTTTGGGCTCCTTTTTGGGGTTTTTAAGCCCTTTTCTTCATCCTTTAGCTATTTTGACGATGTGGGGGTCTAATGGAGTGATATGAGGGTCATGAGATGGTGTCCTTGGGTGGTGTAGCCCATTGAGAGCTGAGTGGGGGATTTTTGGGTTAACAATGGGAAATTCATGGAATCTAGCAAGAAAATCCTCAAGGAAGACGATACCCATGAAATCCTTGAAGAAATTAAAGAAAAGAAAAGAAATGACATGACCAATCGAAGATTCACTATGGACACCCAACCAATTCCATTTGTATAGGATGTCACAGTTCTTCTTACCAATCGACAACAAGAAAGACAAAATCATTTTATCAAGGGGCCTTCGGTCTCTATAGTAGTTGAAGAATGAGCATCGCATGGAACTGATCAAGGAGTAAAACATAGGTGCACATCAAGGCCACCTGAAACCTTTGCATATTTACTTGGATGTGGGTATATAAGCAACAAAGTTAGATAGTCCTTGAATGGAGACCGTATGCTCGAAGAGGACAATTTTGTTTAGACCACCCAGGAGGATTTCCAATTTCCACCGTCCGACCGACAAAAAGAGACAAAAGGACATGAAGCTCATGTTCAAATGCCATACCAACTGGGTGATATGGTACAAAGTGCAGCTCCAACCTTTCTACCTTTATTAGAAACTTCACACCGAAGAACTCCAAAGAGTATACAGATTGATGAAAGTCTCATTGGTTTGCTTGAAGGTACATTGTTTAAACGAAGTATTTCATATCAATCTCAATAGATACTCGTCAACTATTTTGATTCTAAATGTGATGGAAATAAATGTAAATTATTTATATCGTTATTAAAATCTAGGTCTATGGTTGTTGTTAGGAGAAACTTAAGGATAAAGATGATAAGAATTTATGAACCAAGTTCTTATATTGTCAGAATTTTAGTAGATGCATTTAGTACTATTGGAAATAAATCTCATTCAAAGGATCGCAATGCGGCTCGTCGTGTGTTGTCACAATCAATCGTGAAAAAAAGCACTATGGCCCTTCGACTTCTTAATCCTACATCCAAAATTGTAGGCTTCAATATCAAAACAGTCCGTAGATATTGTTCTAGAAGAGAATAGTTTGACTCTAGTCAAACAGATATATGGGCCTTCATTGGCAGGTTTCCACGCTCTGATATGAAGCTCATTGAGGTGGTAAAGGGAATGGTGCAAGAGATTTAGAGTGACAATAGTAGACCTTCATACAACCAACAATATGTACTAAAATTGAGAAGTGGTTCAAGGGATCATGAGCCCCACAATAAGCATTTTCTTGACATGAAAAAAACAAAATTATATGAGATATTTAGGCATGAATATAATAAACTTAACTTGGGCCAAAGATCCTTCGAGGAATGCAAACCATGGTATGCTAAAAAAAATAAAAAAACTCATAACACATGTTGTTGTCAATATCACATTGAGTAAGTTTATTATTATGACACATATATACATATATTGTGTGTATTGCATAACCCTCTTGTGCAGGAATGCTCAACTACATTTCCACCGACATCATCTATAGAAATTATTCATAGCATTTTGTGTACAAGGACATAAGGTTTCACATCTTATCAAACGTCTTGCGTATATGGGACATGCCCAATGTGTGGTGGAATGACATTTTTGGACAAATGCATACATGTGACCGATGAGCATGAACTTGGGAGACATGTAGTGAAATTATAGTCATTAAAATATGTCACGTAATGATATTGGTGGAGGGAATGAAAGAAAAAAAATACAATTGGTCACCTCTTAGGTTAGTAACGAGTTCCTGAATAGTATTTTTTTCTTCATGTATTTCTATTTCATATATGTAACAACCTATTGAATTGTACATCTTTATTGTTGATCTACCAGGTACTGGTTTGTAACTTCGTGGAGGAATTATTTGAAAAGACACAATAGTATGTAAATAATGTAAAGTATGTAAAGTTGTGTTTAGTTAGTTGACTCCTAGGTCTACACTTTATTTTATGTAGGGAACATATATGCAGTGGTTTCCCAAAGAGGAAATGTAACACCCTGGTTTTGACCCCATTGCATTAGATGTATATGATGTATATATTATAAATAATCATGGTGCGGAGCTAAATGCCAAGGCCCCACCATTGATTGGTTATGCTATGTTTCGGGTTGAAATTGTCACCGATGGTATATCGAGGCATGCAGAATACATATCAAGTTTGTCATCATGTAAATATGCATTTTTAATTAAAATAAACCCCAACCAGCTACGTTCGTGACAACTAAATTGAGAAGGGGCATGATTTTCACAAGGATAAGGGTGGGGGATGTCAAACATTGGGCAATGAGGGAAAAATCCATGTGTCACCTTCCCTTGTCTTACCCAACTACCACCATTGAAAACTGCTGCTGTTAGTTGGGGGTAGTTATGGCTGGGAATGGAGTGTGGTAGGACTGTCAGTCCTTGCCCACACGCACACTCCACCAGTGGATTGAACCTCACGATGGGCAGAAGAATGACTATGCCCCTCATTCCATCCTCTCCACTACGTATTCTCTCTGTTGTTTGTTCATCTTCACGCAGGGACAGTAGTCTGATTGTTCCCATGCACAGGATTCTTTCCTATTTAGTCTCACACAGCTAGGAGAGAGGAGTCATCTCCACTATCATTCACATTCTCCACACAGAGGAATCTAATGTGTTTCAATTCGTATTTGGTATTTGGTGTGAATATTCTCTCACACACTGGGTTCTACATTATTGTTACTCATCCAGCAAGATGGGATCCATTTGGTCACTATCACCCATGATTTTTCCTGTGGAGAGCCATTTTTACGCTCAGGGACTGTGTGTTGAGAGTCGGTATCTTCTTCCCCAGTGCAGCCTGTGTAAGTCTTTTCCAATTGCTTCATTTCCCAGGATGGGTTGTAGTTTTCCCCATGTTGTGATTGTGTTTACTGATACGTTTTGGGACTGTTGTAATTCACTTGGGAGTCATTTTAGCCATGATAGGGCCAATAACGACTCAAGAGTCATTTCCCTGTTTAAGCTGTAACTGCTGATTGATTGCATGCATGCAATGGTTGGTCTTAGAACTGTTTAGGGAGCAGGGATGGGGGATTTGTTTGCTTGATAAACCTGGTGTGTTTGGAAACCACACAGATAGAGCTAGAGGGCTAGCTTTCTTCTCCATAACCCCTGAATAGCACTGGAAGGGAAGTCGGGGCCTGAGGGACTGTGTAGCAGAGAAGGGACTAATTCCTTGTGTTGGGTGTGTGTGGGTGTCTTAGAAGTCAGGATAGTTCTGGTATAGGTGTTCCTAGCTCTATAATGGGCTCATCATCTTAGCATTTAGCCTTTCCTAGCTCCTTAATGGTCTGATAAACCCAACTGTGTTGGCTTGGCTGTGTTTTGTGTATCCTTGGCTATGTGTAATCCTGCTTGTTCCTTATTCCTTGGGGAATGATGCCCAGCTCATGGGTGGCAGTGTTGCTGAGAGATTAAGGAGAAGGTTGGCCTATGGTTGGGTGGAATGCTGCAGTGACGTAGCTGGTTACGGAACGAGTTCTTTATAAGATAAGTAATCTTGTCTATTTTACTTCTGCAACTATATCTACTGTTAATCAATATGATGAACATGTTGAATGAATGCATGTTTTCTTCCGCTGTGTATGATGGATAATTAGGTATCTGTGCATGCTCTACTTGAATGAATTTCGTTTTCATCATCTTAGGTACATACATGTTCATAGGGAGGTTTCCCAGATGGTTAATGCTATGGTAGTGTCCTCTTCATCGGTCGGAGGGTCGGGGACATTACAGGAAATGAATGGCACACTGACTATTGGCTAACATGTTGCATGGATGGGAAGCAAACCCTCATTGTCTCATTAAGTGACTCCATGGGCATCAATTTTTCAATTCAGTCGATGGTTATAAAAGAAGAATATTTGACATAGGTTTCCCACACACAAAAGAAAAAAGGTTATGTATTTGAAGATTATAAACGAGGTCAAATTGTATACCATTATAACAACTTAGTTATTGTTAAGATTTCATATGCTAATCTAGATAGCATTAGTGTTTAATTAGAATTCCCAATAGTATCATATGAATAATTACTAAAAGAAACACAATCACAAGATAGACATAGTATTTATCCTGCAAAACCCTCAAGGGGAAGAAAATGCAACAAAACTTCCTATGTATAATATGTATAAGATAAAACCCCAAAATAGGTATTCTTTTCATTGATTTCTCTCTCTCTCTCTCTTATGCACTACACAAGTGAGTGAGTATGTGTTATAATTAGGAACACAACTCCTATATTTATACACTTTAAGTCACTTGAATTTTACCCTAACAAGTTGGCCCCACTAAACTGACTGGGTCAGCATCACCTAGGAAGACTAAAAACAATATTATATTATATTCATTGGGGTACTATTAACCCAAATTACAATGGAGGATTTACCTCATGACTCTATGATAACCAATTACAATAAAAACATCTCAATGGAGGACTAATAAAATCTCCCTTGGGGTACATAAGTAAAATACATTTAGAATATCCTTTGAAGTTAGAATATTTCAACACTCTCGCTTAACGAGAAGGGTATTCTATTGAAAACATCATCATCAACTATAGGAGTAACAGTAGAGAGTATCTTCAGTAGTATCAAGGTAATGAATCTATATGCCATAGGAGGTTTTCAACAATCATCAGTAATTGGAACAATTACTCTTCAATGTCTTCGTATTCTACAACACATGATCACTTGATCATTTTTGCAGCAACACTTTGATATTTCGCTCCTTTGTAGCAGCACTTCAATCATCTTGATCCTTTGCAGCATCACTTCAATCTTCTTGATCCTTTGCAACAACACTTATATATTCTTGATCCTTTGTAGTAGCAACACTTCTATCTTCTTGATCCTTTGCAGTAGAAGCACTTTGATATTCTTGATCCTTTGCAACTGTAGTTCAACCCTTTTGATCCTTTCTTGCCACACTACCTATAGTACACATGATCTCTTTGTGGGAATATCAATCTGTATCACTTAAGGACATAGGTATAAGGATGATACAATCCTCCATTAGCCTACTTCCCCTTAGTGAGGAGGCTCCATAGTATCGACCAACTGAATCATCTACAACTAAGTGTAGATATCGTCTGCACATGAATGTAGCAAGTCTCATCTGAAAGGACTCATCATAGACCATCCTTAGCCTTGTATATCTAGGACCACTCCAATCGAGTGTTATAATACGAAATATACATGTACATGTAGGCATACTCTCCATGTAATACTATTGTCTGCAACTACATATCCCCACCACACCTAGATGCAGGCCCTCATTGTAGGACATCCTCATCATGAAATCTAAGACCACTCCATGTGGGTGTTATACTAAAACATCCATAAGGATGCATCGTAGGACATCCTTAGCATGAAATGTAGGATCATTCATAAGATAATTTTATACTACGACATCACCATATAAATGCAGGTACACTCTCCATGCAAGAGTAACATTTGCAAGGCAGATCTCGACCACACCTAAATGCAGACCCTGTCATCCATAAGGACTCGTCGTAGAGAATCCTTAGCTTCAAATCTAGGACCACCCCTACGCAAGTGTTATTCTACGGTATCCACAAATGAATGTAGGTACTCTCCATGCGAGACTAACGTCTGCTGGGACATCCTTAGCTTGTAAGGACCACTCTCAGGAACATAGTGTTATTTCTCACAATACCATCCTCAAGAGAGGGTACTATCATACACACATGAATGTCGAACCTTATCAACATCTTCAGGCATACTTGGCCTCTTTCATACTGGAGCTTCATTATCACTCCATCATCAATTGCAGTCTTATCATCACTCCCCCCTTCCATGAAGGATCCATATCATCAACATTCTCCCCCTTTTTCCAAGGAGGGTTCATGTCTTTGACTTGTTCTTACTTTTCGTGAAGAGTCCATATCTTTGACTTGTTCCTCCTTTCCAAAGAGAGTCTATATCTTCATTATTCCTTCTTGCAAGGAAAGTTTGTAGTATCATCAATGTTCCTCCTTGTGAGAAAAGTCTTTTTTGACTACACGAAGCTTGTCATGGAAATATTCAAATTTATAGAGGCTTGGTCAACACATCAGCAACTTGCTCATTAGTACTCACATACTGGAGTTTTATAGATCCATTTTTTACCATATCCCTTGTATAAAAGTATTGGATATCTATGTGCTTTTATTTATCATGGAACACTAGATTCTCTATCATCTTAATGTAACTATGATTGTCACAAAGAATCACTATGGTATCCAAATCCATGTCAAATAGTCATGAAATTAGTTTCCAAATCCATATCGCTTCATAACTAGAGGAGCAAGTTTCTATGTACTCTGCTTCAACTGTGTTAAGAGCAACACTGGATTGTTTCTTACTAAACCATGAGATCATGGTAGATCCGAGACAATAACATCCACCTAAGGTGCTCTTTCTGTATACGACACTTCCTTCTCAGTATGAATCCATATACCCATATAATATGTAGTCATGATCTTTAACATAGCAAAGTCCAAAGTCCATCGTACCTTTTAGGTACATCATCACATGCTTTGCAGCTATCAGGTGAACCCATCTAGGTTTAACTAGATACTAACTTAAGGTGTTCACAACAAAGCATATATATGGCCTTGTATTCATTAGATACATTAATGACCCAACAATCTGTCTGTACCAATTCATATCCACTAACTCTGATGATTCATCAAATAACAACTCCATGTTGGTTTCCATGGGTGTGGACCTAGATTTACATTCCAACATATCAAATATTTTCAATATTTATGATGCATACTTTCCCTAGTTCAGAAATATTCCTTTTGGGTTCTGTCATACTTCAAGCCCGAGGAAATAATGCATCAATCCAAGATCTTTCATCTTGAATTATTCAGCTATCTTCTTCTTGCAATTTGTGATCTGTTTCTCATTTCCTATCAGAAATAGATCATCTACATATAGTAATAGTATGATAGGTTCATCATCCCTAACCTTCATGTAAAGGTTAGGATCAACTTTACTTTTGGTAAAGCCCAATATTGTCAAGAAGCTATCTATTCTACCATACCAATCTCTAGGAGCTTGCTTCAGCCCATACATAGCATTTTTCAAATCTCTTCCTCAATCACACTATTCAAGAAGGTTGTCTTTACATCCATATGGTGTAGATCACACTTCATCATGGAAGTAACTACCATGACGGTTGTGATGGAATCTCTTCCTCAATCACACTATTTAGGAAGGTTGTCTTTACATCCATATGGTGTAGATCACACTTCATCATGGAAGTAACTACCATGATGGTTGTGATGGAAGTGTACCTTTCTACTGAATAAAAAGTCTCTTCATAATAAATCCCCTCTTTCTGAGAGAATCCTCTAGCCACAAATATTTCCTTGTACTTTTCAATATTTCCATCAGCAGCATATTTTATCTTGTAGATCCATTTTGAAGATAACACACTCTTTTTTTCTGGTTTGGGTACTAGATCCCAAACATCATTCTTCATTATTGAATAGTATTCTTCCATAATTGCTTCCACCCACTCTTTATTCTATACAAATTCCTTGTAGCTAGTGGGTTCTTGATATACAAGGTCACACATTAAAGCTACATAACTGGAGTATGCCTCTGATCTTTTGCTTGTTCTTGTGGATCCTTCTCGAGCTCCATATTTCTATGCTTCTTATATGATTTCTCTTACCCAAGCATGTTTTATCTTTTGATACATATCCATAGTAGGGGGTTCCTGAGGTTCTATCATATCATGATATTCAGATGCTACTATTTTAGGAGAGGTTTCAGCTTCTACTGTTCTGGGAGGTACATCCTCTTCATGTACTTCTTCAAGATGACACCTTCTGTATTTCTTGAGAGTTGTCTCTTCATCAAATGTTACATCCCTACTAATATCTATGTGGTCGAATCCTAAAATGTATATCCTGAAGGCTTTGGGGACTTCACAGTATCCAACAAATATTCCCTTCTTTCCAGAAGGATCCAACTTGGTTCTCTTCTCTTTCAAAATATGCACATATACTAGAAAACCAAATATCTTGAGATGGATCACTTTAGTTTCTTTCCTATATACATTTCTTTAGGAGTCTTGAATCCAAGAGAACTATGAGATAATCTATTATGCACATACAAATTTGTCCTTGCTACTTCATAGCACAACATCTTCAAGTGTCTTTCCTTTGGACCACATAAGTACGTGTCCATCTATGCAAGCAACTCTATATCCTTTCGTATCTAGTGCTGAGATGGAAAGTAGGTTATTTTTCAAACCTGGTACATATAGTACTTCCTTCATCTTCATGGAAGTTCCAGAGTCAATCTCATAGCTTGATTCACCAATACCTTTGATGGGATATTGATAGTCAACTCCTAATGAAACTTTCTTAGGAGAGTTCTTTTCTTCAAGTCTTGGCAAAGTTTGCTTCTTCCATGTCATGTGCTTTGAAGCACCACTATCAATAAGCAGTGTATCTTGTCTAGCTGTTATAGACCTAGAGAGTGAAGAGAATAGTAAATGTTATTATACATATTCTTTTTTTGTTAGTCTCTTTCAAGGTATTTCTTCCTCATCCTCATCAAGGGTGTCTCAAATAGAACTTAGTTGTTCCCTGAACTGGGAGACCTGTGTGAAGTAATCTTGAATTGATTCTCCTTTTCTCCCTTTATTTATGTTATACAACTTCATCCTTGATGTATTCTCAAGACCATTCTCTTTAAGAATGATACCAATCCTATACTTCCAATCTAGGAATTTTTCTATGCCTTCCAGTTTATCCTCAAGCTTAGTGCTTGGGGCCATCCTAGCCAAGAGGTCACTAAAAATTGAAATTTCTCAAAATGAAAAGATGACCTTACCAGGATATGCACTTGATTGAGGAGAGTTGGTTGGTCCACTTGGTTTCTAGAGATCCCAAATATTTACCCTTCGAAACTTTCTTGTGAGATTGTAGCTTATGTAGAATTTCAAGTTCTAGTTTTCTCGTGTTTTCTGGTTCAGGGCCAAACTACGATTTATATTTCCTGGAGATTCAAACACCCAAAAAAATCAATCCGGGGCTCAATAGATGTGCTCTAGGGAGGCGCAGCTTTATATGCAAGCATATCTTCCAAATTCCAAGCTTTCCAGAAACCCTAATTTCTTCCAGAGAGGGAGGAGAGAGAGTTTCACCTTGTGAAATTTTTTCTATTCAGGATAGCTCTGATACCATGTTAATATCTCATATGATAAGCTAGATATCATTTGTGTTTAATAAAAATTCACAACATTAGCATATGTTGAATCACTGAAAGAAACACAATCACAAGATAGACACAATATTTATCCTGGGAAACCCTCAAGGGGAATAAAACCCAACAAAAATTCCTTTGTATAAAATGTATAAGATAAAACCCCAAAACAAGTATTCTCCTCCTTGTTGATATGTCTCTCTATCTCCTATTTGCTACATAGGTGAGTGGGTCTATGTTATAATGAGGAACACATCTCCTCTATTTATACACTTTAAGTCACTTGACTTTTACCCTTACCATTCGGCCCCACTAAACTGATTGGGTCGAATTCACCTAGGAAGACTCAAAACAACATTATATTATATTCATTGGGGTACTATTAACCTAACTTACAGTGGATGCTTTACCTCATGACTCTATGATGAACAATTACAATAATAACATCCTGACAGAGTAATAATAACATCTCCCTTGGGGTACATCAATAAAAAACATTTAGAGTATCCTTTGAAGTTACAATATTTCAGCAATTATTGGCACAAACCTTGAACTACAAACAATTCCAAGCTATAACTCATCAAAGTCACAATATGTTTTTCCTTAATCTGAGCACGAGAGGCTAAAGGATATTATTTCTATTCTAGGTGATCCTGATGGTCTAGTCGAATGAACAAAGGTAGGTAGTCGGGTATGTGGTAGTCATGTATTTTAGTTTCATGGTCTCATTGATTATTTGTAGCTTGATATATTGATAAATTGCATATACTTCTACCAATTGATAAATTTCACAAGCTTCATCCTAGATTTGTTGTATTATATTCGCACTTACATGACTCATGCCATATAGCCCTAGACCATTATCTAGCACTCTATCTGGGATATGTCTATTGCATCTGCCTTGAATCTTGAATTTGGTCCTATAAATACATTAGTCAACATCCCAAGTTTTCATGGAACTTCCTAATGAAAGTGTTAAAATAAGGTATAAGAAGCTTCCCATGATTAATAACCTTGGCCAGTCCTAGCTTACAAACCCTATAGCCAATCTGAGTAACCCTAGTTTACACCATAAAACCTAGTTTGAATTCTAAACCATAGAAACCCTAGTTTGTATCCTAGAGACTAGTTTGTGTTAACTTCGTGAGCCATTGAAGGTGAGGTAATGTATTCCCTTGTGTTAGTGAACCATACTAATTGTATCCTATGATGTACCGTAATTTTTAACATTGTAAAATGAAGCAGAAGAGAAGTATCCACATGACATACGACATCAAGAGAATCCATTACTAACATACTACATACTTCATCAAGAGCATACTACATACTACATCGACAACATCCATTACATGGAATACTACATCAAGAGCCAATCCTAATAACCCTAGTTTGTACCATAAACCCTAGTTTGTGTTCAAAATCCTAGAAAACATAGTTTTTAGCCTGTAACTATCATCTATAGATCACTAATACCATTTATTCGATGTCTCCATTGAGAAATATCTCGTATCAAACATTTGAATCTTAGAATGAAGGATACCATTGCTATTTTAATAAAAGGATATTGAAACCATAAGAATGACGGTAATCACATTAATTGAGATGAAAGGTAATCCTACCCTAATAACCCAAACCAATTCTAGCTTACAAACCCTATAGCTAATCCTAGTAACCCTATTTTATAGCCTAGAGGTAGGAATTCTATGCCTCAGGTAAGGATTCAACACGTGTCCCTGAAATCCTTTAGGAGGTGGGATTCAATGTGACATATAATGATGATCATGGCATGGATCGAAAAAATATCAACTGCATTGGATTCAAGACACTGGGATAGTTCTAGGGGTGGCCCTCTACTCTAGTTCCATGGACACAGGATCCGGTTTTAGGTCAATTTTGGAAACTAGGGTTCTGCGCATTGAGGGAATGTGAATTTTTTGCACATAGCCTTCAACTTTGAAAATTCCTCAACCGTGAATATGTGACTAGAGTTCACACATGGAACCTCCCTAAACATGCTTGCATGACCTACCAAAACCCCTTTCTGATGCAGAGTTGGAATTATATGCCCTAGGTAGGGATTCAACATGTCTCCTTGAAATATTGTAGGAGGTGGGCTTCAACGTGCCATAGAATAATGATCGTGCCTTGAATTGATGAAAATTTTACTTCTTTGGATTTAGGACATCGATATAGTACTAGGGAGACCCTCTACTCTAGGTCCATGGACAAGCGATCCTATTCTAGGTGAATGTTGGAAAGTAGGGTTTTGTTGAGTAAGAGAATGTGAAATTTTTGCACATAGGGCTTAACTTTGATAATTTGTTGACCATGAATGTGTGGCTATTGTTTTCACACGGAACCTATCTAAAAATTCTTTCATGACCCACCAAAACCTTGTTTTTATACACGGTTGGAATTCTATACCCAAGGTAGGGATTCAACAAGTGTCCCTGAAAGCTTAAAGGATGTGGGGTTCAACGTGCCATATAATTATGACCTTGGATCAGATGGATGAACTATCAACTCCATTGGATCTTGGACATCAATATAGTTCTAGGGGTGGCCCTCTACTCTAGTTCCATGGATAAGAGATCCTATTTTAGGTTAATTTTGGAAACTAGGGTTTTGTTCAGTAAGGGAATGTGTAGTTTTTGCACATAGGGGTCAAATTTGCAAATTCCCCGACCATGAACATGTGGATAGAGTTCACACATGGAAAATACATAAACACACTTGCATGACCCAACATAACCATGTTTTGATGCACATTTGGAATTCTATGCCTCGAGTAGGGATTCACCAGGTGTCCTTGAAATCCCGTAGGAGGTGGGATTCAATGTACCAAAGAATGATGGTCGTGACTTGGATAGATGAACCATCGAATTTGTTATATTCATGAAATCAAGATAGTGCTAGGGGTGGATCTATACTCTGGTTCCATGGATAAGGGATCCTCTTTTAGGTTAATTTTGGAAAGTAGATTTTTTCTTAGTAAGGGGATGTGAAATTTTTGCACATAGGGGTCAAATTTTCAAATTACTCGACCACGAACATGTGGCTAGAATTCACACATGGAACCTCCCTAAACACACTTTGATGACTCACTGGAACCCCATTCTGATGCATGGTTGGAATTCTATGCCCCAGGTAGGGATGCAACAGGTGTCCTTGAAAGCTTGTACGAGATGAGATTCAACATGCCATAGAATGATGATTGTGGCTCAAATCGAATCCATTAGATTCATGACATTGAGAAATTGCTACGGGTGGACCTTTACTTTGGGTCCATGGATGAGGGATCTTGTTTTAGCTCAGTTTTGGAAGCTATGGTTTTGCTCAATAAGGGGATGTGAAATTTGTCTACACAGGGGTCCACTTTGCAAATTCCTCGACCGTGAATGTTTGGATAGAATTCCCACATGGAACCTACATAAACATGCTTGCATGATGCATCAAAACTGCCTTTTGATTCACGGCTGGAATTATATGCCCCAAGTAGGGATTCAATAGGTGTCCCTAAAATCCTATAGGAGGTGGGATTCAACGTGCCTGTTGATGCCCAGAAATTCACAGGAAACAACAGTAAGGGATTCTCCCCAATCAACATTCCCAACTAGCCTGTGACTGTTTGGTATAGGGAATCCATTCGATTTGCGGTCCGACTACCGTAGGTCAAGTACAAAACAAAGGGCTTTACTAGTTACGGCCCGGTCCACTGAGTTTTTTGTATTTTTACTTAAATTATGAAATGCACATACCTAATTAACAATGCAGAGTGATAAAGATGCAAAGAGCATTCACAATGTGATGCGCAGGTTCTTACCTCTCGTCTTAGAACTCACAAGCATCTAAATCATACAAAAAGTAATAAAATAAAACTAACTAAACTATCTCTAGAGAGCTGGATTAATTCATGAGTAATGCAATACTGTTCAGGTGTTATGGAAAATCACAGATAGCTGTTCTTATAGCCAAACATATAAAAAGAAGTAAAAGTATACATGACAAGATAGCTCATCAACAATTAAAACATCCCATTACTCATAGTGGAAGAACACCATAAAAATACTGAAGAATCTTTAGACAAGAACATAGGTTCACGAAATTAGAACACTCTTACAGCTAATGAGACACAGCTGAAAACGAAATAGTTGGCATTCAACATTGCTCATTTAAACCCATAGATCCATTCCACATAGCACTTTCTCCAACAGGTAAAATTTTCACTTTCTGGTTTGTAAAACGATGTAGTTCCTCTTACAAGCAAAAGGTTTACAAGTTTGGTAGGGAAAAATACCTTTTCTAAGTTCTACTTTGAAATATTTAAACTACAACGGCCGACCGCCTGGGCTGCCCCCCAACGTATGACCTTTCAGTTCCCCAACGCTTCATATTCCTCTATTTTTTCTGTGCATGCTCATGATTGGCTAGGTAACTGCCAGACCTTTCAGAGCTGCTCCTTTGTCACCATTCATTTTGTCTTTTCCTTCATTTGTTCTTCTTGCCATCCTGCTGTTTTCGGCTCTACCTCCACCAAACAGCCCATTATGCCTTCACGCCGCGGTAGTTTGAAAACGTCTTTTGAGTCCACCTGTGATTCAACAAAGTGTATCATTAATTGGGACTGCGTTATAAAACAAAGCAGCAAATTATACCAACTGAAACGGCCAACCCAAAATAAATGGCTAGGTGCACCACCATTATTAGAATTTTATCAAACGCCGACATCACTATTTTGTTTATCCACAGGTTTGCACAAAACCACCAATGATAGGAAACAAGGTCTCATCGGCCGCTCAAAATACCAACATCGGAAGGGTAGACTAATCCGCAGGCGGGAATACTTTAAATCGGCAATCGGAGGATATTAACATCGGAGGCTAAACAGCTTTCCCAGCCGCAACGGCGGAAGAGACATAGGTTACAGACAAGTGATCGAAAGGCGAGAAAATTCCCGATCAGAAATCAGAAGGGTAACCACATCGGAAGCCAAATGACTTTCCCAGCCACAACGGTGGAAGAGAAAAACTATGGGTCCGTGAGGAAAAGGGTCAACATGCATCGGTAGTCGGAGCTCTTTATGCTTCGGATGCTAAGCCGCTTTGGGACCCGCAACGGTGAAAGGGAAAAGCACAAAAGCAGCCGATTTAACATAGTGTGACGCCCAATTTAACAGAAAAATTAAGTGTTTGGAAGCTTTTTTTTAAAACAAAAAATCAGCAAAGGTTTAAAACCAACTTTACTTCCGAAACCGCGGACTCAAAGAACAAAAGATCCAATTTATCACTGGCTAGTAAACCAAACTCACATCTGCGATCAATCACAAAATTCAAACACAGGAAACCCTTGAAACTGGCTGAAAATCAGTCTGCACAATCATTCAAAATTAAAACCCGACCAATAAGTTCCAGGATCCTATGATTTAAGAACAACGCTAAATCATGAGGAGGGGCCCAAAATTTTATGAAATTTGGGGAGAACGGTCACGGCTGCAACAACTAGCGATCACCTGGTGAACCTAGATCTCTGGGCGATTGTTCTTTGAGTGACAAACTATTTAACAATAAATGCATCTATTGAATTCTTCCAGCTATCCAGATTTCTCAAATGAAAGAAGTGTGTACCTTTAATCATTGATGATATTCCAATTTGGGAGAGTGGAAACCAAGATTTTCAAGTCCAGATAACTTTGTTGAGGCCAGAGGATGAGTTTCATTATTACTTTTGTCTTCAGGTAGTAGATAGCTTGGACACCATAGGGTTGTAGCATATGGTAAATAGAAATATTCCTTTGTTCCTCATTCCCATGCCACTTTAGCACTTTTTGTGCTTCTGGACTTTTATCCCTTTTTATATGAGTCCTCCTGCATGCCTTTCTTACTGAATTTTAATTTAGGATCCTCTATCCCATAGTGTCCTTTTGTGTGAGCGGTGTACTTCATGTTTCAGCTCACGGACGGAGAGGATCTTTCGGTAATTTAGTACTTATGATTCAGCATCTACTTTGATGTATGATGCTTGCATAGGCGTTTTTGGCTCTTATTTGCCTTTTGGGATTCGTTTCTTGGCATGGGATCATTTATATTTAATATACTGTTCACCGTGATCCTTTCCATGGGTCCTCTGCTGTCGCTCCTTAGAACATTTTAAGTGTGACGTGGATGGAGCCTCAACATAGTATTCCAGACTCTTCGAATCTGGTTTATTTCACAGGGGTTAAGCAGGACTTCAATGCACACAGATCTTATTCGAGAAAACTGCTAAACTGGAAGAAGTTCTTTTAGCAACACATAGTCTGAGACCAAAAATGTTGATCATTCCCAAACATTTTGATGTTCTCCATGCAACCGCAGGTTCGTTCCCTTTATTGGAATCAATAAAAATCAAACTAAGCAAACTGAAAAACATGACTCAAAAGACAGCAAAAAATATTATTTATATACAAGACAGAAGAACTCAACGAAACTCAGGAAAAATAAGGAATGAGAACCAAACCATTCACTAGTAAGTTCTCTTCCCACCCCTGTAGATCTTGCAACTTATAAGTAGAAGGGCCAAGCTTTGCTGCAATCTAGAAAGGGCCTACCCACAACTGCTGGAATTTAGTGTGCTTTCCTTTCTCGTCATGGGGGTGATCCCATTTGAGGACTAAGTCTCCTTCTTCAAAGTATTTTGTTCCAGCTTTATGTTTGTCGAACCATCTCTTTACTAACTCCTGCTGTTGCTTAAAGCATTCCCTGGCTTTAGATCTAGCCTCTTCTGCTTTTAGAAGATTGCATATCCTCATCTGTAAAACTTCATTCTCCGACCCTCTGGACTCTTGAGCTATTATGGAAGAGGGTAGCATGATGTTGGGGGGAAGAATGGCTTCTTTACCATACACAAGGGTATACGGTGACACTCCTATCATAGACTTGGGGGTGACTCTATCGGCCCAAAGGGCGTTTGGTAGCGCTGAGTGCCAGCTCCTCTGGTTTTCTATCACAATCTTCTTTAAAATCCTAATCAATTTTTTGTTAGTGGATTCAGCCAGGCCATTTCCTTGTGGATAGTAATTAGCAGAATAGTGCAATTTTATCCCTTTATCATGAGCAAATGCAGTTAATTTAATTGATGAAAAATACGTAGCATTATCAAAAACTAACGAAACTGGAACTCCAAACCTGGTCATGATGTGATCCTGCAGGAAACTGATGACCTCGTCTTGATTTATCTTACGCAGCGGAACTGCTTCGACCCAGTGACTGAAATAATCGATCGCGGTCAGAATGTACTTATGTTGTAGGGAGGAATTTGGTTTTATTTCTCCAATGATATCCAACCCCCATTGCTCTAATGGTTCCCTGATCATCACAGGCTTTAGGGGTGCTGCTGCTTTAGGCTGTCTCCCACTACACCTTTGGAAAATATCACACTTCCTGACATGTGCGTGTGCATCTTTGAAGAGCGTAGGCCAATAGTAACCGGCTCTGAGTATTTTGTGGGCTGTAGTATCTCCTAAATAATGTCCCCCAGCAGGACCGTCATGCAATTCTTCCATTAATTTCTTCGCATCTTCCTTTTCTAAGCATCTGAGAAGAACCTCGTCATAATTCTTTCTGAATAATACTCCTTCAACAAGTTGATAGGAGGCTGATTTAAGATGCAGCGTTCTTCTTTGCTTGGAACTCCAATGTTCTGGAAACAGACCTACCTGTAGGTAATGCACAAGGTCTCTATACTAAGACTCGGGAGCTGTAAACAAAGGACATACCTCCATTACATGTAATTCGGCTTCATCTTCCCAGCCGTGTTCTTCATTTTTTTCATTTCCAGTCATCTGTTTGCACAACCCTTGTCCTTTAACTATAGACGCTGGCTTGAATTCAAGGTCGTAATCTTGAAGAGTTGTTACCAAGTTGCCTCTTCTTTCTCCTAACTCCTTCTGTACAAGAAGATACCTTACAGTTGGGTAGGGGACGATCACCTTGGCTCTATTTTTTAAAATATAAGGCCTGAATTGCTTTACTGCTTTGAATACAGCGTAAGCTTGTTTATCGACAGCTGGGTAATTCAATTCGGCCCCCTGTAGACCAGTACTCATAAAGGATATTGGGAATTCATCCCCCCCATCTTCCTTTTGGGTGAGCACAGCTGCTAGTGAATCATCGGATGCAAAGGTATACAAGATAAAATATTTGTTGAAATATGGGCTTTTCAGGGAGGTTGCGTGTGCAACAGCAGTTTTGATTTTGCTGAATGCGCTCTTCTCAATTTCAGTCCACTTGAATAGTACATTTTGCTTTACCATCTGCTGCAATGGCTTGACAATCTGAGCAAAATCAGGCACAAATATTCGCACGAAGTTTATCGTTCCCATAAATGATTGCATCCCCTTTTTATTATGGGGAAAGGGGATTTGTTCAATAGCCTTAATTCTTTCTGGATCTATAGAGATTCCTTTCTTTGAAACTATGTGACCCAATAACTTTCCCTCCGTGACAGCCAACACACACTTCTTAGGATTGAGTGAGATGCCATACTTTCGACAGTGTTCGAAAATTTTCCTTAAATGAAACGCATGCTCTTCTCTTCTCTTCGAGAATATTGTAATATCGTCAAGGTATACTATAGCACTTCAGCCAATAAATCTACAGAAAGCTATGTCCATAGCCCTATGAAACGTTGCTCCAGTATTTATAAGCCCAAAGGGCATTCTCTTGTAGGAAAAGGTTCCCCATTTGGTCCTGAACGTGGTCTTCAATCTATCTTCTTCGGCTACTAATACTTGATTGTAGCCAGAGAAACCGTCTAATAACGAAAACAATTTAGAACCTGAGACCATTTGCAGCAATTGCTCCATGGGTGGCACAAGATAGTTATCTTTGTTGGAAGCACGGTTTAGATTTCTGAAATCCACGCATAATCTGATTTCTCCAGATTTTTTTCTCACTGGTACCAGATTTGATACCCACTCCAAGTGTCTAACCTTAAAAATGATTCTAGCATCCAATAATTTCTTCACTTCACTCTGAATTAATGATTCCAGTTTTGGATGCATTTTTCTCAAAGGTTGCTGATACGGCTTGATGCCAGCTTTGACGAGAATAACATGCTTGATGATGTTGGTGTCGTATGTTTTCAAATCTTCGTATGTCCATGCGAAAACATCTTTATATTGTTTAAACAAACTGACGAACTTGTCTCTTTCTGCTGGTGAACAACATTTTCCAAGATTCACAAATTTAGGACTCGCCTCAGTCCCTAAATTTATCAGCTCGAACTGTAGAGATGAGCTGTGAGTCTTCACGTTGGCAAGTCTTCTAAACTTTTCATTTAAATCGAACATTCTTTCCAACGTTCTGACTCCTTTAGGGATGAAATTGTCATATTTCATCTCATCCTGATGTTCTTCATCATCTATAATCGCCCCTTTGAACACCTCGTCATTTGTTAAGCATTCTATTATATTCTGAACATCGTTGAACACTCGCAGGTTGGTGATCATATCCGGTACTGATGGCCTGAAAAGCAATTCGATAGAGCATCGATTATTAGTGGGTACGATCCTAGCGGCTGATGTGGCCAACAAGTCAGCTACTGCATTTTTAATTCTTGGAATTGAAATAATATTGAATGCGTTAAAACATTTAAGCAGGTCCCATACCTCATTTTGGTAAGCTTTCAAGTGAGGGGAAACACAATGTATTTTATTCCGGATTTGTTTCACAATAATTTTAGAATCCCCAAAAACTTTTAGATTACTTACCTTTAATTCGATTGCCTTCCTTAAGCCCTACACCAATGCTTCATACTCAGTTGTATTATCCGTACATTCAAACTCTAATCTACATGAAAGAAAATGTTTATTCTTCTGGGGGTCGATTAGGACACAGTCGGCCCCTGGCCCTTCTAGCGTCTTAGAGCCATCAAAAAACAAAGTCCAAAAATCACTAACTACTGAATGCGAATACGTTCCTATTGCTAATTCTACTATGTTACAGTCAATCTCATCGGCCTGTGAGAATTGAAGGAGATCAGGCTGAGTGTCAGATGTGCTGCTGGATTCTTCTGCTTGGTAATTTCCTAGTTCCAATTTGATAAAATAATTTCCCAATATAGAATCCACTGGTTCATTCTTCTCCTCCAGTCGAGTGACATTGTATTTCATGTGAGGCTCTCTTAAGATCTTGATCTGGTTCAGACTTCCTTTGTACGGCAGCCACAGATGCGACCAATCCGAGGCAAAATATCCATTTAGTTTGGCCAACCAATCTCTACTCAGGACAAGACCGTATGCGTCTGGTATATCAGCCACCACGATATTAATGACCTGGCATAATTTATCATTTGATGCCAGACGGACTAGGACATCTTCCATCTCACCCATTACCTTTACATATGTCCTGTCCAACTGAACAACTCTCCAAGTAGATGGCTTGGGCTACCCATTTATCCTTTTATAGACTGATATTGGCATGACATTGACTGATGACCCTAAGTCTACTAGGAAATTATGTACATTATGATTGAAAATTTCAAACATGAGGAGGAAAGGTGGATGTTTTCTTTTAGACTTACCTCCAACGCTGGTTTCGCCGATTTATTCTTCTTCCTGAGGTTGATTGTCAGTGGGAAGCTTCTCATCCGATGCTTCAAGTGCTTTCAATAGTCTTTATTTTTGCTGCGGAACTTTACACATTTCGAATAGTGAAACATTCACTTTTACCTTCTTTAAATCCTCCACGATGTCATAATCCATCGGCTGCTCAATGCGATGAGGTTTATCAGCATTCATCTTTCCTTCCTTTGGCCTAGCCAACGTATTATTCTGCTTCGGATCTTGGCTGGTAATAGTGAATTCTGGAATCTTATCAGCTAAGGATTTATTTTGAAATTTCTTTGCATTTCTTTGCATCCTTTTGATCTTTGGTAGAATGAGACTGTTTTCTTTAATTGGCCCTTGGCTCCTTGTTGCCATGTTGGTTTCCATGACATCCTTGTAGCCCTGATTCTTTTCCTCTTGAGCATCAAATAACGAAACAAAATCCCACAAAACCATGGTTTCCTCTTCTTGTTCCTTTGTTGACGTAGTATTCTCTTTTTTCTCTTCATATCCATCTTCTGTTAATCTAGAATCCAACAGCTGATTCATGACCAATGTCATCGAGTTTATCCATTGAGCAAAATTCTTTTCAGAATGTGGCTGTTGGTGGAAAGTACAAAAATTGTCCATGCCTACCTCTGTTAAATTCATGGATGCAGTATTGTGAGGAGGAGGTTGAGACTGATTGTTATCCTCTCTTTTCTTATAATATGGCTTATAAAATTTTTGTGTTTCCTTCTCTTTCTCCAAATCTATGATTTTGTTGGAAAGCTTCTACATCATTTTTGCCATATTTTCATAATCTGGCGATTTCTCTTCCTTAGGATTAGTAAACAATAAGGATTTCGTTACTGCACCTTTCTCTCCTAACTGTTCTGGATAATCTTCAATACTTTCTCTTTCAGCTTCCACTACCTCTGCCTCTTCATAGGTTTCTGTCAAAGTAGGCTTGGCCCTACCTTTGGCAAACATGGCCAAATCAGGGCCTAAAGCTGAAGTATAATATTCAATCCGGACTTTGTCTGAAGGTTTATCCATTTTAGAAAAATTCTTGAGATAGGCTGCAAACCTTTGTGTGAAACTGTGCACTTTTTCCTTTCTTTCTTTCTTCAAGGCGCATAGCCCTTTCATGAGGGTGGCATGAATTTTCTGAGTTGCATACTTACTTCTAAAAATTCTTTCGAAGGTATCCCAATCAGGGATAGAGTTAGTAGGCAACCCAAAGTACCATGATGCTGCAGCTCCTTTAAGGGTATGCGGGAACAGTATGCAGACTACATCTTCATACTCCCTAGCCCTTAATCCTTCAATTTCCAAGTAAAAACTTTGTAGGTGATCATCTACTAGTATTTTCTCATTTGGGTCGAACTTGGGCAGCATCTTGTCAAAGGCTTGAGGTAGGTCGTGTAATGGAGGTGTCAGGTTTAACGGTGATCTGGCTCTCCAAGCAGGTGGTGGATTCGGTGGGTTAGGTGGTGGATTAGCATTTACTCCTGCCATGAGTCTAGGTGGAGAGTGAGGAGGTGAGCCAATAGGATTGCAAGCAAGAGAACTGTGAGGGGTGTTTGGTCCTTCTTGGTTCAAAGGTAGCACAACTTCCTATAAGGATTTTTCTACAAGTTCTTCCCAGTCTCCAACCAACACTAAGTCTTCTACTATAGGATGATATTTCCTTTTATATTCTCTTCTGGGCAATTCAAGGATGATTAGCAATCCTCCAATCTTCTTTACATATGCCCTGGTGTGTCTTCTCAGATCATTAACAACTTTGTTGCCAACAGAATATAGATGTTATCTTTCTTCCAGAATTGGATTATGAATCCCACTGCTTTCAGAACTGTTACCGGTGGAATAATCTCAGGAAAACGGGTTTCCTCGGCTGGCCATGCACTGGCGGCCCTCCTTCTAGCGCAAAAACTATTGATGCCCATAAATTCGCAGGCAACAACAGTAAGGGATTCTCCCTAGTCAATGTTCCCAACTAGCCCGTGACTATTTGGTATAAGGAATACGTCCGGTTTGCGGTCCGGCTACCGTAGGACAAGTACAAAACAAAGGGCTTTACTGGTTACGGACCGGTCCACCGAGTTTTTTGTATTTTGACTTAAATTATGAAATGCACGTGCCTAATTAACAATGCAGAGTGATAAAGATGCAAAGAGCATTCACAATGTGATGCGTAGGTTCTTACCTATCGTCTTAGAATTCACAAGCATCTAAATCATACAAACAGTAATAAAATAAAACTAACTAAACTATCTCTAGAGAGATGGATTAATTCATGAGTAATGCAATACTGTTCAGGTGTTATGGCAAATCACAGATAGCTGTTCTTATAGCCAAACATATAAACAGAAGTAAAAGTATACATGACAAGATAGCTCATCAACAATTAAAACATCCCATTACTCATAGTGGAAGAACACCATAAAAATACTGAAGAATCTTCAGACAAGAACATAGGTTCACGAAATTAGAACACTCTTACAGCTAATGAGACACAACTAAAAACGAAATAGTTCACATTCAACATTGCTCATTTAAATGCATTGATCCATTCCACATAGCACTTTCTCCAACAGGTAAAATTTTCACTTTCTGGTTTGTAAAACGAAGTAGTTCCTCTTACAAGCAAAAGTTTTACAAGTTTGCCAGGGAAAAAGCCCTTTTCTAAGTTCTACTTTGAAATATTTAAACTATAATGGCCGACCGCCCGGGCTGCCCCCCAACGTATGACCTTTCAGTTCCCCAACGCTTCATATTCCTCTATTTTTTCTGCGCATGCTCATGATTGGATGGGTAACTGCCGAACCTTTCAGAGCTGCTCCTTTGTCACCATTCATTTTGTCTTTTCCTTCATTTGTTCTTCTTGCGATCCTGCTCTTTTCGGCTCTACCTCCACCAAACAGCCCGTTACGCCTTCACGCCGCGGTAGTCGGAAAACATCTTTTGAGTCCACCTGCGATTCAACAAAGTGTATCATTAATTGGGACTGCGTTATAAAACAAAGCAGCAAATTATACCAACTGAAACAGCCAACCCAAAAGAAATGTCCAGGTGCACCACCATTATTAGAATTTTATCAAACGCCGACATCACTATTTTATTTATCCACGGGTTTGCACAAAACCACCAACGACAGGAAATGAGGACTCATCGGCCACTCAAAATACCAACATCGGGAGGGTAGACTAATCCGCAGGAGGGAAGACTTTAAATCAGCAATCGAAGGATATTAACATCGGAGGCTAAACGACTTTCCCAGCTGCAACGGCTGAAGAGACATAGGTTACGGACAAGTGACCAAAAAGGCAGGAAAATTCCCAATCAGAAATCGGAATGGTAACCACATCGGAAGCGAAATGACTTTCCCAGCCGCAACGGCGGAAGAGAAAAAATACGGGTCCGCGACGAAAAGGGTCAACACGCAATGGAATTTGGAGCTCTTTATGCTTCGAACTCTAAGCCGCTTTGGGAGCCACAACAGCAAAAGGGAAAAGGAAAAAAGCAGCCGATTTAACATAGTGTGACGCCCGATTTAACAGAAAAATTAAGTGCTTGGAAGCTTTTTTTTAAACAGAAAATTAGCAAAGGTTTAAAACCAATTTTACTTCTGAAACCGCGGACTCAAAGAACAAAAGATCTGATTTATCACTGGCTATTAAACCAAAATCACATCTGCAATCAATCACAAAATTCAAACACAGGCAACCCTTGAAACTGGCTGAAAATCAGTCTGCACAATCATTCGAAATTAAAACCTGACCAATAAGTTCCAGGGTCCTACGATTTAAGAACAACGCTAAATCATGAGGAGGGGCCCAAAATTTTAAGAAATTTGGGGAGAACGGTTGCAGCTGCAACAGTGCCATAGAATGATGATTGTGGCTCATATATCTATGTTTGAATAAGAGTTACACATTGGATGCACATAGAATTAGGCTACTTTATTAGTACATTTTGTTACTAGTATTCCTCTTATAATTGAATTGTTTTACTGTACTACTGTTAGAATATATTAAACCCACTCATAACTTAGGATAAAATAATTAATGATTATTTGATTAATTATTCACCCACTAGCTTAATTAGTTGGCGTCCACTTGAACCTTAAAGTCAACACATGCCATCTATACCCCAGGAATGCTTTATTTCTGATTCTGGGTTGATCTTGACCACTTTATTGACTCCCATAATTAGTAACAATTATTTACAATAGATTCTGCTTTATTATGCTTTATCCTACTTTTCTGTGGATAAGGTAAAGCTAGTTAACTAGGAAACTGGGTTCTTTTGTTTCCAACCCATCCTTCATGAATTTCTCTCCATTTTCCAGGATTAGCATTTTTTGCCATCTCCCTTGACAACTCACTTATGCTTTTTCCAATTCGTGAGGTCCTTGATAGATTTGGGAAGTGCTTTAGCCACCTATGGGGGTTTGCTATATTTTGGTAAGTCAACTTTTTTTAGCTTTATGAGTTGTCTCCATACAACTCTATTTTCCTATGAGGGATATAATATTTATGTATATTTTTATTCATCATTATTCAATGGAAGCATACACACCAATATTCATCTCTTCATTCATGTGATTCAGTCTCTTTTCTTCTCTCTAGTTTTCCTGTGTATGCTTGTGAGAATTCTTAGTAGAAATATCTATTTCCTATGCTTATTCTTCGAATAATTTCTCATAGAATTGATATATTATTTCTAAATTGTATCAGAGCTGAAAGGTTGATCAATTTCTATAGAGTTGAGCGCATCTAGTCTCCTATTCCTCTCTCAAGAAGAGCTTTTCTAGCTTACAATATTTTCTCCTAGTTTTGTTTTGCAGGTTGCAGAGAGTTTCTTATTCAGCACATAAATTCAATAATATGGATTCTCCTTAATCAATAATTATTACTCCCTTCAACTACCATTAATGGAAAGCCAAAATTTCCATTCTATTGCACAGTAGAGGATTATACATAGTTACTCTAGCTTTGAAGAATGAGCCCAATGCTATGATTGAGAAAGATAAGTGACATAATAGGTTGGATGAAGCCTATAGATTGATTTTACTCTATACCTATCCTGATCTACTCTTTCATCTAGATGGTTTGGCTACTCCAAACCAAGTATGGACTAAATTAGAGTCTCTCTTTGCAGTTCAATATGAGCTAAGAGCGCATCAATTGGAGATTGAGTTATTCTCACTAAGTCCAAGCAATTTCGATTCTCTTGAGGGTTTCTTCACCAAGTTCAATTCACTTGTTCTAATGCTCAAGCAATGTGGGATTGAAAAAGAATATGATCAATTAATACTTTCCATTCTTTCTAAATTGGGTCTTGATTACTCAGTTTTTGTGTCTACTTTTCATGCTACTAGGCTTGCTATTCCTAAGTAGAAAATGCCTTCTTTAAATTCTTTTCTTGATTCACTAACAAAGGATAAATATAAATTGATCCATATGGGTGTCCTTAATTCCTCCAAGGGCAAGGATCATTCTCTCTTGGTTCAAGGAAACAAGAATGTCAAATCAAAAGAGAAGCAAATTGTGAAGAAGCCAAAGTAAAAAATTGAAGATGATAACTTGAAGCCTATTGATGAAGATCCAGTAAAGAAGGGTAAGAAGAAAGGGAGAAAATCCAAGTGTTCTTATTGAATAAATGGTTTTCATTCAAATAATAATTGTTTCAAGAAGAATATTGACATCATGTCTCAGCTTCTTGAGAAGCACAAGATCGAAGTTCCAGATGAACTAGAAAAGCCTGTCGATTCCTCTGAACAATGTCATAGTGTGCAATTCCAAGGTGATATAAATTATGATTTGAGTTCCATAGTTATATAATTTTCTCATGTATTTGATATATATTTATTATATGATATATCAAAATAAAAAATATCAGATCATTTCCTTGATAATCCTCCTCTCAGTCTACTAGATTCATCTCCCCAAAATTGTGACTTCTCACTAGATACTGACTTGTCTTTGAGCATCTCTTCCTCACAAGATTATATATCTAATTTAGAATATTTTTTGTAGGATGATATGAATGTCATGACACATATAATACCACCATCCATACCATCTACCATATCTCTAAATAATCCTAAGACTATACAAATCCCAAGTTCACTAGTTGATTCATCATTGTTCTCTTATGCAATGTTACTTATCTTACATGGTTTGAAGTATTTCCTATATTTTATTGGTTGCTTATCCATGACCTTAGTCATATTTGGGCTGATACTAAAATTTTTTGGATCTATTCTAAACACTTATGGTTTAGATTTAATGTCCATCCATCATTCAAATTTTTACAGCTATCAGTTTTCCCCAGTTGCTCATAGTTTTCCTTTTCTAGCCCTATATCCTCATGGAGTCACTGAATCCTTTGTCTTTTCTATTCCATATGCTAATGTTTATGATATACCATATTTTTATCATCCTCATATCAGATCTGTAAATGTTCTACATCATATTGGAAGATTGACATGTGATTCACATCACAATTTTGCAGCTATTTAGGGAGATGGGTGTGAAATAAATTCTCTTAATTTTTTTACTCTTTGGGAAGGAGTATGCACATATATATTTTCCATTTCAGATTGCGTTTGTAGATCGAGTTTGAAAGAATCAAGAAGCATTCAGATAATACTCCTACTTAATCAATTGATGAGATACAGGGAGTCTCTCCTCTTCTTTCTTGCATGTTCTACACTCTAGCGCATGATCATGTGGTTCATGATTTCTTCAACAAGTATTCCATCTAGAAGTAGCTCATTTAGATCATTCAAGTGAATATAAAGATATATTTAAGACATATTATTTCAAATTTTGTGCCTTGTCCTTTCTTGAGGGAGGATTTTCCCCAAATGGTTTTGCCTCTTTCCTCACTTTTTTGGACATGAGTAATTGTTAAAGGGTGACCATAGCCTTATTGCTAGGCCCTATATGCATCTATAATTTTGACATACCATCGTAAATTCATACTTATAGGGGGGTGTTGGAATATATTAAACCCACTCATAACTTAGGATAAAATAATTATTCACCCACTAGCTTAATTAGTTGGCATCCACTTGCACCTTAATGTCAACACATGCCATCTATACCCTAGGAATGCTTTATTTCTAATTTTGGGTTGATATTGACCACTTTATTGACTCCTAGAATTAGTAACAACACTTTACAACAGATTCTTTTATGTGGATAAGGTAAAGCTAGTTAACTAGGAAACTAAGTTTGTTTGTTTCCAACCCATCCTTCATGAATTTCTCTCCATTTTCTAGGATTATCATGTTTTTCCATCTCCCTTGACAACTCACTCATTACTTTTCCAATTCGTGAGGTCCTTGATATATTTGGGAAGTGCTTTAGCCACCTATGGGGGTTTCCTAAATTTTGGTAAGTTAGCCTTTTTGAGCTTTATGAGTTGTCTCCATACAAATTGATTTTCCTATGAGGGATGTAATATTTATGCACACTATTATTAATCATATTCAATGGAAGGATACACACCAATATTCATCTCTTCATTCATGTGATTCAGTCTCTTTTCTTCTCTCTAGTTTTCTTGTGTATGCTTGTGAGAATTCTTAGTAGCAAGATCTATTTCTTGTGCTTCTTCGTAGCATCATTGTTCATAGCATTGATTTATTATTTCTACAAATACTACGTAAATTTTTACACTAGAGCATACAATAAATATAATTTAGATAAATTTATAAAATAACTCTGAAAACAATAGGGCCAATAAATTACCCAAGAGTTTTATCAAAATCATTATTGGTCACAGTCATCACAAAAGGTATCTGTCATGCAAAGGGTCGAGCTAGAGCACAAGGGTGTTTCTCATACTCTTTTTCCATACAATACTTGGGTATAAGAACCCTATGTTCAAGGCTAAGTCAATCAAATACAAACTTGTGGAATCAAGTTCATCACTTTCATTTTAGAAACATGTAGAACAATAACAATGAGTGATGTTGCACAACTAATTAACAACTCAAGAACGGTCCTTTAAAGTATTCAAGTCATTTGTAATTATTTTTGGGGTATACTATTAAAGTTTAGGGTTATTTCAAATTTTACGTAGGTATAAAAATATACTTCAATACATAAACATAATTTTATAAAACAAGATTCAGAATAGTACTTCTCCAATCAATTTAAACTATAATAAAATCACACATAATTTTCATCTCTTTGAAAGTTGGTCCTTGAGGTGATTCATTAAATTCCATGTACATAAAAAATGATAAAATAATGTGCATGAGATACAACAATAAATAATCATAACCATTATTTTGAATCAACCTTGTACTCATATATTTTTAGGTTTGTTGTGTATCCCATATATTCGTTAGAATAAAGACATCATGCCAAACACCAATTTCATTTATGTATACAACATAGGTGCATCACTTAGGTGTTTCAACTTCGTGCATCCTTTAAATGTTTGTTAGGTTGTTATGTGGGTAAGGTTATTTTGTATTCCACTTAGTTGGGTCAGTTGCTTAGGTGTGTTGGGTGCTTATGTGTGTTAGGTATGTTGTGTTTTTTTTAATACAATTTAACATTGTATATGCAAATTGATCGTGGTAAAAAAAATGTACATAGTTGTCATTACGTAATATTGTAATTGTGCATTGTTCTCAAATTTATAACTGGTATCTACATGCAATCATAAAATCTATAAAAAAAAATGGGAACATTACACATAGAAACATTCTTCTACACACATGTATGATCACACTTAAAAGATTTAACCATGAAGATCTCAAGAGCCTTGATATGAAATAATTTTTATATCATGAAAGTTATAATACAAAAATCGAAGGCCCTTATATGGCCTATAAATTTACATGTATCAAAAATAACATTGGTGTACATGCAAACAAAAGTACATGCATGTCTTAGACCGCGCCCCTAAACTCTAACTTCCTCTTGTACAGAAAAGTACAGATTTGTCCTGTACTAACACATCAAAACTCTAACTTTCTCTTTTTTTTCTAGACTCTGATGCTTGTTTCCTCTATCCACGACCACCGTGCATCTCTGGTGACTACAAATGAATGAAGGTATTTCTTGATCAGGTAAATAAGCCAATATTGTCCAGTAATAACAAAGTTTGAAAATTTAAAATACATCTCAATTGTAAGTGTGTACATTACCGTGGAATCAATAGGTTCATCGTCATGGAAACCCACTCTCTTTAAGGAAGAGGGTTGTCTGTTAAAGACAACACACTTATCTATGTTTGGACTATAGGGAGATCCAAACAAAAGAGGTGGTGCAGGGATTTGTGATGATGTATGCAGTCATAGAGTGTTACCATAGTTAGAGATGGACATGAAATGGATGGAATAATATGTACTGAAAAAATAACATGTTGTAATATACTTACCTCTTCCTAGGGCATATCTCCCCCATGGGAGGGACCACTTCCAGCAATTTCTTACCCCTTTGCAGATCCACATAGCACCTGCAAGTTTAAAAATTATAAATATTAGAAATATATAAAGGAGTGTACAGTAATAAATTTAAATAATTTGAACAAGATTCAATAATTAACCATGTACTTACATTCCTGAGGTAGTCATAAAATTCCATTGTGGGGAATTCATTGAGATCAATGTCTCCAACATCCTGTTCAAAATGGGTTCCTGCAACTTCAAAAATTGTAAATATTAGACCATTTAACAAATTAATTGACTAACACATGTATTAAAAAAATGATATGTATTAAGAAAATGAAACATGTTGAAAAATTACCTCGGTGTTGGTTGTTTGAGCCTCGAATACAACCACACTGGGTACACTAACACCCCCCTTAGAGGCATCAAGATCCCGGAAGAGTAAAAATTGCATATATTAAGAATATTTTAATGTGTACAATATGGAAAAATTAAATTGAACAAAAATAGAGTTTTTACAATGTCCTTACCTGAACATTAGTCATCATAGAGGTAGCATGTGTTGGTTCACGACCATAACATGATTGAGCACACATTGTGCACATGTGTGGCTCACTCTGGGGCACATGGGATTTCGGTCTATCCCCACCAATAGATGGTCTTCTACCACCGAAAGCTGGTGGTTGTACCCCACTAGAGTAAGAGGGCCTTTCCTGGTCAATAGTTGTGGTGTGCTGGGAAATCATCTCAACTAGCATAAGAAATTCCTCTTGTGTTTGGGTAACCATATCACGTGCAGGACGGATGTTTGGCCTTGGTAGCTAGGCACGACGTATAGGTATATGTTGATTGGAATCTCTATTCCTAGAATTGGGTCAGTTTTGGGGCATCCCCCTACCAATTCCCTAGAACCCCAACATGTCAAAATAGTTGACATATTTTCCCATCACAAAATCTACATAAAGTTTCTAGAGGAAGTACACTGATACTTCTTGTTGTTGTGTGGGGGAATATAAAAAACCATGTACCATCTATCCATACAATGGTATCTAATGGGTTGATAGATGCACCACTCAATCGAAATATGTGGTCTTCTTCTCTTTGGAATGTCATCAGTCCCAAAAACTCTAAATAGTGTATATATGTGCTCTTTTGTTATTTTGATCTTCTTGATCTCGTTGTAGATCAAACCATCAGCATATTCTTGTCGTTTTATTTCCTTGTAGGAGGCTATGCTACACAAGCATGGGAAGCTTCTATACCTTATTAAGCATGGGAAGGTTCTATACCTTATTTTAACAGTTGGATTAGGAAGTTTCATCAAAACTACAAGGTGTTTATTAATGTTCTTATACGACCAACTTCGATATTTCGGAAAGAGGAAAGGGATTTACCATGTTTGTTTATGTATTTTAAGGAAGATATGAATTCTACTTGATTATTTTTTTAGTTCTATGAAACCTTGAAATATACTTGACAAACTTTGCATATTTGTTAATTTTGGTTTGGATTCACAAGGATACTTGTGAATATACATATGAAAATAGTGAAGTTGACCGTTTTTTCAATTGGGCATGTGAATTTTGGTATGGATTCACAAGGATTCTTGTGAATATACATATGAAAATAATCAAAATGATTTGGTTTTTATGATTAAATTTGGGTTTTGGTTTCCACTGGGCATGTAAATTCCTTTATGGGCATATAAATTTAAAAAAAATTGGTTTCAATTGATATTAGGGCATATAAATTATTGAATATAGGGAAATTAGCATGACAGGATTTGGATTAAATACCTCACAAGGAAGAGATTGATCCCAAGGTGAAGTTTGTTGGCCTTTTCTCACCCACAATGTGTTAAGCCTTGCTCATTTTTCTCTGCCCAAACTTGTTCCAATTCATGATTGTGGAGAAAACAATGGGCTCGGCCTATTTTAAGCATAAAACAAGTTTTACATAAATGTGAGTGCATTTTTGCATGGTAAAATGCAAACACATTTTTTCACACTGTAACGTGAGTGTTTTTGTACACTATAACACAAGCACATTTTTGTGCACTATAACGCCTACGCCCTGTTTTTAACTATCCTAATTGGAATGTATCTT
Organism: Pseudotsuga menziesii; assembly: GCA_001517045.1. NCBI lineage: Eukaryota > Viridiplantae > Streptophyta > Pinopsida > Pinales > Pinaceae > Pseudotsuga > Pseudotsuga menziesii. The sequence continues at coordinate 627,267 of LPNX011140710.1, read as the reverse complement.
GGAAGGAATGGGACTAGGCTTGGCAGGGTCGGGATTTCTTGGGATGATTTCTATTTTATGGATCTTAAATGATTGAATTCTCTACCATTGCATCGAAAAGGTCACTCAACTTTTTTCACTCACCCTACAATAAATGTACATATTTATCCACCCATTGGATATTGAGGTGTAAACCTTTACCTCGCACGAGGATTATGTTTCGTAATCGTATTTTTTTACTAATTTGGTAAACTTTCATTTTTCATAAAGTTATCCATAAAAAAAAATTATATTTGAAATTGTGTGATAATAGTATCATGTAATTTTTAAGTGATATCTTCATACTTTGGTAAATATTGGTACAATGGATATTTTCACTTGTCGTCATTCACTCATAAATGTGTACTTTCATCGACCTCTAAGAGGTGTAGATAGAAGGGATTCACCTTCTTGGATTATATATTATCACATTCAACCATAAATGAGGTTTTGAATTGTGTAAAATAAGGTGAATATATTATAGGCACTAGAGTAGCATGTATGGAATGCCAGGTATAAAAATGGGAATCTACTAAAAATAAGAGATATCTACCAAAAATAGGGTTTCTTTAATTGCAATGATGTACCAGGAGGGTTTCTCAACAAAATGATTTTGGTAGATATTTACCAATATCTAGTGAAAATAGTGGTTTCCTTTAATATCTCACAATAAACATGTTATGGCATAGTTTTGTTGCATAAAGGCCCCTGTAGGTACATATGTGGTTATGCCTATATGAAACACCTTCACTTCTAATGGAGGAGGGTATGTGCAGCATTGACTATATAAATGAAATGTCCCAACGATGAATGTATACATGTGTGTAAGATACCAGAAGTAGTCAAAGTTTCATAAATATTTATTTAAATCTAGAAAAATACTATAAGAACTCATATCACGATGATGAGTAAAATAATTATTTTAGTAGATAACTTAGAGAGGGATGATGTGTATGAGAACTTATTTCTTAAAATCAACTTTATAGTCATACATATCATAACATTGTTAGTATTAGAATGAAAACAGATATAGATTGGAAAATGTCTTAAGTGTAAGTAATACATCATAAACCACCTCTTTCACATAATTTTCAATGATGTGAAATAGATGAGAAATATATGATATTGAAAATTAATCATGATCTTTTATGAAGTATAATCAGGATCCTTTCTCTACATTTTTTAAAGGTGGTTCACCATCTGTTAGAGGGATACTCTACTGATATATATTCCAACACCTATTATTCCAACATAAGAATCAAGTTATGACCTTATTTACATAATCCATTCAATTATGGTAAGAGGGCTTAACAAGAGCACATGTCACTTATAAGAATTGAACCTGGGTGGGGAGGGTAACAATAATTTCTCCCAACCACCAAAGCTACATCCTAGGGATAACCCTTTCTCTACTTGAGAAGTTTGAGAAAGTATAATATCATTCACTAATAATACGTTGATTATTAAAACTTGAAATTTGTAATATATATATATATATATATAAGTAATATTAATACATTTTTAGTACCATTAAAAAAATAAGAAATGGATTAAAAAATAGTTAATCTAAGTAATACAAGAATATCCACTATCTTCTCATTGTGTGTAACCATACAAGCAAACCCATTAATATGTTTTAAATTTTGTAAACATATTATAGACACCATTATTATATTGTGCATTGACAATGAAATGTAACACTCTGTTTATTATATAATTCATAGGGAAGATATTATCATTCAACATTATGACCTTGGTGGGTAACTATGAAGTTTGTAGTGATAATATTTTGATTGATAAACTAGAAGCTGGGAATAAGAATTATGTTATTGCACCAAGATTAGTGAGGTTCTCTATAACCTAGTATGGGGGAGATGTTGTTATATAATGTTATGTAACGTGGCATATTTTAATAAAAATAAATAAATAAAAATATTAAAAGCAAAAAGTAAAAATTAAAGCATGTCTAGTTTAAAAAAAGTTAATATATTTTTTATTGAAATTATTTAATGAAAATTACATATATATTATGCTAATTTAATCAGCATTATTATTCCTCAGCTGTAAAAAATTTTAATGTGTAAAAAATTTTAAATGAAAAAAATTACACCTTAAGAAATTGGATCCTTCTTGGTGCTTGATAGATCCGGGTTTAAGATGGATCTATACTAGTATCTAGATATGAAAATGATAACAAGAATCTATGCTTATGAGTAACATAAAAGTTGTTAATAGGTGTTGTGCATTACTTAATACTTTAAAATTGACCAACCTTACAAGTAAATAATGTTTAACAAATAATAAAGACTTGTAATTGTCATTTATTTGAAAAGCCTATTTAAATAAATATGATGAATAAGTATAAAATTAGAAAGATAATTTTCTCACACACAGTGTACTTAACTTTTAATGCCATTTCATATATATATATAAAATTTAAAAGATTCTCATATTTAAATTTAATGATATATTCATATAAAAATAATTTTGAAATAACAGTGATTTTTTTAATCTTTTAAAATAGAGAAATTATTATAAATATATATATATATATTTTAATTCCATAAAAAATTATTAAAATTTATTTTCAAAATTAAGAAAATTTTATAAACAACGATAACTCTATCTTTTAAACTTTCTCGTGATAGTTTCAAAGGGAGCATTGCATTCCCACAACCCATCCTTGACATAAGAATCGAGGGGGGCATGTGGATATGATTGAATGTGCCAAGAACCTGACATCCTACACCATGCAATAACTTGCAACGTAGGATTTAAAACATTGATACAATAGTGGGAGGGTGATGTTAGCCATTCATCTACATACTAGGGTTGGAAGAGACAGAATGAAGGCTTAGTACAAGTGCATGAATGGAATTCATTTCAACACTGAGTGGGAATCCATGGAAATCATGGACCTTACTTTTTAAAACTAAATCCTTTCTCTAAATGAAACAACCTCAAGCATTTCTCTAAATGAAACAACCATTGATTATTTCATATTTTCTCAACTACTTGACCTCTCTATGTCTGGTAAGTTATGTTTTCGAAACACTGACGGAGTTGAACGACTTTGTATTGGAAATATTGATAGTGGTGTAAGATTTGAAAGGGGCAGGATCCACTAAATTGGAAGCATTATTAGTGTTGGGTGTCCCTACATGGCAATGCGAATGAAATGTGGTAAGAAATGAAACAATTTGGTATCCTTGTGTGAGCTCAATAACGAACAAAAGAAGCAACTCAAGATGCCATCACCTAGATGCCATGAGGGCGTCACCTAGATGCAATCACCTATATTATGACGAGGCCATCATCTAGATGCCATCAAATTAGAAATCGATTTCGATGAGTGGGAAGTATGGAATGAGGGATCCACCTTCTATGAAATGGGAGAATTCAATGAAATGGCCCACTCGGTTCAGGACCCTAGGGACACTAGATCTATACTAGCACCCTACAATTATTCTTTGGAAATATACTGGATAATGAAATCGCTAATCAGATAGATTCCTATTGACAAAAGAAAGGAGACTTCTACCCATAATGCAGAGTTGAAGGAGATGCATATTATTTCTAGAATTGCAAATGTGAAGATGAATATAATTAATGGTCACTTGGGGGTGGAATTCATAGCGAAGACACCTTATGAAGGGTGTAATCCAAAAAAAACCGTTTCATCATTGAGATTAGTGATGATAACCCTGAAGTCGGTCCATCTGCATGCTAGATGGTTTTCATTTTCTAATTCTAGCTTACTCTGTCATATGATTATTCTTTTTTTCCATGGTTAATATGAAGTATAGTAATCACAAAAGTAATGGTATTCAACCATTTTAGAATTATAAGCACTTCAATAGTCTACATTTTCACATTCTTTTGTATAATAACAGAATGTTCTTACTGTTATTAGAAAATATATATATCTTTAAAGTTAATTAAATATTTAGCATAAAAACTAAATACTTATTTTAAAAACTTTATAATATCTATCATAAAACATAATCCATTGAGGAAAAAAAACTTTATAAAAACCTTGAAATATTTAATGTTATTCATTTTTAAATTCTTTGTTTTTATAACATTTTACTTTATATTTTAATCTTTATAATTAAATATAAAATTGTCAAATCCAACTATCTTTTGGAATTTCACTTTTCATTTTATTTAAGAGACTATTTTTGTAGGAAAATAAATATCTTCATCAACCACTTTAGGAGGTGAAGTTGTACATCTATGCACATGTGGAAGTCCTTCACCTCAAATTTGGAGAATTTCTTCATTGCTTTGAGGACTAGTTTAATTGTGTGGTATTGTATGTATCATTTTTCAAGTGTTATTTTGGTAAATATTGATATAAAGTAATTTATTTATAAATGTGTATTTTTACTTGTTCTTAGAGAATGAAGTTATGTATTGTATTTAATTGACACATTTTTATTTTTTAAGACAAGGGTGTTTTTGTAAGGTGAGCATGTACATATACTCTCTCATGAGTAAAAGATAGAAAGTGTGTATAAGTGCACATGAAGTTTTACTAAAATGATCAAAGTTTTATCCATTTCTAGTCTACTTAAATTAAGGGGAATGATGTTATTACCAATTAATATTATGATGATGGATAGGGAGGATACATATTGGGAAATATTGCTTAAAGTTAATTGTACTATCATGATAGTAGGGAAATGTTTAGGGGCAAAATTTTACCAATTGGATTTTTTTTGGAATTTTTTTCAAAAAATAAATTTGCTATTTAGTCATTTTTAGACTCTAATATCACCTATATATGCATAAAATATGTTTTTTATCATAATATTCACTAAAAATATTAAAGTTTCAGTAGTAAAATGTTTATCACCTAGAATACTATACTTAAGTATACTTTTATAATCCTTAAAAAATACCCTGAATAATACAATCATAATGTGAAAGGAGATATATTGCGAAATAATTTAATGTAAGCAATATGTCACAAACTACTTCTTCGATGTCATTTTTTATTACAAAATAGAGTTAAACAATATAGATATTGAAAAGTAATCATAATATTTGAGAAAGATAACTAATATTTACAAATAATTATGACATTTAAGAATAACTTTGGCTGCATAATTGAAAAAGAATACATTATTATTTTAGATTGACTAAATTATAGTAATAATAATGTTTAATAAATAATGATAGAGAAGCATTAAGTTAGAAAACAAGCTATTTCAATAAATAACTTATTGTTGTTTATTAATAATTGAGTTGATATTTTTAATACTATAATAAAACTTATTTTTTTGAGTAATAAAGATAATTAAATCAATTTTTAAAACTTTTTTTAATTATTATTTATAAACACATATATCTAAAAAAAATACTTTTTCCCACTACCCACTTACACTAGCACATCCACCTTCAAGGAGAAAAAAATGTTGATAGGTGTTAATGCATGTCAAGGGTGTAGTTTGGTTGCAACAACAACTTCTTCCTTTAATTCCTCTCTAATATATCTTTGTATTTATCTCTTGGGTAATTGTGAACAGCACCAACAAGCCTTTTACACAAAAGGGGTAAGTGCGAACAACAACATTAAGCAGAATGCGCTGCTATGAGAAAAGGAACTTGAAGACGTGAATCAAGCGATTCAATTCATGAATGATCAAGCATAAAATTTCAGGCCAGCCATAGTAACCAAAACGATTAAACTTTCCCAAAATATTTAAATATTTTAATTTTTATGTTAATTGGGATATCATATCCTAGTTAGATCTAATCCGTTTGATCAATGGACACATTCAAGAATATTCGTGGTCAGTTAATTTGGCCTGTTCATATTTGAAAAAAAAATGAAACCCCTTCCCATACCGAATTTGAAATAATATGCCTCTCAACGTAAATATATAAATGAACATAACAGTGATAATACTTCCAGTCCTAAATTAATCTTTAATTTGAAAAATTATTTTTATAAAACATTATTTATAACCACATCTATCACAAAACTCATCAAAACCTTTTTCACTTATAATAATTATAATATTTTTTTAATAATAAGTATTAAAAATATTATTAATATATTTTCAAAAATTAATTTTAAAATAATATTTTTTATTAAAATTTATTTTCAAATTTTATAATTTTATAAATAATAAAAAACTCTATTTTAAGTCTAATTAAATATTTAACATAAAATCTATTAATAAACCTCGAGACACATATACTTCTTAAAACATATATATACACACTCTATTGCTCCTAGTTCTTATGTGGTTCCATTTCTCATCTTAAGTTTGATGATAATGTACAATGTCAAATTACAAGTATCTCTTTAAGATATATATATATATATATATATTTGTTTTTTGTTTTATTTATATTTTAAATATTGATGATAATATATTTTTTGTACCTTGCTTACACCTATATTAGCTATGAGTTTCATAGCATTTGATACAATACAAATCTTTATAACCTTATAACTTGCCAAAACTATAAAGAAATTGGAAAGCTTCTTAGCAAGCTTTTTGAGCATAGGAACAAGATTTTAAAGTAAACCAAATATTTTCCTTAAGATCTAATAAACTGAAGGTAGTCTCAATGGATGTTAATTATCATCGTCAGCATCATGTCGATTTTTCTTTCTATATCATTTATTATAATAATAATATATAATATCAAATTCCAAATATTGAATTGATTTAATTAAATGAGTTAATAGTTTCCAAAATCTCACAAGTTCAAATCTTGAAAAAACATTGATATCTACTTTATCCCCCTTATTCATTTGAGATTCCCCTTCTAATTCTAATTTTAATTTTAACTTTGATGATAATGTCAAATCCCACTCATTCCTGGATCCATGCGGACTTCACTGTTCATTTTGGCTTTTACAAGCAAGCATTTGTTGATAATGCTTAGGCCAAAACAGTGTATTCATTTATGAAGAAACTTAATGCTTAGAACTTTACTCGTTCAACGGTTAGACTCGAAGATATCGATGCATTATCTCTCTCTATAACGGCTACTTATTCAACGGTTAGACTCGAAGATATCGATGCATTATCTCTCTCTATAACGGCTACTTATTCAACGGTCACATGAGAAATATCGATCCATCTCATCTTTCTATCACAGAAACTCGCGAGTCTATGGTGGAATGAATAACGGGTCCTATTTCAGAGGAGAGATATTTTGGGTATATTAGATGCGTGATTCGTTGAGAAGCGAAAGGAGGGAGTTCTGGGTTGGAATAAAATTTAAAAAGCGAGTCTCCGGTGCAAGGGATATTATTTCGGCATGATCGATGCGCGAAAGGTCTGGGATTTAGTGTTAGGTGTTCCATCAAAGACTTAACATGGCGGACAGGCGCTCTACAAACCGACAATCTCTTGCGTGAGTGATTTGTGATAATTGTTTTATGCTACACCAGGCAAACCACATTTCCAGGGCTCTCCTTGGGTCATAATTATGAAAATCATGCTAATTCTCGAACTGAAAAGTTGGCCATAAAAATTCCATAACAAATGAAAACCCAAGGATGGAGATTCCAATAGTCTTCAGTGAAAATATTTTTAGATGGATTACGTATTCATATCGCGCTACAGGTCACAACTGGAATATTCTGGACATGACCTGACTCCGAGAAAATATGGCCATACAATTCCATGAAAAATGGGAACCAGCATTTCTCATTGAGAAATTCCAATTCCGACACTAGTCACCGAGAAATTGTTTGAATATGAGACTTACTCGAAACCTAAATCTCCAATGAGACTCCTTAGCCACATGTTCGTTTTGTTTTGAGGGCATGTGAGATTGAGTTCAATACTTAAAATTGTTGTAATACTTAAAGTTGGTGTGCTAATATCTCTATTGCCATTACTCTCACTGGTAATGTTTGTAAAACTTGCTAAACTACCTTTTAAAATTGGAGACAAAAATCAACCCTAGTTTGCTTTATTAACTGGTAATTGTGATGCTCTTTTTTAGGGCAATAAAACTTTGTAATATACCATTAAAAGTCAGCATGAAGCATGAATCTTTGAGTGTATGTGAGATTTACATACATTCTGCTTCATTACTTAGTGATATTATCTTTGAAGGCAAGTGAGATTATCTTAATAGTGATGTTATCTTTTAGGGCATGTGAGATTTACATACATTCTGCTTCATTACTTAATGTTAGTAGTGAACTCTCTTTCTTGCCAATCATGTCACTTCTAATAATGATAGTAAGCTATCATTTAAAATTCAGCATGAAATCAACTGAAATTGCCTTTAATTTGCTTCCGGAACTCTACATTATTGTTGTTCTACAATTAAAGTATAGAGTTTGAAACTTTGAAAGACAAAAAAAACATTTTAATCTCTAAAGTAGATAATATTTCTATTGGTGAGGAAAATCATTAGTCTTGTTTTTATACATTTAGTGAGTTTATTGTTAAATATGATTCTACTTTACTAATATCTCATGGTGATGATTATAGTAGACTCTAGCATGAGAGTTTTGGTCATCTAAACTTCAAATACATGCAAAAAATTTGCTAGGAGGGAATGGTCATAGGCTTTGTTATAGCTGATTTTACCACACATGGTGAATCACATTTTTATGGCCTTCCCTGTCCCTCTGCAGACTCCTTAGACCCCATGGACCATTTTTATACTTTTAATGTTTCCAAGATCATCCCTAAAAACATGCAAAATTTTCCATACGCGACTTTTAAACCCTTTGTCGTGTATATACATGGGTTTGACCCCTAAAACCGCATACATCGAGATGTGTGCAAAAGGCCAAATTCTTTTGGAGTTTTCCTTGATGTGGATCCGACTCACTTGTCTCTTGGACTTCCATATGCCTTGAGATCACTCGGATTCGACCTTTCATTACCCCATTGAAGACCTATATAAGGAACCCTTTGGATACATTGAAGGCATGAGGAATTGAGAGCAAGAAAACTATAGTCCATTGTTGTCAGAGCTTATACTTGAGTCTGCATCCCTTTGTCCCTTGGAGCACTTTTGTGTTCTTCCCAAGCTTTCCTTTTGCTTGTGAGCTTGCTATCGAGAGATGGAGGATTGAAGTGGTGGAGGCCCAAGTGGGGGACTCAGTTTCTCCGATTGGCAAACGTGCCGACAGAGGTTGTCTCTATTGTAATATTTGTTTTATATTAATAGAAATATATTTTCTTGTTCAATAATGTGTATTTGAATGAATATTTGATCCATGGATGATTTCAAATGCTTATATGTTATTAATTATATATGATAGAGTAGGTCTAACATGATTATATACAGCATGCTTGTCTTGTTTATTGAATGTTGAGGAAGCAATTTATCAATTCAAGCTGGTGTTGGAAAGCTCAATGAGGATCTACATCAACCGTTCGGAATAAGGTACGAATCGAGATCCTTTAGTGTTAGATATTTAGTTTCTCTTGCATATAGGAAAGGATTGATTTTTGGAGTCAAGCTGTTTGTAGTTGTACCCTAAGCCATAGGAATTTCTCTCTGTAACAGAATTGGCAACTCTGTTGGGGATGTTCCTTGTTTTTCTTTGGGGTTTGGGGGCACAATGTGCTTGATATTCTTGACTTGCTCTTTGTTTCTCCTTGTTTCTGTGTTGCATTTTATAGTATGTCCATCCATTGACACTCCCCTTTATTGGTTTGACCCTTGTCCTACTTTTTACCACTGTCTTCTCTATATACGCAGGTTTTTGACCAAAATTCGCATACATACGTGGATTTTTGGCCAAAAGTCATGTATAAACACACGTTTTTGGCCAAAATCTGTGTGTACATGCAGCTTTTTGGCCAAAATTCACGTATATACACAGTTGTTCTTTAAACAGTCGTACATCCTCCCTTTTGGTGAGTTTGATGTTGTGGGAAGTTGTTGGGCGGGTTGTGAGTGTGATTGGGTCTTCCTTGGGTCTAATGCTATCTGTCGGATGCTTCTTTTGTGACCAAAGACCACCTTTTCATTGATTTTTCTTTGAAAGTAGTTTTAGTCATTTATCCTTCTTGTTTTTCCATTACTGCATTACTTTTTTTGTCTCAGTGTCTTGCTGAGCTTTTATTTTATACTTGCTGCAGAGACTGAGAGTTTTAGATAACTTTTATTGCATTTTTCATTATTTTATATTCAAAAATACAAAATAGTTGCACTCTTAGTTGCATATTAGATATGAATTTGAGGAGGTGCTTGCATTGGAATGCTTGGATGAGAGTTGTGTTTAGGATTTCATATAGGAAGGATTGCATTGGCATTTAGAAAGGAATGATTTTTTATGCATCTCATGTAGTGGCATGCCCTATTTTCATTTGACAAAGATTGCACTTAGCCTCTTGTTTGTTATGGTATGCATATTTATTTCATTGTTGAGTCATAATGTCATTAGTTGCATGGTCATTTCCCTTTGAGTAATTACAGCAAAATAAAATCAACGCTTAATTAAAATGGATTACACTATTTTCTTTTATAGGGTACACCAACAAGATTAGGTTTTAGGGTCTTGGAATAGTTCATTGTAAGTTAATTCTCCAAGACCACTAAACAACAAAATTTATGTGTCTATCTAGGTGAGAGTGTGAAATTCCTTGGTATAATTAGTGTATCTCAGGATCCTCCTCTTACAAGGGAGTTAAGCACAAGGCAGTGTGAGTGGTTATGATTGGGATGACCCCTGGTTGTAACTGACTAGCACTGGAGATATTTCCAGGATTTTATTCGTATATGGGGGCTCTTTCGAGAGTTTTGGGCTTTGCTACCCTGCCCATACGGTCAATCCCACCTACGACTATCCACCTGAGCATTGATTATATTGAGGTGACCTTAGTTGCCTTACCTAGGTTATCGAGAGGGTACTTCTCAGAGCTTATTCTACAGGTGTCCTGGCCAAGTAGAGGTCGGACAGCACAATTTATTTATGCATTGAAGCTAAGGGCCACTATAATTGGTTACATACCTCCTCCTATAGTGTATGGGAGTTTTGAGCCTCTCCTAGGCGAGACATACCTGTTGCATTCGGGAGCTCACATATCCTCGCCTTGGTTTGCTTGTATTTTGGCTATATATTTTCTTAGGAGTGTGCTCTTTGTGCACTAGTTGGCATTTGGGATTAAGGTTACTTGAGTATATTTATGCTCTCTTGAGTTTGGGTCCTTTTATTTTCGCCATGCCTGGTATCCTATCACACGTCCTTGGTCCTAGTACGAACCCTAGTGTCAAACTTGGGGGCATCATAGCCCCTTACCGTGCTCATAGATTTGGGAATGGTCATATTCCATCCTCTACTCCATTTGTGGAGGACTTTTATTCCCTTCGCTCGGTCTTTACACCGGTGGTCACCCTAATGGGGCCGGTAGTGGATGCGTGAATGTTGGGTCTACACCTTACTTTCCTTTTTATGTCCTATCATTCACAGCATTGTTTCCTTTAGGTGCAGTTGTCATGATCATTCCTCCCTATATCCTATAGTTTGGATTCTTTATTGACTATTTTGGGTTGTTTTGGACTAATATGGTTGTCATGTAGGGTCCAGTTTTTGTACACTCTCTTCGACATTTCGACTCGTTCGTTCCTATCACAGGTATTATGTCTGAACTGGCATATAGGTTAGGATATCATAGTCGATTGCATTTATGCATTTCCTTATGACCATTCCATCTTAACCTTAGGTACAAACCCATTCCATGGTATCACGGAACCTTTATGTTGATGTTAGAAGTGATATTATGTGAATGGTAGAGCTTTCCTATAGATGGGTGTCCTAGTTAGCTCCCTTTTGCATTTGGTACCCGTGATGTGAGTCCTCTCTTAGGTTCGAGAGTCCCTTTTAGTCTTGCCATGTCCTTGAGCAAGAACCTCATACTCCTCTTGAACTTTATGCTGGCATTTCCTCAGGACTCCCTTGTATATGTCAAGTTGTAATTGCATCATGATTTTTGCTTGCCTTATTGAGCTTTATGCTGAATTCCCTGACTTTGAGTATCAGCCATATAGCCCAAGCTTGTCTCATGTCTAGCCATGTAGAGCCATTTTATATATCTTTTTCAGCTTGATCACCTATTTTTATCGAGAGGGGACTTTCCCTCGAGTGTCGCTATCCTACACGTGTCCTTGCATTGAGCATAGGTATGTTCCGTTGCTTAAGACTAGTTTGTTTTCCCATTTGACACTCGCCTCCTCCTATTCTATAACTATAAAGCAAGTTTATTCTTTTTCAAGCTTTCCAAATATTTGAAAAAGTCCAAAAAAATTAAAAAAACCAAAAAGTTGAATAAGAAAATATGTTATCTTTGGCAACAGTCGAGTCATGTCGCCTTCGAACAGAGCATTGTATATCACATCCATTGCTTGGGTTAATAGTTTGACTTTAGGAGCTATACTCATTTCTCTAAGTTGTCTTCTCCACCGACTGGTTAAGCTTCCAGTCCCTATGGAGCCTCTATTGATGCCTCCTGTATCGCAGAGATGTCCCAGTTTTGTATATCAAGTTTATGCTACCTACATTTAGTCACCATCCTCCTTTATGCTCTTGTTCGAAGGAAGATGAAACTTGAGTCGGCCATTCCTTGGTTATCTTGACTTTGCATGTCGGCCATTCCCGATATAGTTATTGGTTCATGCACCTTATGATCGAGTCATTCCACATTATACAGCTTTGTTGAGTACCTCGTGTTGGATGATGGGGGATGCCTTAATTCCCTCCTTCCAGTGGATTTCATCCCATCGAATTCAAATCATTTATTCTAGGATAGGAATCTAGATTCATGTTTGAGTGCCTTGAGACTTGCAGTCATCAGTGGCAGGTTCTCTCGCCATCGAGAGTTTTTGGGAATACATCAATGTCCCTTGATCGATGGATTATCTCAAGTGTTCAACCTCAACACATTTATTCACACTTGTTAGTTTGCACTCTAGTACCTTGATTCCCATTTTCATTATTGGTGGGTGATCTCATGTCTGTTAATGGTATACATCAATGACTGGTAATCAGACGATGGACTACTATGTTCAACCTCGACACCTCTATTCACATAGTAGGACATGTACTCGTTGAAGTTTGTGTAGAAGACCTTCCATATTGGTGGCATCTCTTATATGCTACCTCCTTGATTGTGCCAGTGTTCATGATATTTCAGCTCTCGTGACTTGATTCCAGTATATGTCAAACATTTCCAGCCATTATGAAGATCTTGATCCATTATATATCTTCAGTCTTCATGGAGATCATGATCCTTTCTATATATTCATCATGGAGATTTTGATCTATTTATATTGTACATGGTGATGACCACATATGTTATATTGTATCATGCCTATTCATGGCCATTGTACTCTTATGTATCCGAGACTGCTATACCTATTTGCAGTTATGTGCAGAGTTGTATCATTGTATAGTGTTGATTGAATGGCTGGTTCTTCCACTGGGTTCTTCATCACTTCACTTTTGGGATGGACTTATAATTTATTTTGGCCATCGTATGACCCCTCTGACCTCACACATTAGAGGGCATCTATTATAGTTGATTTTACCACACATGGTGAATCACATTTTTATGGCCTTCCCTGTCCCTCTGCAGACTCCTTAGACCCCGTGGACCATTTTTTTACTTTTAATGTTTCCAAGATCATCCCTAAAAACATGAAAAAATTGCCATACGTGACTTTTAAACCCTTTATCGCGTATATACATGGGTTTGACCCCTAAAACCGCATGCATCGAGATGTGTGCAAAAGGCCAAATTCTTTTGGTGTTTTCCTTGATGTGGATCTGACTCACTTGTCTCCTGGCCTTCCATATGCCTTGAGATCGCTCGGATTCGACCTTTCATTACCCCATTGAAGAGCTATAAAAGGAACCCTTTGGATACATTGAAGGCATGAGGAATTGAGAGCAAGAAAACTATAGTCCATTATTGCCAGAGCTTATACTTGAATCTACATCCCTTTGTCCCTTGGAGCACTTTTGTGTTCTTCCCAAGATTTCCTTTTGCTTGTGAGCTTGCTATCGAGAGATGGAAGATTGAAGTGGTGGAGGCCCAAGTGGGGGACTCAGTTTCTCTGATTCACAAACGTGCCGACAGAGGTTGTCTCTATTGTAATCTCTATTTTATATTAATAGAAATATGTTTTCCTATCCAATAATGTGTGTTTGAATGAATATTTGATCCATGGATGATTTCAAATGCTTATATGTTATTGATTATATATGCTAGAGTAGGTCTCACATGATTATATACAGCATGCTTGTATTGCTTATTGAACGTTGAGGGAGCAATTTATCAATTTAAGTTGGTTTTGGAAATCTCAGCGGGGATCTACATCAATGGCCTGGAATAAGGTATGAATCAAGATCCTTTAGTGTTAGATATTTGGTTTCTCTTGCATATAGGAAAGGATTGATTTCTGGAGTCAAGCTGTCTGTTGTGGTACCCCAAGCCATAGGAATTTCTCTCCGTAACAGGATTTCCCAACATACACTTTTCCAATGGAGTGTGCAAAGGTTGTGTTCTTGGAAAACATTCTCAAGACAAGTTTGAGAAAGGGAAGGCTTGGAGGGCCTCCTCTCCTTTGGAGCTCATCTATAGTTATCTCATTGGATTCTTTCCTCATCCATCCATTATTAAGGATAGGTATGTGTTTAATGATTCATCACAATACACTTGGTGTATTTTCTTAGGAACAAGTTCAAATTTTTTGACCGTCTAAATGACTTCAAAGAACTTGTAGGGACTCAATTCAAGAGAAAGATAAAAATCCTCCTTATTGACACTCAAGGGGATATGTGGACAAGAATTTCTATAATATTTGTTTAGAGGCAAGAATACATCTACAACATACTTTTCCATACACTTTGTAGCATAATGGAATGGCTAGACCTTGCATGTTGCATTCAAGGTCACTTCCTTCCAAGCTATAGGTTGAGGCACTTAATTGTGCTAACTACATTTAAAACATACCTCATCATAGATATATCGAGGACAAGAATACCCTTGAGTAATGGAATGGTAGAAAACCAAAAGTCACTCACTTCCAAATATTTGGATCACGCAAATGCCCCCCCGCCCCCATACCCTCTGTAAAGAGGATTTAGCATTAGATCCTCAGAGCACTACATGCATCTTCGTGGGATGTTTGGTTCTGTGAAGGGTAACATGTTTATTGGTCTCTTAATGAAAAATCTCTTTATTAAGTGGAGTTTCGAGTTTGAGGAAAGTCCCTTGCATGAACCAATGGAGCCACATGTGGAGAACATTGTTCCTTTTCCCACACCATACATCAATGATGTTGAGACCACTCATTCATATCACAGTTCATTCATTGAGTTCCAAATCTAATTCCAAAGAACATGAGCATTAGAGAGTAAGGATATTTAGAGAGATACATGAACATACCACCCTATAGGAAGTAGGTAACCTTGTGGGGTTCAAGGAGGACAAGGTCCTATTTTGAGGAGCCTCTTCACGCACTCATAACTATTGAAATAGTATTTCCCATAGATTATTACATGGTTATAGCTTCATATTCACACACCTATGTAGAGGCCACAATGAACCCCTTCTCAGAAAACGTTATGCAGGAGGAGTACAATTCTCTCCTCGATAACCAGACTTCGTATTTGGTTCCACTTCCTTTAGATATGAAACTTGTGAGATGAAAATGGTTCTATAGGGCCAAGAAGGTACTAGATGGACAAAAGAGCAAGTACAAGTTAATATTAATTGCCAAAGGATTTCAAGATATCAATGGGATAGACCATGATGAGATTGGGGTAATTTTAAGGGGTGAATTTTCACCAATTAGCTATTCTTTGGGATTTTCTTAAAACATAAATTAGTTGTGTCATCATTTCTACTTCTCTTATATAACCTATATTTACATAAAATATGTTTTTTGTTGTAATATTCACCAAAATTTACAATTTTTTTAGTACTAAATTCTACGTTTCATATTAAATTCTTGTGTGTGTGTGTGTGTGTGTGTGTGTGTGTGTGTGTGTGTGTGTGATTTTTTGAATCCAAAATAATTTCTTAGAACACTATACTTAGGTATACCATTATAATCCTTAAAAAATACCGTGGATGAGACCTTTTCTCCAATATCAAATATGGACTCCATCTGATTTTCCCTTACCATTGCCCCATCCAAGGGGTGGGGTCTTCATTAGATGAACATGAAGAATTCCTTTCTTCATGGGTGTTATAGCTGAATTTTCCACACTTTATGTATCATGTTTTTATGGCCTATCCCTGTTCCGATGGAGACTCCTTGTACCCTGTTTTTCTCAGTATAACTTTGATTGTCTAGAAAACTGCTTTTAAAGTCATGTTTATGGGTCTACGTGGGTCACTAGTTTACAAACTACATGTACATGCATATTTCTCAACCATGACCTGCATACATTGGGAAATATGCTCAAAAATAAATATTTGGATTTTTCCCTCATCATGTAACGAATAAGTTGACTCTTGGCCTTCCATACGTCGAGAAATGCTCTTATTCGACCCTTTACTTTAAATATTTAACTATTCTGCATCACTGCTTTAGCTAGAGTACCTAAAGTTTGAATATTCTCTTTTCCCATTTGATTAGAACCTTAGAGTCACCCATAATATTGATAAACTCTATACCACAATATTTAGAAAAAAATACAACTCCACACATGCCAATCAATTCCTCTTTTGTATTTCTCCCACAACCCCCTCCCATCTAGAGTTTGAAGACATGATTTTCATTCAACTTGAATACCATTCCTCTCCCTCAATTATTTTTCAGATGAAGACCCATGAAAATATCCAGTCACTATATAAGAAGAAGGAAAAGGATTATACAAATTTTTCTGTGGACATACATGAATGTTACATGAGTACTCCTTAAAAACAAGACTTTTGTAACTGCACAAAGCAATATTGGGGCTCAAACCTTAAAAAATGGATTTGTTTCCCATATTCCAGATGTTCCAACTAATAAATATAGGTAGAATCTGAAAATTATTTTTCTGTGTTAGCCCAAGTCCTAAAACTATTCTCCATATTGATCTCTCCCCATTTAGAATTGATATTTGAATCTCCACATACATTATTCCATACAACTTTATTAAATTCACAAAAAAACAAAAAGATGTTCAACATATTCTTCATTTTTCGTGCACAATCCTAGGACCCCACCAACCTTTTTTCATTAAATTTTGCCACATTATAATTTTATTTTCGAGAAATAGCAAAAAAAAAAACACTTTAGTTTCTGAGGAAGATTCCACTTCCACTATTTTTTCCCATATGAATTTTGCATAGAAACAATAGCTGAGTAAGCCTTCTTGGTTGTTATGTAGCCATTACTTTTTTTCCACACCCAGACTATTTGATCTTCATCTGTAGACATCCTTATACCTTCATTTTTCAAAGTTTTTAGAAATCCATTCCATATATCCACCCACACACAAGTAAATCCGAGGTCTCTAGCATCAAACCAATAGCCCCTGGTACAGACTACCCACAATGGTCTTTTTATTTTATTAAGTGTCGGCATTTCCAGATCCTGAAGATGTTTGATAATTCCAATGGAATTCTAAAAAGGATATATCTCAGTATGTACATAATCGCCATTACCAACATCCCAAGCCACCCATCTTCTAATCAAGTGTAAATTCTTTAAGAAACTCCTCCATATAATAGAGGAACCATTACAGTCAACTATATCAGATCTAAACCAAGATAACAATGATTTTTTTCTCAAATATTTATCTTGACAAATCATGATCCATAAATTTTTTGCATACAAAGTTATCAAAAAAACGTTTTAGGAATAAAGAAAAATTGAATCAATACACATTCTTTATTCCCCATCCTTGATCTTTAGGCATCGTCAATCGCTCCCAAGAAGTCAAATGTAATTTTTGCTCCTTACCTGAACCATACCATAAGAATATGAATATTTTTTATCTTATAAGCTTCATAATCGTTTAAGGGATCATAATCAAAGAGAACCAGTAAACCCATATGCTCGTAAGCACTACTTGAACAATAGTTAGTCTTCCACCAAAATAAAGGTATCTGAAGGCCCAATTACTTATCCTTTTTCTATTATTTTTACCTGCCACATCTTATTCATTCTTTTGTTTGTTGGGCTTCAGAAAGAACCCGAGGTATTTAAAATTAGCATCTTGATCTTCCAATTTAACATTATAAGAAGAGGAAATCTTAGACTTGAATTCTTTAAAGATATTGCTAAACAAGAACATGGATTTTGATGGATTTATGTCCATACCTGAAGCTGAACACAATGTATTAAGAATTTCTAATAAATGCCTCCAATATTCCATCTTGGTTGTTCCAAATATTATAACATCATCTACAAATAAAATATGTGTTATATTAATAGCAGAAGAAATATTAATACCATAAAAATTACCTTTAGATTTAGCTTTTGTGATCATTCAGCTTATCCCTTTGATAACTAGCAAGAAAAGGAGGGGGGGAAAAGGGCACCCCTCACGAAGGGATATATAGCTTTTGAAGAAATTAATGGGCGTTCCATAAACAAAACTAGAAAAATTAGCTGAAGAAACAAAAGCTAATATCCAGTTTCTGAGTTCCACTGGAATCCCAATCTGAAGCAACAACAATCTAAGATAAACCTAGTCAACCTTGTTGTATTCCTTAGCTAGGTCCTTTTTTAGAATTAAAAAGCTTATTTTCTTCACTTTTCTAAGTGAAACATTCTTTAGTTATACTAATTGAATCTATAATTTGTATATTTGACAAGAATCCAATTGCTCCATTGACAATTTTTCAGATAAGAAGGGTTTTAACATGTTTGTTGTGATCTTTGTCACCAATTTTATATATTAAATTTCAAAGAGATACGAGCCTGACTTCTGAGAAAGAATCATGCTTTTCCTTTTTAGAAACTAACGTTAATAAAGTAGAATTTAGATCCCCCATGATAAGCCCTTTAGTTCTAGATAGCTCAGTAATCTCCAATAAATATTTTCCTAGGATATATAGGAAATATAAGAAAAATTATGTGGGCCAACCATCTGGTCCCAGGATTTTATCTTTAGAAAAATTGTGCAAGGATTCTTTAACTTCATCCTTACTAATTTCCTTCCCCAACAATTCACCTTATTCTCTTGATAATAAAGTGGGATAGTGTTTAACTACTTCGAGCTGGTCACTGATATTAGCTCTTCCAGGATCACTATAAAGAGTTCTAAAATACGAAATAATTTATTTTTGGGGATATACTCTTGTTCCTTCTAGAAAATAAATATCCCATATAGTGTTTGATATTTTTCATGTAGGAAGAAAATTTGTGAAAAAAGAGGTGTTGTTTTCACTAACCTCTAACCACACTACTCTACTTTTCAACCTTGTTGCTTCTCCATCTCATTTTGAAAAGGCTTCTTTTCCACTTTTGATATTTGACCAAAGAAGCCTATCCTTTGTTGAAAAATTTAAACTCAGTTTTTTTACTATTCCTATAATTTGTTCTTCAATTTGTATCAACTCTCTTTTTTCCTCTTACTCTCTTTTTTTTAATCCAATCTTTCACAATAATTTTCATTTTTTTGATCTTTTGAATCATAGGTTCTATAACATTTGACTTTCCTTGTCTAATGATAGTTGGAAAAACCTCACGTACCATAATGAAGAAACAGTCTTCCATAATACAGGCCTCATTGAATTTGAAAGGATAATTGAGGATACCAATTTCATCATCCAATTAAATATCAGAGTCAAGAAATGATCTGAAATGCTAGAAATGAAGTTCCAAGATCTAAATATGAAATTTTTGTTCACAAAAGACTCTATCAAAAAGAACTTGTCAAATATATTTCCTCCACCTTTTGATCCCAGTGTTTTGTTTCTCCGAGTGGAACTCATTTTATGGGGAATAACATCTATCAATTTATTTGTGTTGAATAAATCCTGAAAAAGTGAGCCAATGGGTCGTCCAAATAAGACATACCCCAATTCTCATGAGTATGCATGGTGAAACCAAATTCACCTACGATAACTAAGTGCTATAATTTAAGAAATCCACAAGCTTCAACTTCCTCCCATAAGACTCGGTGATCTCTGTACAGATCATAATATTCAACAATCTAATAATTTCTTTAAAACCATGAATTCTTCCTACCAACAAGATTCCTGCCTTTTTTTTATAAGGATTCAAGTTGCAGGTTCTTGGGTTCCATATTGCTACGAAGCCTCCAGATTGACCTTCAAAATCCAATGCACAAGCTTCCCAGTATATAAGCAACTTTAGAAGGGTCGCACAAGAATTTATACTATTAGTCATTGTTTCTTGAAATAAAAATATATTAGTCACATTCGCTTATGAGAACATTTGAAGAGATATTTTTTAGGGACTCCACCGTAGCCCTCTAATATTGAAAGAAATGTAGATCATTAAGAACCTATAGGTAGGGGCTTCTCAACTCTAAGTGCCCCATCCATTCTGAATGAGTTTGACAATTCAACATTTTGTAATATGACTGATAGATGAATATAATATCCTTCACTGTGAAATCCTTCTACTTCACTTTCCCTTTACCCTTTATTCTCATTTTTATTCCAGTTCTTTTTTCTTATAGTGAAATTTTGATGTCTAATAGAGGTGATAGGAAACTTATTAAGAGAGTCTACAAGATTCCAAGTGTCTTTATGAACCCATGCCACCTTATTTTTTTAGAATTTAAAATTTATGTGACCCATTTAAATGATAATATGGTAAACTAAAGTCCTTTTGGGTCCCATATCCCCTTATTACAGAAGTTAAGTCTTTGTCTCAACCTAGTGATCTAGTAGGTTGGTGAAACATTATTTGCAAATAGACTTGTTTGGATGGGGACATGACAGTACTCCCCACCCAATATTTCTTGTCCTCAACAAATTCCAAGTTTGGATGCTGAAAGTTTCTTTCATCTTCCCAACTGGGATCTTCGCTTGGTACTCATTCCATTGCAGCAGGTGCTCTCTTATGGTTCTACTCTTTAATTTTCTCTAGCTGCAATTTGCGTGGTGGCACTCCAAAGAACTGCAATTTTATGTTTCCAAAAGTAAATATTTGTGGAATTTAAATATGATATATCCTATGACATCACCATTAAACATCAAAATATCAATTAATTCCATCAAAAAAAAATTGCACAAATAATATTTACCTCCATATTTTGGAAACCCTTTTATGAACTTTCAACCCATATTTTCTCACTGTTTAATTCTTTGAAGTTGTACTGATTTACCAAACTTTCAGTCTTTAAGATATTAATAAAATTTCAAAGAGGAACCACCATTCTTGATTTTGCACTACTCTGATTACAATCACCTTCTCAAGTGGTGACTCAATCTCCCATACTGCTTGCTTCCCCCAAAATTGAAACCAAGCAATACCAGGATCCCATTGATTGTATTCCACCATTCCAAACATCATGATTACCAAACATATATCATGAAAGTACATAACAAAATCATACAAATGTACATCAAGAAGTTACCTCATCAAATAATTATGAAAGTGCTTGTACATATGAGTAAGTAGATCATCATGTGGCCCATACACACAAGCATCGGGTATTTTATTAAATATTCCCCAATGACATAGGTGAAATTCCCATGTCCTATAATGCTTCTCCAAAAGAGTATAAGGGTCATCAAGATAATTAGCCATGTGTCCTTTCATGCACTGAAGTGAATGAAGAACCTCCATCAAAAAATGAACCAAATAAGGAGCAAAGAAAACATGAATACTTCAAATGGCTCAAAGAAGTCTCATCAATGCACCCATGAATATGTATATCGTCATGATGTAACAAAGGTTGTTGTTGAGATTATAAATAATAATGTGATGCATTCATGTCATCATCAAAAGGAGAGATAGGAGTTTCATACTCCTCATGTGGCACCATAAAAAACAAACCTTTCACCCATACATCATTAGGATGAATGCTGCAAAATATGGAAGTATAGGATGTAGGAGAAATAACAAACTCACCCTAATGATCATAAAGTGCAAAATTTTCATCATGTGAAGAATACATAGGGGTAGTAAGACACCCCTCCCTAAAAAATGAAAAAAATTCCTCATAGGTTGGTTCCAAGGTAGTGGAATCATGCACTTCTTCAAAAAGTGTGCAACCATTTTCAAGAGACAACTCAAGTTCCTCTTCCACCAGAACAAGTGATTGAATCTCATCAAGATCATCTTGAAACACATCAATAACCTGCAATTTGTTGGTCTTAATGAGTTTGTTTGTCATTGATGTAGAGAATGTCTATTAGCAAATACATAACATAGATTTGAAAGAATAATAAAATTTGATAGACATTACTTTTTGAAAAAACCAAAGACAAAAATCTGTGAATGTAACAGAAATCTCGGAATGGAGCAGAAATTGTGAATGAGACACAGAAATTCTTGTCTTTAGATAGAAATTTTATTGCGTTCATAGAAATGGGCATTAGCAAATAGTTTGTTTTTTTTGTTATGGCTAAAACGTTTTGTTATCCATTGTTGAGTATCAAGCGCTTGGTTCCAGCATGTCAAAGAACGGTTCCAATGACCATCAATAAATCAAGAATACGGTTTCAAAGTTTGTTTTTAACATAAGGTTAAAATGAATTTCTGCTAATTGCTGCATTTCCCAAATCGTTTTTGAAACTGTCTTACGGTTTACACACTTAAGACAATTGTTATAGCTGTTTATGGTATGCGTTGTAAGATAGGTATATGTAAGTAGGGCTGTGGAAAGGGGGTATACTATGTCATGAATAAGGAAATTGAAGAGGAAGAACACAGCACAGTGAATGTGGCGTAGTGACTGCATTGGAGAAGATGCATACTCAACAATGGAGAATATACAATGCAGTGACTACATTGGAGAAGACGCAGTACTCAGCAATGGAGAATATACTACGCATTCACTGCATTGGAGAAGACGCAGTACTCAGAAATGGAGAAGATGCAGATTGGTAAAGTATCAAAAATGAAGAAAAATACAGAGCTGTAAAGAGGTTGGCTACATTGATCAAAGAAACGTTGGTATGCATTGGTTTTTATTGATGAGCCGAATGATAAATTTATCTTTAACAAATTAAGTTGAGTATGTGTTCTGTACAAAGAAAAAAAATTGCAAGTTCTGCAAATTAAATCCATTTTCTGGGTACTCAAGTAACTATAGATTGATTTAGTAAAATGAATGAAACAGAAAGTAGAGATCTGTAAACGTTAATGTATTATCAGTTACAAGCTTTAAAGCTAGTTTTTGAATACATTACTTACTGCATAAGTGAAGAAAGTTTGAAATAGATTGTTGGTTTGACGGAGTAGTTTGATAGAGATAAGTTGGTTGATAGATATAGGTTAATTTTGACATAGATGTTTTAATAGAGATGTTCTTGATGTGATGGTTACTGATTGAAAGTGTTTTGAGAGAAGTTGTGACAGAATATGTTGTTGTTAAAAGTTTATATTTGATACAAATTGGGTCTGAAAAGGTAACATGTTTGGTTTGAAAGTATATGAAATAGGTTGGTGCCTATATTACAGGGAGGAAGGGAGGTGCTAGGGTTGAGACTGGCAGTCTCATTGCAAGTTAAAGCTTGCATTCAGGCAGTAGGAGTTGTATTTCAGTAAGAGATGAAAATAAAGAGGTAGTTGCATGAGGTAGTAGCCTCATCTGAGTTGTTGCTCAGATAAAACATGATGTAACTAAAGTTCCTTGCTTTACATCCATAAGAAGAAGATGTTTTTCCCTTTATGGGATTCCTCACGAATATTTTGTGTCTCTTTCCAATTCATGTGTTTGATGGTTATTTATTATGAGAAAAATTAATTGTTAGACTTTAAGCTGCATTAAAGAAGGGAAAATGTTTATAGACAACTGATTCACCCCCCCTCGTCTTAATTGTCTGACTTAATTAACAATTGGTATCATAGCCAGTCACTTCAGATATCAGTTTAATCACTGGAAGTGTGGTCTTTTATGATGGATAATAAGTCTGAATTTACAAAACATGGATTACCTCTATTTGATGGACATAATTATGCTTTTTGGAGTATTAGGATGAAATTATTTTTGCAGACTCAAGGAGTAGATGTTTGGCAAGCTATGCTGAATGGATATAGTGCTCCGACAAAAATTCCAACAGATGTTGTAGGTAAGAAACTTTGTGAAAGTAATTCCAAAGCCATGTATGCAATACTTGGAGGTTTAGCAGGGTCATAATTTGTTAAGGTTATGCACTGTGAGTCAGCTAAAGAATTATGGGACAAGCTGAAAGATGTTTATGAAGGAAATACTAAGGTGAAAATGTTAAGTTACAGTCATATAGGAGACGATTTGAAAGTTTAAAAATGGAAGAATATGAAGATATAGAAACTTATTTTCTTCATATTGATGAAGTAGTAAATACCATGAGAGGTCTAGGAGAAAATGATAAACACGTTGATATTGTACAAAAGGTACTTAGATCTTCACCTGTAAGATTTAATTCAAAAATATATGCTTTGGAAGAAAGAGCTAATATTTCTACTTTAGAAATGGATGAACTACGTGGAATACTAAAAACATATGAGATGAGGAACTCAGGTGAGGATTCTTTCGGGAAAGAATCATCTTTCAAGGCAGCTAAGAAGAACAAGAATAAAGTAGAAGTAGAAACCAGCAATCATGATGAGTCATAAGAAGATAAGGAAGAAGCTAATTTTGTCAAAAATTTGAAAAAGGGTACTAGTAAATACAAAGGTAAGCTTCCTCTTAAATGCTTTGGTTGTGGTAGAATAGGGCATTTTTCCTCCAAGTTTCCTTACAACAAGCATTCTAATGGTGAAGAAGAAAGCAATAGAAATAGTAAAGAATACAAGAAAAAATATAAGAAATCTTTTCAAAGAAATTCATATAAAAAGAAAACTCTATTTATTAAAGATGATAGTGATTCTTGATAAACATATGAAAGTGATGTTAACTCAGGTATAAGATTCTTTATGGCTGTAGAAAATCAGAATGATGAATTTATTGAAGAAGAAGAAGGTGAAGTTGATTTGGAAGTTGTGCTTGTAAGTGCATTGACTGAAATTAGAAAAGTAAGAAGAGAATGTAAACATTTCAAAGAAGAAATTGAAAATATTGAAAATGAGCTACAGAAATCTAACAAGTTGATAGAAAGCAATGAAAGTATGATAATTGATTTAAAGCTCAAAATTGAAGAGGATAGATTAACTAGAGAAGCACTAAACAACTTGCTTGTAGAAAAGGATAAGGAAAATGAATATCTAAAATTTGAAGTTGTTTCAGTCAGAAAGAAGGTACAAGAAAATAACATGAATGGTAGTTCAAAGATTTTAGAACAAATTATTAGTAATCAAAGACCAACACAGTGACAAAACTGGAATTGGTTATAAATATGAGATTACTAAGGCAAGTACTAGCACAAGTACTGAAAAAGTAGGTACAGATGTGAAAAACACTAGCAATCAGATGGAATCAGTAAAGAAAAAAGAAAATCAAACTCCAACAGTACATAGAAGAAGTTATGATAAGTACCAGAACAAGTTTAATGGCTATTGTTTCTTTTGTTATAAGTATGGACATAAAGCTGCTTTTTGTAATGCATTCTCAAGAAACATAATTGCACATAACAACCATGACAAAACTAGATTTGACTATGGAAGAAGGAATGATAGAATCATTTAGAACAATGAGAATAATTCCTATAACAAATTTGATGTCTTAAGTTTTGAAATTGAATGTTATAGGTGTAATAATTTTGGAGATGTATCAAGAAATTGTCCAATGAGCTTTCAAAAATATGTTGAGTCTAATTACACCAATCTGAAAACTAGATGTTGGAAAAATAAAAGTGATCATCTGGAATCTGAAAAATGCACTCTAGCTTTACAGGCTGATCATAAAGTAAAATGGTCTGTGGATAGTGGATGCTCTAAACATATGATAGGAAGAAAACATAATTTTATTACTTTGGATGAAGGAAAAGAAGGTACAGTTACTTTTGGAAATGAACAATCAACTAGAATAATTGGAAGAGGTACTATGTGTTTGAATAATAAAATTATCATGGCTGAAAATGTTTTATTAGTTGAGGATATGGAGCATAATTTGTTAAGTGTAAGTCATATTTGTGATAAAGGGCATTATATGATTTTTTATTCTAAAAATTGTCAAATCAGAGATGTCAAAACAAATTGGTTAGTTGGAACAGCTACAAGAACACCAAGCAACATTTACATACTTGATGAGAAAAAGGAAGATTGTTATCTTGGGAATGAAGATGAAAATTGGTTGTG
Organism: Pseudotsuga menziesii; assembly: GCA_001517045.1. Classification (NCBI taxonomy): domain Eukaryota; kingdom Viridiplantae; phylum Streptophyta; class Pinopsida; order Pinales; family Pinaceae; genus Pseudotsuga; species Pseudotsuga menziesii. Next base: position 600,945 of record LPNX011140710.1, on the reverse strand, counting down.
GCATAAAAGGATTGGGCATATTAACTTTGAAATTCTGATTCAGTTAAAAAAAAGGAAGCAATAAGAGATTTACCTTTCATAAATAATCTTACCAACTCTATTTGCAAACAATGTCCACATGGTAAACAAACTAGAGTTAAGTCTAAAACAAAAGAATACTCTACAACAAAACCTTTGGAACTAATACATGTTGATGTTTGTGGACCTATGAGGACAAAAGGATTAAATGGTGAAATATATTTTCTGTTATTTGTGGATGATTTTACTCGAATGACTTGGATGTTTCTATTAAGAAGGAAGTCTGAAACATTCAATTGTTTTCAAATTTTCAAAGAGTTGATTGAAAATGAAATTGACATGAAAATTAAATGCTTAAGATCAGACAATGGAGAAGAATTTGTTTCTAAAGAATTCAATAAGTATTGTGATGATAATGGTATCAAAATACATTTTTTTTTACTGAAACACCTCAACAAAATGGTGTTGTTGAAAGAAAAAATAGGACTGTTATGGAGATGGCAAGAACAATGTTAAATGAATCTAAACTAAGTAATATACTTTGGCCTCAAGCTATTCATACTGTTGTGCACATACTAAATAGAAGTTTGTTGAGAAGTAATAGTAACAAGACACCTTATTAGTTGTGGAAAGGTAGACCAGCAAGTGTGAAACACTTTGGAATATTTGGTAGTAAGTCTTACATAAAGAGAGTTGAGAAAAATATGAGAAAGTTGGATTCTAGAACTAATGAATGTATTTTAGTTGGATATTCATGCTCAAGAAAATCTTATAAGTGCTACAAATTCAGATTGAAGAAAATTGTTGAAGCCATAGAAGTAAAATTGGATGAATATTCATTTTTTAAATCCAAAACTGAAAAAAAAAGATCACCAGATATATGAAATATATGACAAACTGGAAATGGAAGAAGATTCAAGTGATATAGAGGAAACTAAATCAGTTAAAAATGAAAATATGATTCCTACTTTATTACAAGGATCAACTCCATCTAAGACTCCAAGCAAAATAATTCAAAGAAATCATCCCGAAGAACAAACCATTCGTGATATAAATGCGGTGTTGAAACTAGAAGCAAAAGGCAAGAATCTATTTCCAATCAAGAACAAGTATCATTACTCTCACTGTTTGAACCCAAGAATGTTGAAGAAGCAATTAATGATGAAAACTGGATGAAAGCAATGAAAGAAGAAATAAGTCAAATAGAAAATAATAAGACATGGGAATTGGTTAGGAAACCTTTAAATAAAAATGTTATTGGGGATAAATGGGTTTTCAGAAAGAAGTTGGATGAAGCAAGCAACATAACTAGAAATAAAGCTCGACTGGTTTGTAAAGGGTGTGCACAGGTAGAAGGAGTAGATTATGGAGAAACATATTCTCTTGTTTCAATAATGGAATCCATTAGACTAATTTTGGCTTATGCTAGTTCTAAGAACATTAAAGTTTATCAAATGGATGTAAAATCTGGGTTTTTAAATGGTGAGTTAGAGGAAGAAGTTTACATGGAACAACCAGATGGGTTTCAGGTACAAGAAGCAGTAAATCATGTTTACAGGTTAAAAAAGGCTCTGTATGGGATAAAACAAGCTCCAAGAGCTTGGTATTCTAGGCTAGATAAATACTTAAGACAGCAACGATACAGAAAAGGTAACATTGACCATAATCTTTATATTAAACAAGAACATGGTAGCTTGATCATTGTTGAAATATATGTAGATGATAGTATATTTGGGAGTGATAATGATCAGCTTCGCAAATTGTTTGCACAAAGTATGCAGAATGAGTTTGAAATATCTATGCTTGGTGAATTAAAGTTTTTCTTAGGCCTCCAAATTTCACAATCTGATAAAGGCATCTTTATCTCTTAAACTAAATACATAAATGAAATGTTGAAGAAATTTCAAATGGAAGATTGTAAACTAGTACAAACTCCCATGGTTACTAGATGTAAGTTGAGTAACACAGATGATTCTGAGAGTGTTGAGTAGAAAATATACAGATCTATGATTGGTATTCTTTTATATGTAACAACTAAAAGGCCAGATGTTATGAATGTAGTATGTCAGGTTGCTCAGTTTCAATCATCTCCAAAAGATTCTCACTTTCTTTCAGTTAAGAGGATTCTTAGATATCTAAAAGGAACAACAGATTATGGCTTGTGATATCCCATAGGTAACAATCTTGATTTATATTCTCTTACCGATGTGGATTGGGCAGGTTGTGTAGATGATTAGAAAAGTACAAGTGGCGTAGTATTTTATCTGGGAGGATGCTTGGTAAGTTGGTCAAGCAAGAAACAATCAGCAATATCTCTTTCTACTGCTGAAGCAGAATACATTCCTACTGCAAATTGTTGTACACATATAATATGGATGAAACAAATGCTAGCAGATATACATGTCACTTATGATGATCCTATTCCTATTTTTTGTGACAATACAAGTTCCATCAACATTTCGAAGAATCCAGTTATGCACTCAAAAACAAAACATATTCCAATTAAGTTTCATTTTCTCAGAGAACATGTTTTAAACAATACTATCAAGCTGGAGTATGTTAGCACACACTGTCAAATTGCTGATATATTCACTAATCCTTTGCCTCAGCAACAATTTTAAAATCTCAGGGAACAATTAGGTGTTTGTTGTAAATAATCTCTAACATTTCTATTATCAAAGTGATGCTCAACTGGTTTTAATTACATATCAGATTTGCAGATTTTCAATGACAGACTTCTATTGACAGGTTTGTTACCACCTAAGTTGTACTTACTGGTTTTCTATCAAGTGAGCCTGGTGAACCGAGTAGGGATAACTTGTTCGGACTTCAGAGAACTTTCAGTCTTGCTTCCGGGAAGCTTTGTTGTATCATATCACATGTTCATACCCCATGGGGGAATTGTAATAAATGTTCTAGCATGATAGTGTCTGTAAAAGACTCGGTCTCTTAGACTTCATTTGTCAATCCAATCAGCCCAGGGTGTTTTTTCCATTGGTTATTATTGGTTGTTGAATAAACGACTGATAATTTCTGAGTTTTTCACTCCATACCTCCAAAGTTGGGGTGGTCGACTTGGCATTTAGGCCTATTGAGGTTATTAGAGTCTATGTGTCAATGTATAAGCATGCTAGACATCATTTTTGAGTCATATGAACATGTCTAAGTCCCCCTAGGTGTTTTTCAAATTTTTAATTTTTCAGTTTTTTCAGTGTTTTTTATTAAATTTTAATTTTTCCAAAACTTAGGCTATTTTTTAATAGTTGAATTGGAAAATTTGATTTTGTAATAAAAGTGGGCCAAATAATCGGTTTCAGTCATGTAGGTGCTCATTTTCAAGCTAAGAGCAACATGTAAACCCATGGACCCAATATTTCCTAGTTTTGAGTGATTTTCCATCACTCAGGTCAGAAAGCCCCAAAAATCAATTATTGATTATTTTAATTAATAAATTGATGAATAATGGAGCAAATCCAAAATCAATAAATCAATGGATTCTCAGCTGATTTGATTGAAATCAGTCAGATCTGAAGCAGATTGACTGGATCTGACAAATCCTTGACTGAAGGAGGTGATCAAATCAGATCCAGAGTTGATCTTGAGCATCCTTTATGGGGAATTTCGCCCTCTCTCTCTCCTCAACACGTTTTTGGATCAACTAGATGATTTTTGGTGGATTCTTCAGTCAACAGGTTGAGGTGTCAGTCAGATTAGCCCCCCGATTGACAGTTGCACTCAATGAGACTCAGATCTGGCTCAGCTAGACACAGATCAGGCATTGATGGACTCTCCATCAGTTGATTTCACTTGATTCCATGAGTAATTGTGCCCCCCCTTGGGTTGGATGGCCTGTAAATTGTTTATATCCAGGCACAGCCTCCTTTTCCAAGCTAGTGAGAGCTGGGATTGAGGTGCTGCTGCTATTGTATTGTTGTAATTCTGCATTTGAAATAAAGAAAATATTTGGAGGCAATATGATGTGGTGCCATTACATGTGTGGATGATTATTGCCATTGTTTTACTGAGGTAACCTGTATCTGTGGTCATTTTTTGCTAATTTCTTATAGATTTGTGGTTAAGATTGGTAATTAGCTTATTACATTCTTGATAGGAAAGGTGTTGTTCAATAATTTTATTGACTGTCACTCTCCTTTGATGCATGTTTAGAGATCTAGATTTAGCATGTCCTATAAGCTTATATGCATGTTATCTTGAATCTCTTTGTATGTACTAATCGGATCTCACAAGTTTCTTGGCAAGTTCTTTGATTTCAGCGGAGTTGCAGGTTCATACTTTGGAGAGGATGCTGATCTAGTTTGCTTCTTCATTCTCTTCAAAAAATTTCAAGGGAATAGTCCCTCGACATTCCACCTGAAAGCTCTACTGCGGATCTTCAAGGAAACCAGCACTTTTCTCATCTTCTTCCTCCCTCAAAATCAACATTTTACCCGGTTACCTTTTCAGTTTATAGCTGTGATTTTATTTGGATCTGTTTCATCAAAGTAAAATATACATAGATCTAATATTTCATAGCTCACATCCTAGATCTTGCACTTAAAAAAATATCATAAGCATCCCAGATCTAGTTGTAGGGAAATTGTCCATTTTGCATGAATTTGAAGGAAAACTTGTAGATCACATGCATTAGATTTTCTTTCGCTATTACAAATTTTAATATTCTGAAATATCAGTGCATTTTAATTGGCTGCACAAACAGCAAGCCAAGATCCCAAGGAAAGCTTGCTTTCCTTGGTTCCTTTTTCGTCGGTTTAGCTAGTTTTAATTTCATTATTTTTTGAGATAAAGTAGGCTGACCCAAAGGTACTCTTAAAGTGCTTTTGGGAATTTGTTATTCTAACACACTCAAATTTATTTAGCAGGTCTGACAGAGAAGAAAGGAATCTGCTGTCCAAAGCGGCTTTTGGAGCGCTCAAATCCCCCCAGGGGTCTCTCTTTTGTCACAAAACTTGTAAAATTTTTGTATAACTGTAAGATCTTGGTTTCAGCCTGTATAAGGACCAAGAAAGAACTGATTTATCAGTGCTTTGATATTGTAACCACTTTAATAAAATCATTCTTTGAATAGGCTCTTTCGAGCCCATTCCCCATCCCCCCTGGGGGGATTCGCGTCGGTGCCATTTTCGTCATTTTCTGCTTATTTATTTTTTCATTAGAATTGATCTGATTTGCAAGGTAGTATACTTGACCTTGTTTTTAATTCCATACTCCATATCTTACTTTCAAAAGTAATCATAATACTTACCCCACGATTTCCCGAGTGACTCGAAAGGGGAATGAGATTCGTGGTAGGATTAATCAGAAAACCAGATTTGTTTAGTTTTTTTATTTTTTCTATCATTTGTTTATCAGCAGCTTTAAAATTAACCCCTCCTTGATTCCCCTATTGAGATCCACTTGGATCGAAAGAGGTTCTTGGAGGCTTTTCTTTTAAACAAGAACACATCTCTTAAAAACTTATTGAAATTTACAAGACTCCAGTGTGTATGCTCTGCACTTGGCTGCGGTTCGTCTGATCAGTCAAGCTATATCAAAAGAACTTGGGTGACTAGCATAATTAGGACTCACCCTCCCCAATTAACAAACCATCAGGTGAAAATCCAACACCTCAATCAAACCTTTACGGTGGAAAAATACCCAAAGGAAGCGGGAACCTACTAAAAAGTGACCTCGGGGCACCGATCTCTGTCACACCCTAATGGGTGCATTACGAACACAGCCCTAGAGACTCCGTTTCATCCCGCATATTCCTTGCGGGTATCCTTATAGGTTTTGTTTTGTACATACTCCAAGTACTCTCGGGTATATCTGGAGTCCCCCTTTTAGCCTAATTTAATCAATTCATAGTTCAATTTTAACTTAAAACATACCAAGATGCAATCACAAAACATTCACTCCAAGCACATGCAAGCACATTGATCTCTTTGATTTGAATCCATTATTAAGGCACTGGTCATTTTTGCTTCATATATATATTGTTTATCAGCTTTGTGCTTTCGTGTGTTATTGTCGTATCTTGTCATCTTCAATTGTTTATAGTTAAATATTCGAACTCCTAAGTAATTGATTCAGTTTAACATCACCACAATAAGAAATCATCCTTAGTAACTTAATAGGGTCTACCCCCCTTGGCTCCATTAGGAGTTGAGCCTAAACGGAGGAGTCAAGAACAAGGTGACAGCCTTGACTCGAGACTTGCCCCCAAGGACACACCGAGTGGCTTGAAGATTTCTGCCACGTGATCTAGGTGTGTGAAAAGGCGGTGACACATTTTGGCGCCATTGCCAGGGATAAATGTTTTTATTCCGGAGTATGACTTAGCTTAAATTTTTTCTAAACAACTAAAAAGATTAAAAACTTTTGATTGATCTAGTCTTTAAAAAACATAAAAATTAAAACTCAATCCATCTGGCGACTCCACTGTCTAACATCCCTTCAAGAATTTCTACCCGAAGAAACTGCTGACAATTATTCAATCATTTCCCTGATCCTGAAAGGTTTATTAGGGAAATATTGAATAGGCAGACTTCTCGTAGAAACCTTGAAGTTTTAGGAGACCAATCCCTCTCAGATATCCAACACATATTTGTAGAGAGTCATGTTCACTAATATCAAGAAATGATGGAATTTTACAAACCCCTTGACTTTTCTTAGATAGCAGGTGCTCCTCATAATATTCCAAATGATGCGATCAAGAAGCTCCCCAAGTTCGAGGGCAATAATGCCATCTCTGCCAAGTCTCATCTTCGAAAGTTTGAAAAGTACCTAGCCAGTTATTGCAATGATGCTGCCCATTACCATGATGATGTCAAAATGACGCTCTTTTCTTTATCCTTGGAAGATGATGCTGAAGAATGGTACTACAATCTAGATGATGATTCATATAAAACCCTTAATGAGTTCCTAGCAGGCTTTAAGAAGAAGTGAGGGGAAAAGAAAGAACCAAGACATTTGCTTGCTACCCTGCACAATATAAAGAAGATGGAGAATGAAACCATAGATGAATTTAATACTAAGTTTGGGCGTGTGGTTACGGATCTCCCTAGAGACATCAAGCCAAGGGATGCCTCCATCCTCATATATTACATCGAAGCTTTCACTGGTGATCTGAGGTACCAATTAAGGGACAAAGAGCCAGCCGATCTAAAAACTGCTCAAGATCTGGCCGAGAAAATAGAAAGGAATATGCAATCTTTGGGAAAGTCCAACATTCCAGGTTACACTAGGGGAAACACTTCGTACAACAAAGAAAATGGAAATGCCATTGATTTAGAGGAAAAGGCAACCTCTAAATACCCCATGGAAAAGATAGCTAGCATGTTGGAAGAGGTGATGACTACTCAGAACCAATTCAGGGCAGAACAATCTATGCAAATGAATAAAATCCAAAACAAAATAGTCACACTGGAGAGAAATCATGGACCTAAGAATTTTCAGCCAAAACAAAGTCAAGTGTATCAAAGGAAGTATCCTCAGCAAGAGCCTAGGATTCCAAACCAGTTAGACTCAACTAACCTGGTAGAAGAAGTAATTCCATGGTGTAGACCTTGTGAGCAATTCCACCCAGAAAGTACTTGCTACATAGCAAACCAGATTATAGAACATGGGATGGCAGAGGTCAGTAATCAGGAAACAACATCAGGTGAGTCTGATCATGTGTAAATGGTAGGCCGAACCTATCCTCTATCAAACCAGCATTGGCAGAAGGCCACGGATTACGGTTTCGAAAAGCAATCACCGTCTAAACAGTACAATCCTGAGGATGAAACCATTGTAGAATCTTATAGTGAAACTTATGATGAAAACTGTAATATACATTATGGAAGTCCTATGTGTTCTCCATATAATGATGATAGTCCTGAAGGTTTACTACCTTGTGACCTTTTTTCTGAAGAATATGAGTATGAAAATGAGGACAAGTATAGCTTGGAGCATGATACAAGTGACGAAGACTCCCTTATCCCCGACAAAGATGTTGATGAGGAGTCCTGGACATTCATGGAAAATCCAGTCTATGACATGAATAAAGTGGAAAATAATGAACCAGAAACTTTTGATGGTTTTGTCGTTTTTTCTGTCTATGGCATATCTAAAAGAGAGAGCATGGACCGTGTGGCCTTGGGAAACTTTGATATGAAAAAGGAGCATGCATTTTATCCATATGATCATTCAGAGTCATATCATGCAGAGCCACACAAAGGTATAAATAATGAAGACATGGAGAAGCAGTTTTGTGAAAAGATAGATGTGATGCAATTATTAGAATATCAGTCTCAACTATCATCTTCACATATAGAGTTTCCTCATGACTTGGAGCCACTTGGGGCTTATACAGTGAATTATCATCTGGTAAGCCTTGATGATCAGTATGATGGTGTAGTCAATCTACCTCATCATTCCAATTTGTATATCAACCTTGTCCAGTCATGGATAGAAGCAGCCTGCGCAAGCACTTACCAGTTGGGGAGGAAGTTTGACGACATTATTCATGCCTATGATTTCCCATCCATCCTGTCCCTTCCGGATCATCATGCAGGTTTGCATTTTCTGAATAAAGTATCCTTACTTTGGCTCGTAACCAAAGACAAGAAAAAAATAAATTATGTTAATAAAATTCTTAGGTGGTTACACTGGATTTCTGATTACACTTAACCATTTTTACATCATGCTTAGAGTAGGAAAATAAGCTACTTGAAAGAGAGCATTTACTTTCTGCATTTCTACCTAGCTATAATAAAACTTTTCTTCTTTTAGTTAGTTACATTTATTTTGTCTAAATAAATCAGCTTAATGGTTCATTTGGTTTTTTTATAAAACTTGTGCTACTGAGGTTTTTCTTGTCAAGTTGAGATGTTTTTACAGGGTCTACGAAACTAGAGATTCTGATGTTCTCGTATCCTCTCCTTGCCTCAAAAGACCAGATCGAGCACACATCCCACAGTTGGAGCCAGAATGTTACCACCTAAGTTGTACTTAGTGCTTTTCTATCAAGTGAGAGTGGTGAACCGGGCAGGGATAACTTGTTTGGACTTCAGAGAACTTTCACT